>CM021102.1:659230957-659664099 GCA_007115665.2 Sequoiadendron giganteum
TTAGGTTATAAGGTTGAGGATATAGGGCATAGGGATGAGGGTTTAGGGTGTAGGGTTTAGGGTATAGGGATTAGGATTTATGATATTCAATATAGCATGTGGGAGATTGAGAGAGAGGGTGAGAGTGAGAGAGGGAGAAGTAGAGAGGGAAGGAGAGAGGTGATATAGAGAGAAGTAGAGAGTGAAGGAGGAAGGTGGAGATATTGAGAGAGAGGAGGGAGGGAGAGAGAGAGGAAATGAGGGATATGTTAGATAGAGAGAAGTAGAGAGGGAAGGTGGGTGGGAGGAAGGAAGAGAGAGAAAGGAGGAGATAGAGAATATTAGAGAGGGAAAGAGGGAGGGAGAGATAGAGAGAGAGGTGAGAGAGAGATAGGAGGGAGGGAGGGAGGGAGGGAGAATTATGCTTGATAGATACTAGAGAGGGAAGGAGAGAGTGAGAGAGAGAAAGATGGGAGAGTGGGAGAGAGAGGGAAGGAGGGAGGGAGAGGTAGAGAGGGAGAGAGGGAGATAGAGAGAAGGATAGAGAGAAGGATAGAAAAAGAGTAGAGAGGAAAGGAGAGAGAGAGAGATGGTTGGGAGATTAAGAGAGAGGGAGAGAGGGGGAAGGAGGGAAGAATATGTAGATATTGAGAGAAAGAGATAGAAATAAGTATATATAGAAAAGGAGAGATAGAGATGGGGGAAGAGGGAGGGAGAAGTAGAGAGATATACAGAGAGGGGGAGATAGGGAGGGAGAGAGAGGTGATAGATAGAAAGGTGATATAGAGAGAGAGGAGGGAAGGAGATAGAGTAAGGTGGAGAGGGATAGGCTAGATAGAGAGAAGTAGAGAGGGAAGGTGGGTGGGAGGAGGGAAGAGATCTAGAGGTGAGATCGAGAGAGAGAGGTGATATATATATAGAGAGAGAGAGATAGAGAGAGAGTGGTGAGACAAAGAGAAGTATAAAGGGAAGGAGAGGGAGAGGAGGAAGGTGGGGAAATTGAGAGAGAGGGAGAGAGAGAAGGAGGGAGGGAGAGGGAGAGATAGAGAAGGATAAATAGAGAGAGAAAGATGGGGGAGGGAGAGAGAGTGTGAGAAAGAGAAACAAAAAGGGAAGGAGGAATGTTGGGAGATTGAGAGAGGAGAGAAGGAGGGAGAGAGAGGGAACGAGGGAGAGAGAGTGAATGAGGGAGAGAGAGGTAGAGATGGAGAGAGGTAGAGAGAATTATATAGGGAAGGAGAGATAGAGATGGGGGAGGAGGGAGGGAGAAGTAGAGAGAAACAGAGAGGTAGGGAGAGATAGAGATGTGACATATAGAGAGAGGAGGGAGAGAGAGAGGTAGACATAAGTAGAGAGGGGAGGAGGGAGGGATAGATGGAGAGAGAAGTATGATAAATAGAATGAGAGAGAGAGGGGGAAGGAGGAAGGTGGAGAGATTGAGAGAGAGGAGGGAGGGTGAGAGATAGGCAGAGAGGGATAGGTTAGATAGAGAGAAGCAGAGAGGGAAGGTGGTTGGGATGAAGGAAGAGAGTGAGGAAAGGAGGAAGGTGGAGAGATTGAGAGAGAGAGGAGGGATGGAGACAAAGAGGTAGAGAGGGATGGGTTAGATAGAGTGAAGTAGAGAAGGAAGGTGGGTGGGAGGAATGAAGAGAGATAAAGAGGGGGAGATAGAGAAAATTAGAGAGGGAAGGGGAAGGAGGAAAGGAGGGAGGGATGGAGGGAGAGAGAGATGTTATATAGATAGAAGTATAGAGGGAAGGAGAGAGTGTGAGAGAGAGGTCTAGAGCATAAGGGATAAAAAATGAGTGAGATAGAGAGAGAAAGATGATACAACTTGTCGATTACTGAAATTTGACCTCCTAATTACTGAAATTTGACATGTTGATTACTGAAATTTGGATGTCTAAAAAATTGTAAGATCTTCCAAAAAATAGAATTTCAATTATAACTCCTAGAGATACGAAACCACTCTCAAACATCTTGAAACTATATACATGAAATATAACTTAAGTATAAGAAGGTAAAATTAAATGTTTATTTCATGTATATAGTTTCCCTAAAAGATAACAAGAAGAAAGAGGAAAAAAAGAGAAGAAAAAAATTCAATGCAGACCAAAATGCGAGTCTGTTATAAGGTGTTTGCGTTATGGTGATTCTTTTTTTAATTCAAAAAAGTACATTACCAACCCATAACGTGAGCGCATTTTAGTTAAACATGCTCACGTTTTCAATATTCCAGGATGAAAAAGTGAATTCGCCATTTTTTGGCCCCCCATCTTTTTACACCCACCCCCATGTTGACCCAAAAGCTTTCTTTTATCTTTTTCATTTGTCTTGTGTTTTCCTTTTAGGGATGACACAATGCGTTGAGACATTTAGGTCTCTTCCATGTTGACCCAAAAGCTTTCCTTTATCTTTTTCATTTGTCTTGTATTTTCCTTTTGGGGATGACGCAAGGCATCGAGACATTTAGCTCTCTTCTATGTTGACTTGAAAGACTTTTTCTTTGTTTTCGCTCTCTTTGTGTCATTCTTCTAGTTCTACAAGTATTTGGGGAATGATGACAATTTCGAGCTCTAAAACAACTTTGTAGCAAAGAAATACTGACCCCAAATCCATAGATCCCTTATGTATTTTTGGGGCCAACTCTTCCTTCCTATTTCATGGCGTAGCTTTATTTCGGAAACATGTGACTTGGAATAGGGTTTTCTAAGGAAATCTCTCATGTCTTAGGACAAAACATTGGCTACTTTAAAGCATTTTCTCACAGTAATGGTGTTAGCAACTGCTTTAAAGTGGGGGCATACATCAATGACATCTTTCGACATATTTCATGGTGTGATTTTCTTTATTCTTGTGACGCGTTCTTTTCTTGGTGGTGTCATTGGTTTTGATGTCCTTTAAGAGTGCAATATTTATAAGCATACAATCTCCCTTAGTGACATGATGTGAATGAGGCATCCCATAAGTGGTGATCTGATACTCTTGACTTGTCCTCTCTTGGAGACATTAGACATGATGTTCCCTAATAAGAAGACCTTACATCAACAAAGCAAATTCCCCTTTAACAAAAAATTACATACATGACATTTAAAAGCATACAAAAAAATTACATTATGGTCCTTATTGAAGTTGTCAGGAGGATAACTTTGGTATGATATGGGAGGCTAATATGATTCTCTCATTTTTCACCTCATTGGAACAAATCACCTAGTGGACAGACGGAGGTTCCACTACCCTAGAGTGAGCACACATGATTGGGATAACTTACCTAGTGGACAGACTAAGGTTCCACTACCCTAGAGTGAGCAACACATGTTATGGATGAATAGCTGATTCCACATTGTGTTCGAATAGTTGTGCTTGATCCTTTGTTTTTCTTTAGTTTTCTTGGCCTATGATAAGGTATGACTATGCACCTTTATTATTGTTGCATACTTATGTGTCTTGAATGTCTAATTTAGTGTGAGTTTGTCATGGGGGAAAACTCTCACTAAAGTGGGGGCAAACTGTAGTGTATAAAAAAGTAACCCATTTTCACACTTAATTTGGGAATAATTGATATAAAATTAACTTAACAATGCCTTGATTTGGTGTTGTAATGTGTTGTACACATTCACATTAATCTAGGGCCCTTTTTAACTAAAATGTAATAAATTGTACCTTATCTATGGTGTTGTAAAGTGATGTATTACACTTTCACACATATCTAGGGTTTCATTAATTTATTATGGTTAATTGAGCTTAATTGGCCCCTTTAATTCAAATTTTATCCCTCTTAATTACACTTTCTGAAGGATCTATCCTAACACGCAATAATTATATTGCATGAAATTTCATTTGGAAAATTTGAGGTCCTAGAAAATGGTGCCACAACCCATTCGCCTTTAGTGGCGAATGGGTCCTCTCCACATACGACACCCCTTTCTTAGCATTTTTGAAATGGGTTTATGATTTTATTTCATCCCCCTTGAAGCATGGTCATAGAAAGTTGTGCTAGGACCCATTCACCTCTAGTGGCAAACGGGTCCTCCTCAAATAGGACACCCCTTTTTGAATTTAATTTTTGTGGGATCATAATGATTTTCAATCCTAGATTTGATGTCGACTTTAATTATTTGAATTTTGTGTTTAATCTCTAGTTTTAGTATAAATATGGGCTTAATTCACATAGTTTCATCCTAATCAACCTAGCAGTTTTATGTGACTTTAAGAGATCAAGAGAAAGAGAATTATAGATCATTTCAAAGGAATTCAAGGGTAGATTATCAAGAGTTTATTACAACAATTCAAGGTCATAGAATCATGTTAAAGGCATAGTGCATTCAAGCATATTGTTGAGCTACTATTGTTGATGTAGCATCAAGAAGATCTATTGCAAGCATTATTCACATCTAATTTGAGATCAAGATCTACATTCTACATGGCCACTTCATGTTAGTTTACAAATTTACAATCCAAGACAACTTCCAAGGTATCAACATTTTATTGTTTCATGCTCATGCTTCAATTTCATCATTTCATCATCTGGTGTAATTACCTAAAAGGGGTTTGACTTAGGCAAATCCCTATTCACTAACAATCAACAAGTTTTTATCCTCTTGAATTATGTGTGTTTGCAGATTTATAGGTTGAAGATCAAGTGGAGAACAAGATTCGAGCAAAATTTTCAAAGTTTTCAAGTTGCAAAAGTTGTCATTCATATTGCAAGAACACAAAAAGAAGGCTACAAATTTGCTATACGTTTTCAGAAGCTGATAATCAAGGATTTGAGAGTGCATGCATCAAGAAATGAAACCCAGATCTCAATTTTAGAAACCCTAACAAGGATCCATTCACCACTAAAGGTGAATGATTCATTTGTGACCTAAAAACAACCCTCTTGTAGCAAGGTACACACCATTCGATCCTTTCAAAACTTCCCTTTTCATTGTTGTAACAATTAGGATTAGTTTTTTATTGTTATTTAGGCATTTTGGTCCTCATAATTGCATGTTTACTAGTGAAAAGTAGTGGTCCATCATCTTGATCAATTCATTTTGATGAAACCCTACCTTTTATCATTAAATAACTTTCAATGGGATTTCTCCCTACAAAATATCATATTAGAGTAAAATTATCTAACAAACTACATGCACTTTCAAATTTAGGAATGGATAAAACCATGTCTGCTAGAGTGACAAAATGCATACCTCATGAAACACCTTTGAAACAAACTTTCATGGACACTTTCTTGGAGGAGCCATGTTGCAGAGCGGGCAAATTTTCAACACAAGGAAGAACTATTGAAGTGATGCCATTGAGGCCATGTATAGAAAAACTAAGAAATATCACAATAAATATGATGGGACAACATATTTCCTATGCCAAGGGCATGAATTGACAAAAGATGGGCCAAGGAGTTTAGAAAAACAAAACCAAAGCATAGAGCTCATCAACCTCTCCCCAATTATGTTAATTTGAATATTGAGTCTAGTAAAATTAGAACGTGTGGGAATTTAAATATAAAATAAATATTTTTAGTTCAATGACTAGTTATTATATAACGATTGATGAAGATTTTGATCTAGTAAGTTTTAGGGTTAGGAATAATGTATATTAGGCTAATGATCATCTTAGAATAAAAAATTAATGTCCACTCTTTATAATGATGAGTAAAAAAATTAGAATTAATACACAATCATAGACTTGTCATTAGATTTTGTTGGTTTTAGTTCTTCAATTTATTGTACCATCTTTGACTTATTCTCAAGTTTTTAATCTAAAATACATAAGAAACCTAATGGAATTTAAAAATACCTTTAAAAAAAATTATTGAGTGACAAAAAGTTTTCACCTAAATCAATTTAAAAAAATGAAATTTATAAAAAAATAACAATCTTCAATCACATAAATCCTTGTAAAATAACTATATAATACTAAATGCATTTTAAAATAACAATAAAATTCAGATTAGCCAAAATTATTCGCATAAAACATAAAACAACCATTCAATATTCTACCCATTTTTACTAATAATTACTATGAATCCACCTTAACGCATTACATATAAAGTGTTGCTGCATCATAGTTACTTAAAAGAAGTTGATGGAAGAATTAAAAAAGTAAAAGTAACTTGTTTTGCACCATATTCCGACGATATGAAGCCTCCTATTCACATGACGTTCTGCTATTTAAGTCTTTGGCGGAACAGTTGTAAGTAGCAGGTACGATACGAGATCTAAGGACATGTTTGTTCTATTCTCACGCTTAGATCGTTTAAAGGAGGAAAGTGGAGAGTTAGTGGCAGCTCATAGGCGATTGGGACCGAAAGCATTTTGTACGCAGAAACAAAAAAACATGAATTGATTTTTCACATCCACTCTGGGAAAAAGTAGTGGAGAGTTTTGATTTACGTCTTTTCAATACTTTTAGCCTGTCTCATGGGCTTTGTTTTTGCTGTTTTCTCACGGTTATGTATTTGTTCTTTGTAACTACATGTTGAAGCCTTTTCTTCAATTAAAAAAGAAAATGACAAATCGGTGCTCCTTCAATAATTTTGTCTATTAAATGATTTTGTCAATAATGTCTGATTCACATGAATCGCCACACTTATCGATTTCAGTAACTCCGTATGAGATACCCATTATTGGGTGGTCCACTCTAGTAGGCTCCTATCCACTTCTACAAATAGTGTTGCAATTCTTCATCCTCGTAAGTTTGACATTATAAGATTTAGTTCCACTGTGTGTATAATGTTCCTCCTCGTAAGACTTCAGGTAAATGCGTAATTGTTAATTTTCTTTACTTACGGTTTATCATTAATGATGCGAGGTCTTAGAACGCATTGCTTGATATGAGGAGTTTAATCATTCACTTATATTTGTTTTGCTTGCGTACAACACAGTTTCAGAGGAGCAGGTCTGGAGTTTAATCATTCACTTGTGTTTTTTCTGCTTGTGTACAACACAGTTGCTGTGCAGTCTTAGGAACGACCTCTTCTTGGCTACTGATGGGAGAGGCAAAGGCATCTTAAATCTTGAGAAGACCATCATCTAAGGCAAGTGCCTTAGCAGAGCAATTCTCTTTTCCTGGTATTTGCGGTTTAGGATAATCCTAGACTAATCACTTCTAGAAATCCCTCCTTGGAAACCTTCTCCACAGAAGGATCTCAATTTTCTATAGAGCGGGATCGAGAGATGATCCAAAAAGGATCTGATAAAGAGGGATCATTAATACATTTGCCTTGATTTTCTTTCTATCCGTTTTCTTTTTTACAAACGGGTTCTAGAAATCTTTTGTTTTACAGTTATTGGCATGGATTTTTTCTCCGAAGTTCCCATGTTTATGGTCAAAGTTATATTTGAAGACTATATATTTATAGTCAATTGTTTATGGTGTTCAATTATTTCTAATTTCAAATTAATCGATTTTAGAAGTTTTTTGGGAAGTGATCATGTTCATGGTGAAGTTATGTTTGAAGGGGATATAGTCATACTCAATTAATTGTTTTATAGTGTTCATTTTTTTTTAAATTTAAATTAATGAATTTTATAAGTTTTTTAAGTAGATCAATTTTTATACATATTTAAGTTACAAAAAAAATCATTTTTAAATAAAACTCAAGTTTTATATGTTCTAACAATATTTCTTATAAATTTGAGAGTTTGTTCGGTACATAATCACAAAGGAAGAAAGAGGAATCTTGTCCAAAGTGACATCGAAGAATGTATCTCTTCTCTAGGATAAAAATCAATCAAGTGATCTAGATATAAACAAAGGGCTAGATAAAAATTTAAATTGTTCTCTTATTTTTCTAAGAAAGTTTCCCTTAAGAAATTCTTCCCACACAAGAAAATGTTGATGACTCCTTTTCCTTGTTTCTATTCTTTACCTATCCAAGTAGATAGAAATTTATAAGAGGGCAAGGCCCCAATAATTTTTCCCACCAAATTCATATCATAGTACTTGATAAGAAGAACCATTGATTCCCCCATAGTAATGACAATAAAGGGAGAATAATCACATTTCTAAACTATGCTTGAAGATATATTATCGAACGCAATAATATGGACATCAACAATAGAAAAATAGAAAGAAAACAAAGGTCTAACACCCAAACCAATCACAAGATTTTGATAAGAGTGAGAAGCCATTAACGAAATACAAAAAATAATCTTTAAGATTAGATTGTGTCGATAGAAATGCAAGGAAGAGTAAACTCAAAAGTCTAAATGAAAAGAACCCTTGAAAAGATTACTCAATAAATCTATGGTGCAACACTAAAAGAGGAGCTTTATTCAACATCTACATCTAGGGAATGACCAAAAGAAATCATTGGGCTAGGTGGTGATTGAAAAGAAGGAAAAAATAAAACTTCCACAACTTCATTAGTTTACTTTCAATATATCCCTCTAATGAATAAAAATTTCAAGAGGAATGAGACATTCAATGGTCCACATTCAAAATACAAAATGGCTTGCAATTCCATGCAATTTTTCTCATATGATCAATCAATGCAAAGGGTAGAAAAAATACTTTAGTTCTTTTAAAGCTTTGGTTGATTATTGGAGTCATCATTTCCAAAATATGAGGAAAAATATCAAAGAATAATTGTGAATCACATGAATTGCTACGGGGTCACACTTTTGGCCAACTTATCAGAACAAGTGAATTTTAGTATTTCAAACTGAAAATCAATTTTGGTCTAACATATGATCTAATAAGATTCATTGTAGATAAGTTAGATATGTCCACAACTTTTCCAACTAAAATTGTTAGCTAAATGCATATGTAGCACCACTTTGCGGCCGATTTACCAAAAAAATCAAATAATTTGGAAAAATTGATGTTTCAACAACTTCTACGTATGTAAATAACTTTTTTTTTTAAATTTAAAATACCCTTTTGTAGATCAATAAGTGTAGTTTTCAAAAATATTTATTAATATTTTAATTATTTATATTATATTTTTTATTTTTACTATAAGTAGGTTGTCAACATGAGAATATTAGGTTGATTACCATGTCAAGAAAAATACTAAAAATTATTTAAAAATATTGAAAAAAATATGATGCATTACATAAAATAATCTAAATCAAGATGATATAATTTTTTGTATTTTAAATAAATAAATTTTAATATAAAAGTTGGTGTCGAATGGAAACAACTATGTTTTAATACACACACATTTTAGTATTTATTTAAAAAAATATATTTATCAAAATTGAAAAAAAAAAAAAATCCATGCACTAAAGTTTCAAGTTATAAATACACACAAAAAAATGAAGAAAAATAAAATAAAATTACTATATAAAGATTGACGTCTCATATAACTTCATTTTCTAAATTATATTTTCAATTTATAAAAAGTTATATTTAAAAAAAAAAAAAAAAAAAAATTACAAACATAAAATATACTAAAAAATACACATTTTATTAGTTTACATCATTTGAAAATTAAAAACACATATGTCACTTTTTAATGATTCAAGTTTAAAAGTTGAATCAGTATTGGTCGTTTCCTTTATAAAAAATTTGAAAACAAGAAAAAGTAGATTTGATAGTAGAATAGGTATGTAAGACTATCCTTTTTGTGCATGAAATTGTTTCCTCAATGTTAGGGTTTTAAGATTTAAATATATTAGGTCATTTTTACAATTACAATAGAATTTTACCTCCATCATTTGAAAAAATCCACTATGACAAGTTAGAATATCATATCCTAAGATGAGTCAAATTATCTCTCATAGTAGTAGGGAAAAAATAGTTTAGAGAAAAATCTTTTGAGTCGGCTTCATGGTTCTTTCAAAGATTGAAACATGCATAGGATACTCGCATTTTGTCTAAATAAGTTTTGACCATGTTGAATCTATGAGATGTAGTTATCCTAGTCCCATGGTGGGAATTGTTTAATTTTTGTTACAATTGTAGAATGGTAGAGCACCTAATTTCAAATATCTATTGATATGATTTGGGAAATCTAGTAGTCCCAAATATTTTTGTTTATGTAGAATTGGTCCATGCTATTTGTAGAAAAAAATAATTCTAATATTAGGATTTTATTTTATTACTAGGATGTCTCACTGTTAGTGATGAATAAAGAATTAATCAAAGAGGTTTCAACCCTAATCCTAGGGAAAATTTCAACATTAAATTTGGTGAATTGTAAAATGAGTATACAAGGGGCATATTTAGTTATAGATTTAGGTGGTTTCCACAATATAGGAAGAGAAATTATTGTTGACCAACACCAATAATAGAAGCAAGCTAGATCCTTACAATAAAGATATACTTGGGAATTATTTTAGAAAAAATATTCTATGCTCTATGGTAGGTGTGGGAGTAAATTTAAAGCCTCAAATGCCAATTCATTTAATGATGATCTTCCAGTTGACATTTAGCATAAGGATCTTAATATAGAGTTTGATTATGCATATTTTATTACTAAAGGAATTCATAATGAGTCAGTATCCTTCAAAGAAGATGGAAGTTTACCTTACTTCAAATGGTACTCCATGTTGTCCCATATTTTGTTGAATAATTGAAGAAATTTTTGGGACAAAGCCTAGAAAATAAACTATCAAACCCCACAAGGATATCACATGCCTATTCAAGGACGTACACATATTGTAGATTCACATTGCATAGTGCAATATATCATGTTGTGTTTCAAAGATACTTTGTGTACAAGATCTATGAATTGATAGGATAGAATTGATTACTAATGTTTGATATTATCATGAGATTCTTGAGACCTAGAAATAATTTGCCTAAGGAAGGATTTGAGCATAAACCAGGTGATTGGTTTCCTTACACAAATTGAACAATTATTAGATTTTATCAAGTACAAATTTTGTACCTCATGTTCTAGCTAAATGGATTCTAGATAGAATTTCCTTTCTCGGTCTATAATACGGAAATTGAATGAATCAGATAAGCTTCACCTAATGAACTATAAGAAGGATTCATTCTTCTTACCAACAATAGTCTTGTATGACTTCACAATCATATCAAAAGAAGGGTTGGAAGGGTTCATTCTTCTTACCAACAATAGTCTTTTATGACTTCACAATCATATCAAAAAAGGGGTTGGAACTCATAGAATATAAATTTCAAAGTATACAAGATGAAAGTAGATTAGGAAAAAAGTAGGTAAGTTTACCTATGACAATGAGTATAATGAATTTAAGGATTTGATTAGGAATTGCATAATTGATGTGGAAGTCGATAATAGAAAAGAAAAAAGTGTATGATATTGTTTGGGGAAGGAAAGAGAAAGGTATGTGAGACTAATTACAAAGAATCATTCATAGAGATTAAGGATCCAATTTGTTATCATGGAAATTAACAATGCTCATTCCATGGATAACCCCCCTACGAAACTTGTTCGTTTCCTAGGTTCATGATGTTCATACATGCAAAATGAGATTATTTTCAATCCACCTTGAAATGCATTCTGAAGTCTCAGATAGTCCATTTGAGCATCCCTCTATGTTCATCTCACGAAGACCTTCGAAACGAGTATCTTCACGAACACTCGTTGTTCATACTTCACAAAAATTGCAGAAAGTGCAAAGGTTCTGGAAAAAAGCGCTCTAACATTTTCAACAAAAAATTCTAAGTGTTGAAAGTGTAAGGGCGGGGTTTTTTAGCACCACTACACCTAAGTGAAATGATGACTTGGTGCAAGAGCACTGATTTTTCCCGCCCTTACACCAAGTCTCCATAAAAAAATTCTAAGTGTTGAAAGTGCAAGGGCGGGGTTTTTTAGCGCCACTGCACCTAAGTGAAATGATGACTTGGTGCAAGAGTGCTGATTTTTCCCACCCTTACACCAAGTTTCTAGACTTAGTCAAAAATGACCGGAGCGGTGATTTTTGACTCAAGTACACTTTTCCTAGTTTTTCAATTTGGTGCACAAGTTGGGTTTTTTAGCGCCACTGCACCTAAGTGAAATGATGACTTGGTGCAAGAGCGCTGATTTTTCCCGCCCTTACACCAAGTTTCCAGACTTAGTAAAAAATGACCAAAGCAGTGATTTTTGACTCAAATGCACCGTTTCCAGACTTAGTCAAAAATGACTAGAGCAGTGATTTTTGACTCAAGTGCACCATTTCCAGACTTAGTAAAAAATGACCAGAGCGGTGATTTTTGACTCAAGTGCACCATTTCCAGACTTAGTCAAAAATGACCAGAGCGGTGATTTTTGACTCAAGTGCACTGTTTCTAGACTTAGTCAAAATGACCAGAGCGGTGATTTTTGACTCAAGTACACTTTTCCCAATTTTTCACTAAGTGTTGAGCCCAAGTGCCAGGGAGCTGATTTTCAGCACCTTGACATACTTTTTGCCAAACTCACACATAAAGTGCAAGGGCATTGATTTTAGCGCCATTGCACTTTTGGCAGTTTTGCTTGAAACTCTCCAAACTTGCTCGTTCTTTGCTCCGATCCCCGTTTCTTCGCTCTGAACCCTATTTCTTCGCTCCCGCATCATTTTTTGTGCCTAGTTCCTCTTTTCACGCTTGCTCAACATCGTTTGCTTGCTTCATGCTTCCCAATGCTATTTTTTCTACTAACACCTGTTGATTCACCACCCTTGTAGTTTCTTTCCAAACTTCATCAAGTGATCTCAAAGGTGACATTTTCTGATCCAGTGAACTATCCTAGATCTACAAAGAAGTCGGCATGTTGCAAGTTGAGGATGCCAGTTTTTCAAAAGCCTCAATACATGTCATTTGCAATATACGGCTGACACTTGATAATCTCAAGATCCATCTTCGCAGGTGCAAGAAAATCCATTCATCCGCCAGAAGGTTGATCACAAGAATTCACACCATTGTGGATTACACCGTTGGTCCAGATGAAAAGTTCATGCAGGAGACCAGGAAGAAATATGAAGGCTTCGCACCCAAGCAAGGAACCATGAAGATTCCTGACCTCCCAGTGTTGAACATTTTGATGCTTCTCTTTATGCATCTTGTAAATAGTTTTTGACACCTTAGGTGTCTTTTTGTAAAACGTAATTGCACCAAAATATGAGATGCGATTACGTAGAAATAAATTACACTCAGTTAGATTAGGGTTTCCTATTTTTACTCATTTGATTCCCTAATTTTGCTCTTCCCTCCTTTCTATAAATAAGAGGGATTTCTTTTGTAATATTTACCTTTTGATATTTTGCAACAAAGTGCTGCCTTTTTGAAACAAGCATTGAGACTTTGTGTTCAATATTGTGGATTCAAATCTAATCAATAAAGAAGAGGATCGCATACCAGACTTTGTGTTGGAATCGATTGTCTTGTGTGTTGATTATATTAGTAGTGATTTGTGTATGAGATTGAAAGGGCTTCAAGTGGTTGATGTAAACTTTGTGTTACATTATTGTTTGGATTTGTTTATGTTTGAAGATTTTTGTTGAAGGATCTACAAGACTTTGTGCTTGTAATCATTCATGTTGTTCGAGGAATCGCTGTGTCTAAGAAGACTTTGTGCTTCTAATACAACGAATGATATCATTACAAGATCCAACATTGAAAAGGCTACAGAACGACTTTGTGCCTTCATGAGCCTTCCCTTTTCTTTTTCTTTTTTGTTATTATAAATCATACCTAGTATTTCTAAGTTGTGCTTTGTTAAGATAGAAATCTTGGCATTATTGTTGTTGTTTAAGTTTAAGTTATTTCAGATCTAAAGCTTTTCATCGTGAAGCATTTTAAACATCTTCTCTGAAAAAAGAGAGAAGTATGAATGTAACACACTCCCCCCATTTCATGAGTACAGTATACATTTTGTAAGTATTCCTTTTAAGTTTACTACAGCTTCCAATTAGCAGTAAGAAGGGCACCTCCCCTTTTCGAGAGGAGAGATCATATCTCACACAGCTATGGTTGAAGTCTAGATGGTGTAATCTGTTGAAAAGTTGATTACACTATTTTCACCCAACACAATTATTAAAACACAACCAATATTGGATCATATTGCCACTCTTAGATTTGTGCCCCCAAATTTACTTATAGAAATTGATGTCCAAGATCCCATTAGAGATCATAATTAGCAACTACAGAAAGAAGTGGAATAACCATTTCATTAACCACTAGAGAAAGGAGTTCGAAGGTACAAGTGGTAGAATCCCTCTAGAAAAATCATTGTAGGAGGAGGCAATGTAACCTCTCATTGAATACCTAATCAATGAGGGGAGAGGAGGAAATGTAATTGATGTCGAGGAGGTCAAATAGATTTTTGCTTCTCCTAAAAGAATTGAATTAGTTGGTGCTTCTCTACAAAGAACATTGTAAAGTTTAGAAGGAGGAGGTAGGGCATACATGATCTAAGGTCCTTAGAATGTAAATAATTCATTTTCAACTAAGAATTAATTAAATCTAAATAATTCAAAGATCTCTTGATTAAAAAGAAAACATAGGCATTCATGTAGAAAATCAATAAATAAAGAGGAGAAATCAGTGAAGATGAGTTGAAGGAAATAACTCATAAGGTTGTGAAGGAAATTGAATGTGATGCCAATAAGATTACTCGAGAGGAGGGAAGGAGATTGGTTTGAAGTAATAGATATGTAATATTGTTTGATGAATAAAGATGCAAGAGAAACAGAGTGAACTCACACTATGTTTCTATGCTTTTATATTTTCTATTACTGGCCCCTTATAATGACTTTATCATTGCACCACATAAATTTTCTATTTGTAAATTCAAGGTACATTAGATTATTGATGTTGATGGTAAGTTGTAATTCTATTAGTTCTAGGAACATACCTACATCAACCTTGGGTTTTTTGTTCCTCGTTTAAACAAATAGAAGTACCTTTCCCCACCCAACCCTAATACCAAGAGGAGATTGATTTGCATTTGCTGCCATGTATGCAAATATACTATATGATGTTCTCTTATGACTGATTATAGGTAAATACAGTGTTAAGATGTGAGCTTCTGAAACATTAAATTACCAAAATATGAAATTTCAAAATAAAATAAAAAATCCATGCATTAAATAATCTAAGTTAGAGAATAACAAAATACCATTAATTCATGCTACATCATAGCTACTATTTTCATTCATAAGTAAATCATAATTGAAATCATAAGTACAAATTACACTTACAATTTCATAATGGATAAATTCAATAAGAATATCCAACATAAGCAAGTGCAATATTGCCATATGCTAAATAGAAGATTATAATTCATCAAGATCTGATACACAGCTTTGCATTTTGTGTTATGTGATCCGTTCAGGTCTGAGAGAGTAAAGTGGGCAAGATAACCCCCTCCATTGTGGATGTACCCTAGCCATTCTCACCAAACAATGATAATCTGGTGCAAGAGCTCATAAGAGTATCATATCATCAATATTCAATGCAATAAAATAATGAGCATGGCTATAATGAATTTAACTAAAAGTATATTAAAATCCTTAACAAGTGCATGCCATAAGAATTCTCGCAATCACCCATCCAAATAACTATTTATCATAAAACCTTACCAACCCATGTAAGTAAGAACAAATTTGCCTTGTTTTAAAATCATAAATACCATCATGTTCCATAGTACAAACTATGAAGCTAGTACAATCTCATGAACAGGACATGAAATGCTAAGAGTGCAGCTATCATATAGAAGATGGGATTCAACATCATGAAAAGACCAGGTCAACACAAAACATCAGTTTAGTTCAATAAAGCATCAATTGCTGGATAAATTGTGCATTAAATAATAATATCATTCTAGAATCTCCCACCCTATATTGATAAGCTAGCTATCTGCCCTAACAATATAGGGAAGCTACCTAGCTAAACTTAGTCATATAGCATGACACTTGTTACAAACAGAATTTCAACATACACATTGTTAACATTTCAGTGACACTTTAATGACACTACAAAATGGAATAACATGTAAAGATAAACCTTTTTTCAAATTAGAAGGGAAGCTCTCATATTACTAAGAACTAAATCCTGAAATGCAAGGAAACGACCTCTAACTTTCTAAAATATTTAGAAGTTAAATCTAGGTTTTGAACACACAATGCAAACAAACTAAATAAAATTGTCTAGCTTTTTGCTCTTTTGGCAAGGACAATAGGATTGTCAACAATTTTACGTATAAAAAGATTTTTATGTCATTTTCTTGGAAGTAAACAACAATCACAACAGCTAACCACACTCACACTTTTTAGCTAAATGTAGAAAATAAAAGTGCAGGTACAATACAAAACTTGGAATTGAATTGAACACAAGATTCAGTGAATCAAATGAAAGGAATTGTGGACAAGGTCACAATCATTTACTTTATTAGAACCTACAAAACAAAACCTACAATTTTCTACAAAATCGATAGATTTACCTAATCAACGCATACACAAGATCACAAAGAAACTTGAACAATATATTATCTCCAGTCCAATATTTTATAATTTTCTCAAATGTTTTGACAAAATGTCTATGCAAATCTGAAACTGATTTTTTCTATAATTTAAAATACACATGCCAACAACTAAAGATTGTACAGAAATGAACAAACAGTTTGTTGTTTATATTAATTGTGCCAATGGTTACAATAGTCAATAATAAAATAATAAACTATATTAATTGCTGATACAATATACTAACCCCTTTGTCTTGGAGCTGCTCACACACTACTGATAAATACAGCTGAATAATGCTTGGAAAATCACTGGACTGCAATATATTTGACACCCAAATGACGTAAGATTGAAAATATATCAGATTACTTTGGACCAAGTTGTATGAGCACTGCTATAGCACTACGGTCCCTTGAATCTCCTCCAAATAGGAGCGGCTCACTTCAAAAAGCAAAAGAATTTGCATAATTCAATGGTTGAGCTGATGCTAATCTGAAATAACTACTCACTGAAGCTCATTGTCAAACTATAATCTGAAATTGTAGCCAGAACATGATAAATTTGCTTCCTCAAATGGGGCGACCCGTGTATTCACTCATCTACAAAGTCAGCGACCCAATTACCTTAACAGGTATGCTTCAAAACCTCTAATATAGGTTGCAATTCACTTAGTAATGGAAACGCTCCAAATAGATGAGTGGTTGCTTTATAAGTCTATAGTTAAATACTTATTTCGGCAGCAATTCCTCCTCTATTAACCCATAGGCCTCTCCTTGACCTGTATGGCCTGCACTACCATATGGGGCCAACAATATATATATAATATTTTCTATTTGAAAACTAGGTGTCTAGCATAAATGATACCCTAAGTAAAAAAGTATGGATAGCATACAATACTTCACCAGTAACTTTTGAAGTCATTTACCACATGTTCAACATAAATCTCCACCAATCTCCTTACATTAACATGTCTATGAATTCTGAATGAATCTACTCACAAATTGGTTATGAAGATTTTTATCTTAAAATCAATCTTTATTATAGATTTTTTGTCTTAAGGTTAGAAGAACAATTTGCTCAATTTTTAAGGTTGGTATTTTTCAATAATAAATTGTCAAGAATGACTTTTCTTTCGTAAAGTCTCTTTTCATACCTCTTTTCAATATTTGAAATATATTAATTTCCCTTTCAAAGTGATTTTTTTTAAATATTTTTTAATTTAACTTTATGCTTGGGTCATGTTATCATTTTATGCCTTATTGACCCCCTCCCCCCTATCATTATTTGAACCATTGTTTATAACCAATCCAAGACAATCTAATGAGTCTTCTAAATGCCAAAAGAGAAAAAATCCATACAAATTATAAGTTTTAGTTGTTTTTGGTGCTTTCTTGGGTGTTAAGTGTTGTTGTTAACCTTTTAGACTTAAGTGTTCTTGGGTGTTAAGAGTTGTTTTTTGAAATATTGAACCAAGTTCAATAAGTGTACAATTTTAGGTGACAATATTTTTGGGCACACTTGATGGGACAGATTTAATGTTCCTTACATCATTTAGCTAAGAAAATAGGTGTTATTCTTAGCAAGTTTCACTCATTGGACACATTCTACAAGAACTTGCCGACTCAAAATTCTACTGGCTTCAAGATCATGTTGATTATTCATGCATGTAAAGGAGGAGATTCACTACTTCTGAGTTTCTAGAATAGGGAATATTTTACGAGGAGCGAATTGTCCTCGACTACCTCAAGATAACAAGATCAAATGACCAAGATGGATGAAAGTTTTCTACAATATTTTATGTTTTATGACTATTTATGGGAGAAGAACTTTAGAATTTGAATGAGCATGCCTCAAAGGTCTCAGGAGATAGACATAATAGCTTTTGGCTAGAGGACAAAAGCATGGCTCGAGTATGACAACGCGATGTGTTGGCATCTCAATGGAGCAATGGTGCCTCATATAGACCAAAAGAAGAGTCAGTCATCAAAAACTCACAAGGCCTACTAACTAGCCATAAATTAAAGTTTTACTGTTTGGCTAAACTAAATAGAATGCTAAAAATAAGGAAACACACAACAACAAGAATACTAAATGAAGAAGTAATTAAACTGTTGAATGAAATGATGAGAGATGAAAGAAAGGAATGAACTCACATGTGGTCCAGCTATGAAACCTCTTGCAAAGCTTCACATGAACAACTTGCACACATGAAGATGAGGAGAAAGGTTGAGATTTTTTTGGGGCTTGCCTTTGTCAAACCCCTATTTTGGTGTTTCCACCTCCATGAATAGCCAAAGACACAACAAGATAGAGAAATAGAAAATAAATAACATAGAAAGATAACATGCAAGATATCAATATACTACTAAATAATCATAATAATGTAACAAAAAGAAGTGTTACCCTCCCTCCAATGAGCTTGAGAAGCCAGGAAGAAATTAGATGCTTTGAGAGAGCTTGAGAGAAAGACGTAGAGCCATGAATGTGCAAGAATCTTGAACAATAGTGTAGAAGTGATGTAGAAGAGAAAGAAGATCAAGAGGGAAGTTCCAAGAATGAAGCTAGATCGAATGAATTGCCAAAATGAGAGAATGAATGAATGAGAGGGAAAAGGCAAGTTTGAATGAAGAATTGCATCAAAGAGGGTCATTTTTTAGTGTGCATACAACTATAGAGGCATTAAACTTCATAGGAAGGTAGAAGTGTAATGTCCCAATGGCCCAAGAATCGTGAATCTTGTCAGGACGTTAGTGTGGTGCACAGAGTGCACATCGTGGAAGCGTCCTTGACAAAAATTCCTTCAATGACCAAAACCGAAAAGGTCAAGGACAAATGTTAAGGCAAGAAAAAATGGGAATTCACATTATCATCTTTATTAGGCTAAAGTAAGGGATATATAATGTGAAATTCTGTTAGGGTGTAATTTTATGACATTACATTTTTCTTCCACTTTAGCGAGCATATGTATCTAAACATGTCTGAGCTAAAGTAGAAAGAGGCTGAAAAGAATATACCTAGGATGAAAAGGACAAAAATCTTCAATCCGATATATGTTAATGTGGCACCAACACAACATCAACATGATATAGAAGAAGTTGAGCTAGGACGTGAAGAGCACATGGGTATTCTATCCTACAAAGCTAACTGTAATCTCACCACAAACATGTTAGTTGTAGACAAACATTTCAGGCAATAAAGTAAAAAATAGACATGATAAATTTCATAGACATGACATGACATAATCTTACCACAGAAAGATGACATTGATAGGTATGGCTAGCATGACTATAGACCATATGAAAAGAAGATAGGCCTATGGCTACTACAAACTTTGTTGTAGGAATGTCACAAAAAAGACAAGAAAGGTCTAGTCAGGTTGCCCCCAAGCTAGATGATGAGACATAAGACATCAAGACATATTTTAAAATATTTTTGAATTTTTTCTAAAAATTACACAGATATAATAGCCCCTCTTAGAATGATGTGTTTTATGCAAAGAAGCACATGTCATTTTAAGGAGAAGAGAAAGACTAAGATATGTTGTGGAACAACATACATAGCAAGATGTATTCGTGGAATTTTGTCACATAAGAGGGACAACACATAAAATTCACAACATCATGAATGAGAAAAGAAAAGACGAAGAAATCAAGGTCATAGGGTGATTCAATTTTTTGAGGTTAGAACTACTCATAGATATAGATAGATAGATAAATATAATATAATATGTATGAACTGTCATCACCCCTCCCAAATAGATCAGAATAGGAAGAAGAGCACATGAAGACAAAGTAAAAGTAAAAATCAGGTCAACATGGAAGAGGCCTAAATGCCCTAACACTTTACATCATTCCTAATGTGAAAATGAAAGATTACAACATATAGAAGAATGATGATACAAAAAAAAAAAAGTGTACGATATATTTTCTCTCTTGTATCCAAACACCTACAAGGGTAGCAAGGGTCCTCCAGGTGAGAGAACAAACATAAATATACAAGCATAGGGGAACAAAAATAAACACACAAAGCTAATCTAAAGATGAAGAAGAAGGTGCCACTCTAGTTTGACACCTTGACCAGGTCATCCTGCTCCCAATCTAGATCATCATAAGGGGAGGGAAGATGAGCCTGTAGGGGGATAGCTAGGGCAATGCCAACTAACTCACCTACAACAAGGGCTAAGGAAGAAGTCAACTCAATGTCTTCATCAAAAAGGTCCTGCAAACCGAGTGTCACAAACTTGATAAAAAATAGAAGGGTAGGAATATCCTCCACCAAGTCACATACACCTTTGAGGTGATCTTTTGTGAATAAACAAAAGGAGAAGGATGAATAAGATTCATTTCCGACCTCCGAAAGAGGAGCAGTGACAAACTCCAGGGAAGGAGGTGAGGTACTCGTCACGAGGATAGCACAAGACAAAGTGGAAGAAGATGAAGAAGGAGAAGAAGAAGACCTATTACAACCATTGTGTGCAGCGAGGTTGTGCTCTAACTTCTGCTTAAGTGAAGGATGTGAAGTCCTTGCAATATAAGTAGAGGAAGAAGAAAGATCTCAAACCAAAATGGAAACCAACTTTGTGTGAGGCATTTCAACGGGCTCAAGGAAAATAAGATCTGAGAGAGAAGCAATCAGAGGTGGCTTCATAGAAGGAGAAATGAACACTTGCACCCTTTTGGGGTGAGGCTCATCAGGATTCTTGGAGGAAGCCGAAAGCAAAACAAAGGTGAATAGAACAAATGAAGAAATGGAAACAATAGTAGAAATATGAACAAAAGTAGAGATAAAAGTAGGAGGAATAGGAGGATCCTCCTTGATCTTTTGTGAGGCTTCACACTCCTAAGCCAAGGCCCATCAATGACACTTGCGCTCATGTGCAAGATGGTTGCGATGACTATGGGTGCTAGAAGGTGGAGCATGACAAGATTCTTAGGGATTTTTTTCACTAAGGGAGTAGTTTGCACAGTCGTTGTCAGTGGAAGAATAGACTCTTCAGGCTCCTCTAGCACCATAGGAATACTCTTTGCAACCGTTGTCAATGGAAGAGTACACTATTGAGGAGGAATAGAAATAGACATAGAGGTTTCAACAATCGACCCCTTTCCCTTTTCTACCTTAGAGGTATGTGGGGGAATAAGAGGAGGTCACAGAGGCCAAGAACCAAGAACAACCCCACAAGCATGCTTCCCTTTGTTGTATAAGATGGGTCAAGGTACCATGGGTAAAACAAGAAGCTAAGACACTTGTGGTTTGGACCTCCACAACATGGGTGCCTTCCTCTACCTTGTGCCTAGCACAATAGGAGGAACTAAGGACACCATCAAGGGTTGTGAAGTCATAGAAATGGATGTAGGAGAATTATAAGCATAAGGCCTAAGGGAAAGAGCTTGCTTTTCCTTACCCTTCGAAGGGGCAGGAGATGAAGCATGTTGTTGTCCACACAAAGAGGAATTCAAATAAATAGCCCAAGAGGAAGGTGTAAAACCACTTTTAGGCATCGATCCCCTAGTCTTATACCTAAAATAAGCCTTCTATAATAAGTCTCCTCTAGGTGGTAGAGGTCCAACTAGGCCAAGCAAAACGTGATCTAGGGAGAAGCCACCACATGACAACAGTGGTCTATATAGTATCCTAGATAGTGTACATGGAACCCACATGGGGAAACTTCAAATATTTGTGGATAACCAATGCAACCGTGTTCATAAAGACTAGCCCTGAGATGCCTGATCTAACTCTAAAGAAGTCGGACTTGGGTATCATGACAAATGGTACTTCCAAGTTTTTTGTTCCAACCAAGATTGACAAAGAAATGGAACCAATGGGAAGAATAAAAATTCCATCATGCATATGAAGCATGGTTTTGATTCCTCATATTTCTCCTTATGCAAATTATTTATAAAAAAGAATCTCTTATGTGATAATATTGACCAGAATCATGGGGTAAACCATAATTCTAGTGATGACATTATCATTGACATGAGTGGGGATATACAACGAAGAGGGCTCTTTGTTTAGAGGTAGGTCATGTGAGGTGAATGTAATATCAAGTGTTGTATTCACAAGACCTCGAGGAGGAACATGAGTAAATGAAACCACATTCACATTCTCAAATGGATTTAGATTGGAACAATAAATAGAGGTCACAAGATTGGAAAAATGGTATGGAAAGGGACATGTGTAAATCTACAATTGGTTGTTAGGCTTTGCTATAGATTTATTGGAGTTCTTCTTTTTACCATCAATCCAGATGGTACCACTATTGATGTGGTCTTGTATCGCATGACAAAGATGCACACACTACTAGATATCATGGCCCAATACTTTATGAATGGTAGAACTTATACACATCATATACCATTGGGAATAGGGCTTAGAAAGTGGTATGATCTTTGGTAGAGATATTACACATCTTTTAATAATTTTTATAGGACATTTGTATAATATTTTGATAATTTTATAAATATTCTATTCCAACCTATAGAAATTTTATCAATGGGAAAAAACACCATATTCACCACCACTTTATTTTCATTGACTCAACAAATAGAGACATAACTAACCAAACATCCTCATTGGATGATGAGGAAGAATCCCCATATTGAGCAACTATTTGTTGGTACTTGTGCAAAGAAGTACACATATGAGCAAATGAGGGATATTTCATCAATAGAAATTTATCTTGTAGTGTCAGCTACAAGTTTACAATGAACACTCATTGTATGTCAGAATCAGGTAGGGAATAGGAGATATGAGAAAAGAGGGTATGATAATGAGCTATGAAGTTAGTCTTCTCATGCACACCCTACTTACATCAAACAAAATTGGTAAATGAGACCTTCAGTCTAATATTAACTTGGAATTACTAGAGGAACTAATTCATAATCTAATCAAAGGAGAAGATAGAATTATTAGACAAAGAGAAATACCATTCTAAGGTATCAATCTTAAGAGAACCTGGGAATATATTTTCTAGAAGAGCATCATGATGGAATAAATCAGTACACATGGCATTGAAAGATGAGACATGAGTCTACAAGTCTCCCCTGCCACTATACTTTTTGAACTTTAATATCCATCCCTTGAGGGATGGGGGTGTTCAAGATAGAAAAAGACAAGGGATTATGAAAATAATGTTGGAACATAGGTTGAGAAGAAGAACTAGCCAAATTTGCTTACTAAGATTGCATTTGCCCCATGTTCTACAAGAAAGCATTGAGGATAGGATCTGTGGATGAAGTATGACTAGTTGAGGCACCAATACCAACACTAGAGATGGAATGACCAAAGGCGGTAGGAATTTTGGCTCTCAACATAGAGGCCCCAAATCCAAAAGGAATACGGTTTACTCTGATCAAAGGAATTTCCTTGGATGTAGTGGTGGCATTATGAGCAACAATATTGATAGAAGGATCTATTTCAACCATGTGGATAGACACTCTAGGCATTGAAACATGTAGTTTATGACCAACGATCTCGAGCTGAACATCTTGGGTGT
Source organism: Sequoiadendron giganteum (assembly GCA_007115665.2). Taxonomy (NCBI): domain Eukaryota; kingdom Viridiplantae; phylum Streptophyta; class Pinopsida; order Cupressales; family Cupressaceae; genus Sequoiadendron; species Sequoiadendron giganteum. The sequence continues at coordinate 659,254,790 of CM021102.1, forward strand.
TGCCCAAGATGGAAGTGTATGATGGAACATGGTTCTCCATAATATTTTCAATTCCTTGAAGCAGCCTTCAAACCTCTTCAATAAGACATAAGAAAATTCCTCAAACCAATGAGGAGAGAAGTTACTTGAGAATAAATATCTTCTTTTGCTAGAAAATATTCAATATCTTCAATCCTTACTTCCAAAGAGTTAATTTGATCGGCGGGAACCTGAAGAGCATCTTCTGAGGAAGAGGAAGATTTTGAAGGAGAGCTTGTCAAGGTATGGGTTACAATTTCAGCATGATGCGAGGAGAATTCAATAGTGATTCTTGTAGATTAGTCCTCAAAATATGGGCCCTAGTGGTAAGGACTGAACGTTCTAGACCCCATATCAATCTTTCAATAGGTCCTTCTTACTATGTTCCCAAAGATAGTAGATTGGTTCATAAAGCACATAAAAGCATCACAATGTGATACCCACTACACATCCTAACAAGAGAAGAAATTTTTTTATACAAAGATAAGAGGAAAGAAAGGTTCACATCATGTTCACCAAAATGTAGAGGAGATTCACTATTCCTGAGTCCTCTAAGACAAGGAAGAGTCTATAGGGAGATAATTATCCTCGACTGCCTCAAGGAAACAAGATCAAGTGACCAAGATGGATGAAAGAGATTTTTTTATAATATTTTATGTTTTATGATTTTTAATGGGAAAAGAACATCAAAAGTTGAATGAACATGCCTCAAATGTCTTAGGAGATAGAAAAACTAGCTTTCAGATAGAGGAAAAAATCATGACCCAGGGATGGCAATGTGGCACATTGGTGTCTCAATGGAGCACTGGCATCTCGTACGAACTAGAGGTAGAGTCAATCACCAGAAAATCACAGGGCCTACTAACCACTCAGAAACTGAAGTTAGATAGTTTGACTAAACTAAACAAGATGTTTAAAATAAGTAAAATCACAACAACAAAAAATTCTAAATGAACAAGTAATTAAACTATTGAATGAAATGACGAGAGATGAAAGAAAGGAATGAAATCATGGGTGGTCTAGCTATGAAGCCTCTCACAAAGCTTCACACAAACAACCTAAACACATAGAGAAAAGGAGAAATGTTGAGGCTTTTTTGGGGCTTGACTTGGTCAAACCCCTATTTTGGTGTTTCCACCTCCATGAACAACCAAAGAGACAACAAGATAGAGAAATAAACAATAAACAACTTTGAATGATAAGATAAATAAAGAGAACATGTATGATATCAATATGTTACTAAATAATCATGATAGTACAATAAAAGGAAGTGTTACCCTCCCTCCAACACGCTTGATAAGTTGAGAGGAAGTGTTATACTTTGAGAGAGCTTGAGAGAAAGATGTAGAGGCATGAATGTACAAGAAGCTTAAACAAAAATGGTGTGAAAGTGATGTAGAAGAGCAAGAAGTGCAAGAGTGAAGTTGTAAGAATGAATCTAGATTGAATGAATTGCTAGAATGAGAGAATGAATGAATGAGAGGGAAAAGGCCAAATTTTAAGGAAGAATTTCATGCAAGAGGGCCATTTTTAGGCACACCTATGACTGCAAATGCGTTACACTTCACGGGTAGGTGGAAGTGTATTATCTCAATGGCCCATGAATTAGGAATCTTTCCAAGACATTTTCCTAGTTCATAGATGCCTACATATTGTGGAAGTGTCCCTAATAGAAATTCCTTCAATGACCAAAACTGACAAGGTCAAGGATGGATGTGAAGGCTAGGAAAAGGGGAATTCACATTATCATCTTTTTTAGGGTAAAGTAAGGGTTATGTAATATGAAACTTTATTGGGGGTGCAACGTTATGATATTACAATGCCAAAGATACAAACAAGATCATCTTGTACAAATAAGTGTTCCAAATTTTTTAAATTGTCTTTATCTTCTTCAAAAATTAAAAAAAAGTACAATAGGTAGCCTTCACCATGTTTAAGAACCCATTGAAGAGAATAATCTATACTTGTTGGGCTAGTATGTTCTCCTAGCCAAAAAAAAGAATATTTCATTCCCCTTCTATGACTATTTCAATTAATATATTTCTTGTCATCTTTAATGGAGGAATTCCTCTTGTCCTTACTAACCATGAAGACATTACATTAGTAGCCTTGAAAATTATTCCTTATTTCACTAGTGTGAATTCTACCACTCTCAAAGAACACAATAAGGAGATTACTAATATATGTCCAATCCATAATATCATAGGCGACATTGTAGTTGTTAGACTCCTTGCCACTTCTCTAAAAGGTGAGGAACTACAATGGTATAGGGGGTTACTACTAAATGCAACACATATTTGGGATAAATTTAAGTGAGAATCTTTGCAAATAATTTTAAGATAAGAGTGGCCACCTATGTCTAGTGGAATAGCTAATTGCTATGAAGAGATCGCCTCATGAATTCATGGGATATTTTGAATTTAGGTTGTAGGAGTCTCAAGATAGAATCCCATCCTTAGTCAAGTTTTCTCTAAATCATATATTCTTGTACTAGTTGGGTGCAAGATCATGATGGTCCAAACAATGGCAATTGGAAAAATAAACTTGTTTTCATTTAGCCAAAATTGTGAAATGAATGTCTCAATTTTTGCTTGGGTTAGTAAAAAGTACATTTTGATTTGGTAAAAACTAAAGCAAAATGGATATCCATTTTTTAAAATAATGGATAACTATTTAGTTCAATAGTTGTATATAATATATTTATATTCTATATATAATATAATAATAAATTATATATTAAATATTATTATATTCATGTATTATATTGTTTATATTAAATATTATAATTATATATTATTTATATATTATTATGTATTATTATATATAGATTCTATATTATATATTATTACGATATATTATATATTATTATGATATATTTTATTACATATTATTTATATAAAACATTAATACATACAAGAAACATATATTCATTTTAAACAAATATCCATTTAGAACGAATATATATTTCCTAATTGTTAATATAAAGGAAAAAAAGGAATACCTCTATCATTTAGTTATGCGACCTATGGAAAAAGGTGAAGGTGAGCAACAAAAAAAATATCCAAAAGCTAAAAAGCAAATATCAATTTTAGAGATTTTGATTTTGTTGTTTAAATTGGCCAAGTAAATTATTTTTTTATAAGTTTTTGTCCTATATTTTAGTTTTATCAAAATTTATTGAAATTTTTAATATAAATTATGTTTTTATTTATAAATTTTAGTAATTAGTTAATTTTTTTGTTAATTTCTAATTTTGGAAATGCAAATAGGTTGAAATGGGAGAGGAAGTTGAAAACCAAAACCCTCCCACACTGATCCCTCCCCCAACAAACCCTCCTTCAATTCAATACCTAATGGATAGAAATATTACTGAATTGAGGAACATTGTGGAAATACATGTCAACGCGCTTGATTATCTATAATGACAACCACCTTAGTTGAAATTATTGTTCATGTTAAAACCCTCACAAGTCAATTCATGAGTCATTTTGGGAGGAGAGAATCCAAGAGGCAAGAATATTCTAACGTCTTGTCATATGATCAAGTGAAGGAGTTAGACATCAAAACCCAATTAGCATGAGATTTTATAAATCCTAAAACTAGATTACCTATTGATGTACATAAGCCCAAATTTTCCATCAAATGGTGCACACATGAGGGTATGAAAATAATTTCTTGGGGTCTTTGGTGGATGGTTTTTGATAAACCTCCCAACAACAATCTTGGTGTCCCTCTATATTTTATCAACAAACTATATGCAGAGTATGTCTTAGGCAAGCATGTGAACTATTTTGACTTTAGATGTTTCCAAGAAGTAGGTAGAGGAATGACTCAAGATATATTCAAGGTTCATATATTCCCCCTCTCCTATTTCTTCTCCACCTCTAATAGAACACCCAAATGTTGTCGCTAAGTGCAATAATTCAAAGATTCAATTCCATACATTCTTTGAATAACTATTTGATTACACATATTTCTCAATTTTCAGAGATGTATGATATTGATGCTCTTGGTTGATCAACTGATGTTGGTGGACCCTCCTCATCTACACATATTTGTGTGCTTCATCATTGCACTATGTGTAATTATTTGTGTTTCGGTCCTCTCAAAGAGACTAGTGAGCTACCCCTAAACACATATGAATATGATATTCATCATATGATATTTGCATAAGATGAGCTAAGGGTCTAGAACATGTGTGGAGGCATCAAAGGCAAAAACGCATGCAAAGGCATCAAAGGAAAGAACATAAGGAGAGGTAGAAAGGGTTATGGAAGAGGAGCAAGGTCAATCTTTCATACATGTAAAACTTAAAGTTATTTTATAGTATATTTTATTTAAAATTAATATATATATAATATTAGTACTAATATATGCTTAAGTGGGATAATAGTTGATGAAAAAGGAGGAACTTAGAGAAGTTCATCATGGTACTATTTTGGCCATTGAATTTGTCCTAGACTTGATAGTATAATTTTTTGTATATTTTTAACTTTTTTATTGTATGCATATCATTTAAATTGTTAATAAATAAATATATTCATTTATATCTTGATCTTATTTTACTTTTTTAGTCTACTCCAAATGTGAATGAGGTGGCACCTTTTCCAATATTTTTTAGTAGAACACTTGATCATCCTAAGGGACTATCATTCATAGAATGACTCAGATAAACCATAAAGATTCAAGGTAATTGAACTTAGTTTTAATTGAATTCAATACAACCACATTGAATAAAATAAGATCCACATTTAGGCACCTTTATTTCCTTTCTATATTTGTGTATAAGTTAAAAATTCAATACAACCAACTATTTAGAGGATAAATTATTGTAGATCCACACATGTGAGCTTCTTAGGAAGATTTGGTAGTTTTATAAAGATTTTTAAGTCATGAAAAGAGGTACATAATGATGAATAAGACTAGGAGACACAAGACCTAAAAACCTCTTAAGACCTAAGAACCATCCCAAAAAGAGTTTCAAAGCACCTCTTAGGACCTATTTGAACTTGATTAGGATAAAACCAACCTCATTAGACTAAAGAAGCTATTGTTCTAATTTGTAAAAATTCTAACCCAATTACAAGTGAAAGGAACAATTGAGTGGGAAACCGAGATGGAGGCCTTGGAAATAACAGTGATTTTTTTTATCATGGGTGGATTGGAAATGAACTAAGGAAACCTAAAAGAGCCGGCTATTCACTCAACCACTGAAATAAAAATCTTCTCTTTGATTCAAAAAATATAAAATTCTCTATTAACAACACCAACCACAAGAAGGTAGAAAATTAATTAACACCACTAGCCTATAGTTTTAGAGGTCAATAACATAGTCAAATGAAATTCATAGATTATGAAGCACATAGCAACCTCAAATAAAAAATTAATTAAAATTTACAAAGAATACTTACAAATTATGTAGAACCTTCAAGTCATTAAACATAATTTAATTACAAAATATAATTTTCTATTTTAAACTTAAAATTCTCTATAATACCTGAGTGAAAGTTTGATGAGAACCTAAACTACTAGGTGTTGAAATTTCAAGCCCAACATTAACCTATTCAACATACAAAGTGAGATATAAGAATATCATTCATATTTAAGGTTCAACTATTCACATGTAATATTTATAATTATTTACTAGTTACATAACTCTACACTCGACATTGTCATGTAATAGGGAGGTGGAGGATCATAGGAATTAGGGTGAACAATATGACCCTCAAATTTAATTATAAGCATTCAACTAATTTAGTTAATCTCACATTTCAAAATGAAATTTAATAAATTGAATTAAATGTTTTATTAATATTTACTTGACTATCAAAGCTGAATGTATCACTTTGAAAGAGAGATTCAATCATCACCATTTATTTTTTTGTAGATGTATCCTAGGCACATGTATCCTAACTATCCTCATGATCATAAACATAGAGTGGCCCATAAGATCAACATAAATGAGGTGGGACTAAACACCTGGAAGAATCACCCACCTCAATCTATACTAGAGGCCTAGTATGGTGTATAAGCCTCTAAGTGATCCAGCTAATCAACTATAAGGTATCCACCTTAACACTCTCCTTCACAAAAAAAGGGATAGTGATGTGCCCATAGTCTAGTCTAGGTAGTGGTCTTTTTGGCTGATGTGGGTCAAGATGTTCCCCCACTCTATCTTGTGTGGAATCCCCACCTCTACCCTAGAACTCCTACATGTCAAAATAGTTTTTTATTTGATTGAGGAAAAATTCACAATAGATTTTCCTCAAAAATTAGTGGTACCTCATTTTTGTTGCATGGATGATGGTAAAAAATAATCCACCACCTATCCCATAAAAATTTCTTTATTCCTTGGTCATGGCACCAATGGATAAGGAATATCTTGCATGCATCGTGTAAGGGTTAATTTGTTCTTGGGTTAGTGAAGAGTTCACACAAGTTAGATTTCAAAAAAAAAAAATCTTCAACTTGTTTATATGATGATTTGTTTGCATAAAATTATTTTAGTTTGTGCCTCTTGTTGAACCAACTATTTATTTTCTTGCTAATTGATTCTATGTGAGATATTATAGCTTGCAATGATTGAGCAAGGGTGGTCATATGCAATTTTTCTCCTATAGGATTTATCAACCTTGCAATTAACTCAATTTATTTTTTGTTATTTTCAATTTTCTCCAATATGTTTTCTTGTGTTCCTAGAGGATGATGAGGAATTCTAGGATTTTTTTGTTGAGGTTGTTCTTCAAGATGGATTTCATCATGATGAGGTGAATTGGGATTTTCAAGATTTAGCAGTAAATCAAAATTCCTAAAAATTAAACAAGTTTTAATCAAAAAACATATTTAATCTACCTATTTAATACAAAATTGCCACTAAAAAACTAAAAAATATTAATCCTTTGATCTCCTCAATGTCTTAGTTGCATTTTGGCAAATATTTGGTGAAGATTCAGTAAAGAACAAGCCCTCCTAAAATGTGAGCATGCTTTGTAGGGTTTGCAGGTCATGGGAAAGTAGTTTTGAATAGAAATGAAGAATAAAAAATAGATTTTTGTTTTTTATTACTCACTTAGCAATAAAGTGAGCATGTTATAGCACACTCACATTATTGCTTTAATGAGAAATATTGTGAGCATGTTATAACGTTCTCACATTATTGATTTAATGGGAAATAACATGAGAAGGTCATAAAATGTTGGTGTTATGGCTTTAATAGGTAATAATGCGATCATGTCATAATGCACTCGTGTTATGGCTTTGATGGGGTAAAAAATTAGGGTGGCAACTTTTGTTCCCCCATCTTTTTGCACCCGCCCATAACATTATAAAGAACATTTGAAAATATCTTGTTCTAAATGAAATAACCTAAGAGAATTTATTATGTGGATGCATATAAGATTAAATGATGAAATATCTTATATGCATAACCATTATTAAAAAAATCCACGTTAGGTTTTTAAATACAATGTCCATCATTTGAAGCATGAACCTAATAATGAAGAGGAAAATAGATAATAAGTAAGAAATAGTCATAGAAAGGAGTTCATATGGGAAAACATCATTAGTTGTATCATCACAAGGATCTGATGATCTTGGATCCAAGGTCCTCTTCTGGATTATGCATACAAAATTGATATCATCATAAATCAATTGTTGTGCATGTGTAGCCATGATAGGTGAGAGTATTGAATAATTCATATACAGTAAGAGTAAGACAAAATTAATCAAGGTCCTATGGATTGTAAGGTTAGGAGTGTAATTATACAATCGATCTGGAATACATATGAAAAGAAGGGTAACCTAGGGCCAAACCTTAGATGGTATAAGACAATGTGGGTTCATCAAAATGTAGGTAAATAAATTACAACCCTATGACCTTGGGATGTGTAATAAACTATACACTATGATTTAGATCCAATTCAAATGATAAATGAAACATGGAAAAAGGTGATCCTAAGTCCTAAGTGCTTAGAACAATAGGATTCAAGGGCTTTTCCTAGGGTTTCATTAATATGGAGATTGACAAGGTGAGTATATTTAATTTCAACCATGAATGTGAGCCAATCAAACCTGAATATCCACCTTAGTAAGGATTAGAATGATTTGGAATTGATTTGTAATGATTAACCTAATTAGACTATATGACCTAATATAAAAAATGCAAGATATTGACAATGTATAAATTGAAACAATAATTTTCACATGGATCTAAGAGGTGTAAAGGACTGTGTACCTACCAAGAAAAAATGGTTTCAATGTGCATTAAGGAATTGATTTTCCCAAGGGTGTATGGGGCCTTGTAGAACACTTATTCTTTGCTTTTGGGATCCTTTGATGATAGATCTAAGCTTCTAATTTCTGGTTGCAAAATTGTCGGAATACTATCAAATAATTCTATAGTTGATTTTTTGTGAGTTGACAAGATGTAAGAAATCAAATGCAACAATGAACATTTTCTCTTCAAGCTCCCTTCAATCCTCTTAAAACCAAAAATTTACACATTCAAAAAAAGGGAAAATATTGGACCATTTAAGAGCATGCCTTAATCAAACCCAATGTAAGTGTTTCCACTTCCACAATGGCAATGTCAATGATAAAATGGATAAATTATAGGAAGGAATGATGAAATCACAAAGTGTTACAACTCACCACCCTTCAATGGATTCCTTAAAGGAATGAATTCATGCACATCACTTCAGGGTCTTGGATATTTCTTTCATGAATTCTTGAATTCTGTAGAGACCTACAAAAGTGTTAGCCTTCACAAAAAATTAATAACATGAACACACATAGACTCACATAAGATTTGACATGGTGTTAGTATCTTGAATTGCTACAATAAAGCTCTAAAATGTTTCTCTTGACTTGCTTTGTGCTCTTGACATTAATTTCTCCAATGATTTCTCATATAGATTTGAAATAATGCAATAACTATATATTTATAGGCATTTCTCTAATTTCCTAGTAATTAAATCCCAATAGTCAACATTTGCAACTTAAATTTTGAATGTTAAAATTCTAACACTGAAAAATCCAAAATTGGTCCCTGAATAAATAGGGGGACCCATACACCCTAGGGTGAATGGATCCTATCCCTATTTTTTAGGACATTAAGTGTTGGGGGAAAATAATAATTGGATGCATTTGTTCAATGCTTGCAATTTCTCAAAAGGTGGCGCAAATGGGCTATAGAATACATATTTTAAAAAATTAGGGACCCAATTAGGCTCAATAATAGGAAGAAAAACCTACTGTGAAATTATCAAGGGTGACAATTTACGATGCTACGTTTAGCCCCACTTTAGTGAGCGTATGAACTTATGCTCAGACTCACACTTTAGAAAGTAGAAATATATGTCAAGAGGGATTTGATTGTCTGAATATTGAAGAGATAGGATAACAAAGGATCTATGTGACTGTGTCAGACCCTAGGATCCAAGATCCCATGGAAAACTAATATAAGCACAAAAGGAACACACATGTATGATATACAACAAGACAACATACATAAACATACATGTTAGAAAACATGAAGCATACACGACAAAAACACATGACATAACATAACATAAAGATGATGATGACATGAAAAGAAAAATGATGTAAAAATGATGTAAACACAAATAATACACACACAAGATACATGCAACAAAACATAAGGTTAGTACTAAAAGATTTGATTCAATAAGGCAAAGAGATATTAGACTTAAATTGTATCAAATACCAAATGTCATCCATTGAATAAATGTTAGTTCCCATGAGGACTATATTTTTTTTATGCCACATCACTCATGAAACATATGGATCCACTAGGAAGCAAGTTGTGTTATGCTACATGTAGCCATGTTAAAAATGGGTGCTCAAGTTCATGACCCAATAAGCTCCATTATGTTGAATCCATGAACTATCTTGAAAAAGTTCACATTAGGGGGTGCATAAATTTTAACATCTCGAGGGATGAACAAAAATCACCTCAGGGGGTGCACAAGGTTTAATGTATCGAGGGGAAAACAAAACTCAACTCAAAGGGTGCACAAGGTTTAATGTCTCAGGGGACGTACAAAACTCACCTTAGGGGGTGCAAAAGTTTTAATGTCTTGGGGGATGAACAAAACTCATGATGACAGGATAAGGCCAAAAGCTCAAGGGGTCTTATAACACCACCACCACAAGATATGATTTATAAAACAAAAAAGGGGCTTTTCTCAGTGCATGTGTTGGAACCATAAAATTTCTCATATTTTCAATAGCCTCCAAATATTTTTCCCTAGCCCCCATAGGAATTTTCTTCTCATCACTACTATGGTAAATAAAAACTAGTGAGATTAGTAAGAAAAAATCCATTTCATAGTCCCACAAAATGGCATCATGCATACAAATGTTCCCTTGGTCACAACAAAAGGCAATTGAGTTATGTGTTCAAGATTTATTTATATTTCTTCATTGTCATTTGTCATTTCTTCATTCAGCACCATTACCATGTAATGCATAATATAGAAGAGTTTCTTCTCTTATCATGGATAATTGCCTTCTATTGGAGGAATCATACACATATATCCCCAATCAGTGCATCACAGATTCCTCATTTGGACATTTTTTGCAAATCGGCCAGACATGAATTAGGTCACAATGATCTAAAGATCCATATGACAACAAAGCTACATGATCGGTAGGACAAAGCCTATCATCCTACCAATGAGAGTTCATTGGTGTAATCAAAACGATCAGAGAAAATCCTTCAAAAACATACCAAGATCAAAAGTCACACCGATAAAATTCCTATCAATGAGAGACACACATACTCCTGCCGATAAAAGTCAAAAGATTGTAATATCAGGGAGACTAATAGCTTTGGCTTGAAACTCTTGAATCCCATCGATCTCATAAGTCAGGCCAATGGTGGAGGTATCAAGGAATGTCTCACCGATTTAGCCAAATGAACCAAGTAAAAGCAAGAGATGTATCGGCAAGACATAAAAGATTGAAATGAAACTATTAAGTCTCTTTGATGAAGAGGGTCTCACCAATGAAACTAATTTTGGGGAGAGTCTCACCGATCATTACTAAGTTGATAAAGTAGTAGAAAAAGGCACATCAGTGGAAAATCTCATTCTCTTGGCGAAGGGTTATGTCCGCCAGATGGTGGTAAAAAAGAGGCTTATACTCATCGGTAAGACATAAGGTGATGAACAACCAAATAATATGCACATAGGTAGAACTTTTCAACTATCTTTCTGAAGTGATATAAGCTAAAGGAAAGCAAAAAGGGGTTGTCACACGGTGTGAGAGAGAATATCAATTAGTCATGCCAATCAAAAGAGGAAAGTAAAAGGATATTTGAAATCGAAGAGACATCCAGTTATTTCTTAGTGATCAATCAAAAGTGTATAAATAGAGATGACGCCAAATAAGAAATACAATACAGCCTAAGGTGAAAGGGGTGTCACTAATTAAATGTCTTTTTGTCACTCTAACAATTCACTCTTTGAGAAGATCATTGCATTCAATTACAGAGGCTGAAATTAATGGCCACACGAAGGAACTCCATAAGAAATTCATGATTAGACAAGAAATTGAGAACAAAAGGAATTGTCAGGAACTGTAGCAAGCGGACACGGGAGGCTGAGCAGAATTTAGGAAGCATAGCGAGATCGACAATTCGTAAGTAAGTCTACAAAAACTCCTCTGTAAATTAGAAAAATTTTAATTCAAAGGATTGAAAATGGAGGGTCCTAGTTCTGAAAAAACCAAAGGTAGAAAGTCACAAGGTGAGAGTAGTAAAAGTAAAAGCAAAAGACAAAAGACTGAAACAGTTGATGACCCAAAACCAATAGAAAGGAAACTTCAACCAGAACCTCATTGATCAATTGCTTGGATCTGGGCCGAGGGCAAGGAGGTTTGCATAGTTAAGGGTTGAGGTGGAAAATTTTGAGGACAAATGTAAATATATAGGAGATGCTTGGACTTCCATCAAAGGATATGAATTTTTTTTGTTCCATTACCATTGAAGAAATAGATTTGAACCAGTGTGTAATCCAAGAAACTTTGATTTGGGGAAATTAACCATACCCAATGTGTTTGTGAACGTAGAATTGATGAAATTACTGGCCAAACATTACAACCCTAACCTAAAGGCCATATGCGATTTACAAGGAAAACCATTCATATCTGTGTTTAAGGCTACAATTTTAGAAGTTTTTAACCTAGGTGGCCTATGTGATGAGCCTATTGTGTATGAAGACTTGGAGTGGGAATACTTGAGGATGGACACAACCTACAAAGGGTGGAGATTTCCACTACATAAAACCAAAAAAGATAGGAACCTCGACCCACTTGGAGATGATGATGGACCACCTTTCCATGTTGATGAATTTGAACCTTACTTGAAGTATACTTACCCCTCAATATGTCAAGTGTTAGGATCTGAGGCTCCTAAATTCATGGTGACTAGACCTATGGTGATTGTAGAAGATTTCAATGCCATAATGCTAGACCATTTGATTATGTTGCTCACATTGCCAAGGAAATTGATTCAAGATTGCAGGCTATCAAAAATGAATCACCCACATTGCATTTCAGACACTATTCTATTCTTATGCACATGATATTATACTACGGCCAAGAAATGATAATGTGGCCTGAAGAATTGAAAATCACACAATATGATAAGGAAGGCCAATTTTTTCCAATACAACTATGGACTGCTATTTGGGACAGCAAATTTTTGAATTCTACCTATGTGCTTTTTGAAGAGTGTTTTGTAAAAACACTGTATAGATTTTTCAACCACCCATGATGTGAGTACTCCTTAAGTGATGAGATCAAAATATTTTTGAGACCTATCAATTTTGGTGGACCCATAACTATTGAGAATAAGTGGGGTGACTGGTATTGCTACATTGATGCTACCATGATCAGGGTGTATGGTTTTGAGGATACACCTTTCCTCTTACCAAAAATAGTTCCATATAGAGTTGCATATTTGGAAATTGTTAGGAAAATGGACTATTCAAGTGTGATGAACTTAAGTGCCTATGAAAAATAGTCTTTTATGCCAAGTAATTTATGTTTTGGGGATTTCACTGTGTTGTCAAAAGAGGGATATGATCAGATTTTAGATAAAATGTCACAGTTCAATTTGAAAAGGGCTACACCACGGAAAGGGTTTGACCCAAAAGGATACATTGATGCTGCTAGAAAGAAAGTGAACTTGGGTGGATATGTGCACATACCTTACCCAAAGGATGATATAATCATAAATATGAAGGGGAGGCTGAATTGGCCATTGATGAATATAATAGAAGAATTGAACAACAACTGAGAGAAATATTGGTGCAGTCACAGTAGGAGGGTCCTCAAAGAGAACAATCTAGGTCGTGCAGCTAGAGTAACATAACAGAAGCAACATAAAATCTGGAGGCAAATGCAGATTAACACGTTCTTATTATCATGAATTTCAATTACATATAGTTGGCCACATCCGAGCGTACAAATTCGGCTCACAGGAATGATTACAATATGCTCAAAATATGGTGCTCATACATGCGAGTGAAAAACCTACAGATCAAACTCTATATACATTCTATTTTACTTCCCTACTATTTTCCCCCCATCTAATGACTCATTATAGGTTTTATATTGCATCCGCAAGTCTAGAAACATCTGCGTCGGCCAAAGATCATTACAATCTTCAATGAATAAAAATGTAATGTGTGCAAGAATACGTCACCCTCATATTTGAAGTTCTTCCACGGTAGATGCACATGATGAATTGTGGACCTAAGTGTAAGATTGAGAACACTCCATAGAAAAAATCTAAATACACCGTGAGGATTTGCAAGTCATGGGAAAGATCCATGATCGATCCAACTAGCTGTCAAGTTTTGAAATTATTCTAGGGCCAATTCCAAAAGTTGTCACATACTCCGAAAGCAATAACTTGCCGGAAAAAGATCCAATCGAGTTGAAAACTTGGAATAAGGTAATTGGGCTCATCCATGATGAAACTATAGTTACACAAGATCTGGTGAGAAAATATGAAGAAATATCGGATCTCCCAACTTGAATAAGAACAAGAACAAAACTAAATGAAAATATTTTTTGGTTGATGCAAGATTGCCAAGAACCAAGGATGCTCCTACATCAGACATCCGGGGTTAATGAAAAGTGAGTCCCTCACATTTTTGGGGCCAAAGGAAAACCAATATGATCTACCTTAGCCTGATAAATCCAAGAAGAATCCTCCACTGGTCTACCTTTCCATTTCACAAGATATTCTTTGCACTGTCTTCCACGAGTCTTTCTCCCTTCTCTAATATCCAAAATCTCTCCTATCTCATTTGATTGTTGTTTAGGAAGTTGTTCTTCTAATTTTGATTTACTATCCTCACCGATTTATGCCTCATGGTACTGATGTAGATCTGTAACGTTGAATATAGGCGATATACCCATGTCATCTGGTAACTCTACTTCATAAGCATTTCTTGAATCAAGCTTTCTCAAAATTCTACAAGGTTCAAACTTCCTCATCTTTAGTTTATTGTATGTGCCAACTAGGAATATTTCCTTCCTCAAATAGACCATTACTTCATCTCCAACTTCGAACTCCTTATACCTCCTCCTTTCATCTGCTTTCTCCTTATACTTCTGGTTCATGTTTTCTATATGTTGCTTCACCTGAGTATGCACCATCTTCATATGTTCTACAAGTTCTTCTACTTATGTACTCCTTTTACCTTCCTTACTGGTGTCTCTTAATTTTGATATACCTCTAGGATGAACTCCAGTAACAATCTCAAAAGGGGTCTTTCCTGTACTTTTGTTCACTGAATTATTTTAGGCAAACTACGCTTGTGCAAGGGCTAAATCCCAACTTTCGATTTTCTCTCCAACCAAACATCTCAGCAAATTTCCGAAACTCCTATTCACTATCTTTGTTTGTCCATCAGTCTGTGGGTAAAAAGTAGAACTGAACTTCAAATCTATCTTTAAAACTTCTTCCAAAGTTTACTCCAAAATTAACCAACAAACTTTGTATCTCTATATGAAATAATTCTCCTAGGTAATCCATGCAATCTAACTACTTCTCTTAAAAACAAGTCTGCTACATGTATTGCATCTATTGTTTTCTTACAAGGTATGAAATGTGCCATTTTAGAAATAAATTCCACCATCACAAATACTAAATCATTACCTTTCTATGTCTTAGGAAAACCAAGTATGAAATCCATGCTAATATCTTCCCAAGGTCTTTCTGGTACTGTCAAAGGTTTATACAATCCAACATTCTGACTACTCCCTTTTGCAATTTGGAAAATTCTACAACTATGCACAAATCTCCTGACATCCTTATGAATCTATGGCCAAAAATAGTTTTCACTTACCAATGCTAATATTTTATCTATTCCAAAGTGTCCTGCTAATCCTCCAATATGTTTCTATTTCACTAAGTTGTCCCTCATTGAACTTCGGGTTATGCACAACTGA
Organism: Sequoiadendron giganteum; assembly: GCA_007115665.2. Classification (NCBI taxonomy): domain Eukaryota; kingdom Viridiplantae; phylum Streptophyta; class Pinopsida; order Cupressales; family Cupressaceae; genus Sequoiadendron; species Sequoiadendron giganteum. The sequence goes on from CM021102.1 coordinate 659,270,294, forward strand.
TTTCCTTTGAACAACATATCTTCCTGAATGAAATAATCTAACCATTGACTTCTATCCTCCAAAACTAGTTCTTTACATTCTCTCCAAGCTTCTGCCAAATCCAGGTCTTCCTCATACAAGTTCTTCAATTCATCAAATCCTAATACTTCCACTTTCATTTGTGCCAGAAAGTTTCTTCTTCTACTCAAAGCATCAACAACTCTATTTGATTTTCCACTCCTATGCTTCAAAACAAAAGTATAACTCTGCAAGAACTCCACCCATCTCATGTGCTTTTGATTTAACTTACCTTGACTATTCAAATACTACAAAGCCTGATGATCCATACACAACACAAACTCTTTAGATAATAGGTAATGTCTCCACTTCTTCAAAGCTTGAACTATGGCATAGAACTCGTGATCATACACTGAATATCTTTTTCTGACATCATTCAACTTCTCATTGAAATATGCTACAGGTCTTCCTTCTTGACTTGACACTACTCCAATTGCATTTCCACTTGCATCACAATCTACCTGAAATACCTTACTAGAGTCTAGTAAAGCCAACACAGGTTTCTCAATCACCTTCTTTTTCAACAAATCAAAACTTTATGTTTCCTCCATATGTCCATATTAAAAAAATTCTTATCTATTCTCATTGTCTTTGTCATAGGGCTGCAAATAGAACTAAAATTCCTAATGAACTTTTAGTAGAAACTAGCCAATCCATGAAATGATCTTACCTCTCCAATGCTTTCAGGTGTAGGCCATTCAACGATAGCTCTTACCTTCTTAGGGTCCATCTTCAATCCATCCAGTGATATCACAAATCCCAGATAGACCAACTCTTCCTTCATGAAACTACACTTCTTAATGTTTATCAACAACTGTTCTTCTCTCAACCTCTCCAAAATTTGTCTTATGTGCAAAAAATGTTCTTCTCTAGTCTTACTAAAAATCAAAAGGTCATCCAAATATACAATCACAAACTTACCCAAGATTTTATTCAATACTTCATTCATCAACCTCATGAAATTACTCGATGCATTTGTCAGTCCAAAAGGCATCACCAACCACTCATACAATCCTTCATTTGTCTTTAATGTTGTTTTCCACTCGTCCCCTTCTTTCATTCTAATCTAATGATATCCACTTTTCAAATCTATCTTTGGAAAGTATTTAGCTCCACTCAAATAGTCTATAATGCCATCCATTCGGGGTAAGGGAAATCTATACTTCACTGTGATCTTGTTTATGGCTCTAGAGTCTGTACACATCCTCCATTCTCCATCCTTCTCAGGTGCAAGCATAGCAAGAACTGCACAAGGACTTAAGCTTTCTCTGATCAAACCTTTCCTCAACAACTCTTTCACTTGTCTGTTCAATCTTCATTCTGTATTGGTGTCATCTAGTGTGCTGCTTTATTAGGAAAACTAGCTCCAGGAATGAGGTCCATGCAATGACTAATACTCCTTACAGGTGGTAATTCATCAAGTACATTATCTGAAATGATAGCCTCATATTCTGTTAGCAATTCCTTTATCTCCTTGGGTTGTTCTTCTACATGCTTCAATTTTTACACCCTCTTAGGCACCAAGGCATGGTACTTGTTCTTATGTCTCAGTCCATCCAGAAATCTCCTTCCCTCAACCTTGAAAAAAATTCTTGCGTTCATGCAAACTCCAACTTTAGAAACATCCTCCAAGGGTAACAAAATTTGTTTCATCCCATTAGCAACAATAGTATATATGTTCTTCTTTCCATCATGAATAGCCTATCTATCATACTACCAAGGTCTTCCCAAAATAATATGGGATACATCCATAGGCATGATATCACACAAAACTTCATCATGATAATTTCCTATCTTCAGTTTCACCAAGAATTGTTCACTTACCAGTATGTTATGTTCATCTTGAATCCAAGCTATTTGATAGGGGTTCGGGTGTTTCAGTCTTTCCAACTTCAATCTAGTCACCATTTCTTCAAAAACCAGGTTCTTTGAACTTCCACTGTCAATGATCACTTTACAACATTTATCAGCTACCTCGCATCTGGTTTTGAAAAAATTCTTTCTCTGTAATGGTTCTTTCTCTAATTCACTTTGACACAATACTCTCCTATTCATCAACACGTCCCCTTCTTCTGGGTGATTAGGTGATCCAGCATGATTCTCCTCAATAAAGGTTGTTCTTCTATTGTTCCCAGGTGATCCAGGATGATTCTCCTCAATAAAGGTTGTTCTTCTATTGTTCTCAATCTTTCCGCTTGTCTCTCCCTATTTGCATTCAAAGGCTCTATGTCCTTCTCTTCCACATTTAAAACAAGTTCCCCTGAATATTCTTTTCTCCTGTCCTCTATCATCTTTTTCGTATCCTCCATTTTTGTAACTACCATATCCTCCTCTTCTGTAAGAGTTTCCATCATCTCTTCGGGGTGAATTCTCATTCCTACTGACCTCCTTATCTTTGTTCTAATCTAGAAAATTTCCTCTTCCTCCTCCAATAAAAAATTTTCCTCTTTGAAATCTTCCACCTCTTCCTCTCTATCTTTGCTCTTGTCTTTTGTTCAACTTCTCTTCTGCTTTTAGGGCACATTGATATGCTTCTTCCACACTCAATAGCTTAATCAAACTAATCTCATCTTGTATAGATGTCCTCAAACCACTAACATATCTAGCTACTTGTTCAATTTCATCCTTTGAATGTCCAGATATGATGTTCAACTTATAGAAGTCCTCAATATAATTTATCACACTTGATTCTTTTTGTTTCACATTCTGCAACTTTTTGAACAAACTGATCTAATAGTCAGTAGGCATGAATTTTGTCTTCAGCTTATTCACCATTTGATCCCATGATCTTATCTTCTCCTTTCCTTTTCTTTGTCTATGTATCTGCAAATGTTCCCACTAAAGGGATGCATGTCTTCTCAACTTTGTAGAAGCAAATTTCACTTTCTTATCTTCTGGGGTACCTTCAAAATCAAAGTATTTTTCCAATCGTTGTTATCCAATCTAATAATTCATTTGAATCCCAATTACCATTATAATTCGGTGGGTTAAAATGTGGCTTAGTGTTTACTCTAGTTAGGGCTTTTATGAACCTTTCTTCTCCCTGATCAAGGCTAGGTTGCTCTTCTCTTGAAACTTCTTCTTGTTCTTCTACTTCTTCATCACTTACATCTGCAACTGGTCAACCTCTCCTCTAGGTCATTTCAACTGCTTCCAATCTAGCAACAATTCCTCTCAACATTTCCATTACAGCAGGATCTCCATTTCCACGTGCTCCATTTCCTCTACCATTCCTTCTTCTCACCGTCCTTACACAAGTATTCTACAGTTGTAGATCAGATCCTCAGTCCACCACCCTACAAAAAACCTTCAACAAGACTGTGCAAGCTCTAACAATCTTGTAAGGAATGAATCCCGCTCTGATACCAGTTTGGTGCAGTCACAGTAGGAGGGTCCTCAAAGAGAACAATCTAGGTCTTGCAACTAGAGTAACACAATAGAAGCAACATAAAATTTGGAGGCAAATGTAGATTAACACATTCTTATTATCATGAATTCCAATTACATATAGTCTACCACATCCGAGCGTATAGATTTGGCTCACAAGCCTGATTACAATATGCTCAAAATATGACCTACTCATACATGCGAGCAAAAAACCTATAGATCAAACTTCACATACATTCTATTCTAGTTCCCTATTTTTCACCCCCCATATAATGACTCATCACAAGTTTAATATCACATTCGTGAGTCTAGAAACATCGTGTTAGCCAAAGATCATTGCAATCTTCAATGAAGAAAAATGTAACGTGTGCAAGAATAGGTCGGCCTCAAATTTGAAGTTCTTCCACAGTAGATATGCATGATGAAGTGTGGACCTAAGTGTAAGATCGGGAAAACTCCATAGAACAAATCTAAACACATTGTGAGGATCCGCAAGTCATGGGAAAGATCCGCGATCAATCCAACTAGCTGTCAGGTTTTGAAATTATTCTACGGCCAATTCCAAAAAATGTCACATACTCTAGAAAAAGATCCAATCGAGCTAAAAAATTGGAATAAGGTAATTGGGCTCATCCACAATGAAACCATAGGTAGGTGAGATCTGGTGATCAAATATGAAGAAATACCAGATCTCCCAACTTGAACAAGAACAAGAACAAAACTAAATAAAAATATTTTTTGTTGATGCAAGATTGCCAAGAACCAAGGATGCTTTTGCATCAAATACAAGAGGCAGATTTTTTATCATCTGGGAGTGATGAGGCCACTAATGGAAATAAAAATCAAAGTCATGATCATAGGATTCAAAAAACTAGAGTTCAAGAATATCAACCCCCCAACTGAGAATAGGACATTAATGAAAAATCTTATGTAGATACTAGGCAGCTTGCTTATAAATTATTTATCTCTGACAACGAATTTATAAAATCATCTAAATTCAAGTTGTTCTTGTACAAGAAAAAGGGGAAAGAGATAAGGAATTATGTCACAAGTATCACACCTAACAATGAAACTGAATTATTGAATACATTAAAGAAGGATGTGGATAATAAATCAGAAATATGACCCTAGAAAAAGGAAGAGAATTGTTAGAAAAATCTGGTGTAATGATCTTTCCTGGTTTAGATTTAAACTCAACTCTTGTCTTTAATAGTTTCTTGCACAAAAACAATACTACTCACAAACTCATCCCTGAAGGAGTTACAGAAGTGTATACCAGATCCAAATTCAATCCAGATGAGAACTCTCTCATGATTTGGGCTTTGTATCCTCCACACAAGAAATTTGTGGTCATTGACATAGAAAAGGAATTTGGACACGTGATCACATTGAAGGTAGGTGAATTTGATCCTGCATCTACTGTGGCTATTGAAATCAATGTGGCCAAGTTCAACAAAGCATAGATTCAGATGTTGATAAGAGAAAGGGACATGTACAAAAATAGTAATGAAAGAATATCAAGAGAAAATGAGTTTCTAAAGGATGCCAAATTATTAACACAAGGAGAAAGTTGTCAGTCTAAAGGCAGACAAGAAGAAGCACACATAGCCAAGGAAAAAATTGAGGTACTCTCTATTGTACTGCAGAAGAGGCACGCCAACCTGATGATTTGGATGAACAAACTTTGGGGAAATCATTCCCAAGGACATACTACATTTCAAGAACACAAAAGAGTGAGTGACTGAATCCAAGAAAAGTTCCAAGAAGCCTAAAACAAAGACCCTCCTGACAAAAAAATCACAACATCTACTAAATACCTCCAGAGAAAGCATAGGAAATATCATGATGAACTTCAAGCTGACATAAAGGAACTGGTTGATGTTAAAAAGGAAGGAATTCTCGCGATGTTCAGAGAAGTAGGGGAGTGGAAAGACATCGATGAATGGATAGGAGAGTGCAAGTTGATATTGCAAAAAGCTTTGGATATGGCCCAGGATAAGGACTCAGCATTGGATGATACATGTGATTAGCTAGAAAAGATGGTAGTCATGGAGATAGCAACTAGGAATGCAATGGAGGATGATGATACTCATGGAAGACAGGATTACTTGGATCATATGGCTAAAGTTCATTATGGCTAACTAGAGCCTAATCTTTATATTTATGTTTGTTAAATTCAAAAGACTCTTATGAAGAGGTGTGTCCTCTTCATAATATTGATATGTATGTTGAACTCTTGATGGTTGAAGTATCATTAGAAGATAGAGATAGGATAGATAGATAGCAGAAAGTTTCAATAATGTTTATATTTCAAAAGACCATGTTGCAAGCATTATTTTGAGGAAATCAATGAAATTTTTTGGATTCGGTAGTTCCATTTTGGCATTTGTTATTTGTTGAAGTTATTCAATTGTATGATTGTCTCCAACTTGATGTTTCCTGATTATTTAAATTGATATATCAAGTATATAGTCAATTTGTCAATACACATTTGTTATACTTGTGTGATGTGATTATTTGGTTTCTTTAAAGAATAATTAAATTCCTTTTGATCAAGCACAGTAATCTGGAAGTGACAATTGGATCTATAAGAAGAATTATATAATTAGGATTGATATTCAGTCTCCAGTACGTTTTTTTCAATCAGTTTCTTTCATGTTTGTACAAGTTATAAACTAATATTTGTATGCCAAACAATTATAATTTCTGCCAAATAGAATCCATTCATCATAAACTTTCATTTGACTCTGTTTTACCCAACAAGGCACTGGTCTCGCCCATTTTATTTATTTAGTTTCATTAAATTCATTTCAAAATTCCACATCTGTTAACTGAACATATTGAGTTATACCTTGATATTGCTTATACAATTTATACCAAATTAAGATCACATCTCTCCATTGTCAAATTTCCATTGTGGATAGATTTATCAAGTAGGTAACATATTTCAAATCTGCATCATTTACATGGGTACACCCGCCTAGGTTTAGTAGAGCCTAAAGAGTAGAAGGTTCAATCACACTAATTGGCCTTGTACGTTAGCCAAAAACGTGTCAAGAGCTTGGCAACCTCTTGTGGTTCAAACCTGCATTTTTTAGACCTAATAGTTTGGCAACTCTGATGGGGAGTCAAATTGAACCCAAGCCTTCATCATAGAGTCAATACCTTGCAAAAGACTCTGCTGGGAGCAAGAAACTACATAATTTTCTGACTTCTCTAGAAAGTGAGTGGCGACTCTGAAGAGATAAGTGCATTTAAAAACTACTAAAATAAAGTATACATCAAAACCTTAAAATTTAGATCATCACAATATCCAACAACATGCAGGGAAGAAGGTCTTTGTACAAAGACGGTCCTAATGACAAGGGTAAATGGGCACACAACAATGACAAGGGAAAGAAGGCATCTGATGACATGTGCTTAACAAATAAAGACAAAACATCAAAAAAACACCTTGAGACATATAATCGTTATGACACACTGACAAATGAAAACAACCCATTTGGAGAGCCCCACACTCCTATAGAAAAGAGGAATCCTTTCTATTAGCCAGACCCCAAGAAAGTTGAGGAGTTAATTTATAGCAAATTAAGATCACATATCTCCATTGTCAAATTTCCATTGTTGATAGATTAATCAAGTAGGAAACATAGTTCAAATATGCATCATTTACATAGGTACACCCACCTAGGTTTAGTAGAGCCTAAAGAGTAGAAGGTTCAATCACATTAATTGGCCTTGTGTGTTAGCCAAAAATGTGTCAAGAGCTTTGAAACCTCTTGTGGTTCAAACCTTCGTTTTTGAGACCTAACAGTTTGGTGACTCTACTAGGGAGTCAAACTGAACCCAAGCCTTCATCATAGAGTCAATACCTTGCAAAAGACTCCACTGGGAGCAAGAAACTACAGAATTTTCTCACTTCTCTAAAAAGTGAGTGGTAACTCTAAAGAGATAAGTGCATTAAAAAACTAACAAAATAAATTATACATCAAAACCTTGAAATTCATATCATCACAATAGCCAGCAACATGCAGGGAAGAAGGTCTATGTACAAAGATAGTCCTAATGACAAGGGTAAATGGGCACACAAGAATGACAATGGAAAGAAGGTGTTTGATGACATGTTCTTAAAAAATAAAGAAAAAACATCAAAAGCACACCTTGAGACGTATAATCATTATGATACACTAACAAATGAAAATATCCCATCTAGAGAGCCCCACACTCCTATAAAAAAGAGGAATCATGTATATTAGCCAGACCCCAAGAAAGTTTTAGAGTTCAAGGCTAGATTTGAGGTTGAAAGGGAAAATAAACAACATGAATATGATCAGAAATTGGTAGTACTTGAAGAAAATCAGGTTGGACTTGGTTATGAAGCAACCTTTGAAGAAAACTATGAACTCATGACTCAAGATGAAATAAATGCATGATTGGAATATGAAAGACAAGTGAAAAGAACAAAAACAGAATATGAACAAAGGCCCCAAGCAATAAAAGAGATTCAGGAGTTGAAGTTACAGAAATCCCAAATCAATTCTTAAATGGTTAACCTCCCTAAATATGTACCACCTCACAGGCAGGGAAATAATAATGCAGGGCCTTCAAATCCCCCAAAGACATGGTAGAATTATTCAGGGAATCAATACATACTTCCAAATGCTCCACTTAAGAATCCACCACAACATCAAAATTTGCAACACCTCATGGCCAACAATATGTGCCACCACCCCACATACAATACAATAATCCATTATATCAAAACCCACCTCGTCCACCATACAAGACCATGATTAGACAATTTGATTTGGCAGGGTTTCAAGTATATCCTTACCCTATGGACAATAGTTGGAGAGGTTTGGTCCCAAAATTCACAGGAAGTAGTGTAGTCACCGCTGAGGAACATTTGAGGAGTTTTAAATCATTTATTCAAGACTTGGATATGCAATATGAAGACATACATATGAGGTTGTTAATGATTTCATTAACTAAAGAAGTTAGAGATTGGTTTAATAGTTTACCAATAGCCTCTATTGACTCCATTCAGGAATTTCAAGATTAGTTTCTTGAACAGTATGGGAACCAGTGTGCACCAGAGTTTTCCTTGCATGAACTAATAAGCATCCAGAAACATCAAAATGAGTCAGTCTATGACTTCAACAAGTTCTCCAAACTACATATAAAAATACCACCAAGGTCTAAGTTGGAAGATTCTACAGCATTGAGCATTTATCTAAAAGAATTTGATCCAAAAACTAGATATGAGATTAGAAATAGATGCCCTAGAGATTTAGATGAGGCCCAAAATATAGCATTAACCATTGAAAATAACAGGAAGGCTGTTGGGATGGTTAATAAGAGAGATAATCCTAGGGTCCCCCATGTTAGAATCCAAGATCACCTGCATGCAAATGGATACCTATCACATGCAAAAGACATGCAAAACCAAGAAGATGTTCTGCAAACCTCAAAGTGTAAAATGCATTATTAGAATCTCAGTTATTACAAAGAGATCAATCCTTATGAAGGAGATCAAGAAACCCTAAAAGGGAAACCCTAAATGAAACCCTAGTGTGCACACTTAATAATTAATAAATAATTATTAATGCGCCTAAGTTTAGCTTAAGCAACTAGAGGAATAAGTGACTTAATTAATTAACCAGTATGATGTAATTAATTAAGCGTAATAAAATTATTACTCTAACACCCCCCCTTAAGATGAACTTAGGAAGAAGCTAAAACACTAGAATAAGATGCATGCAAGAAAAGATGGGTCCCGGCAACTAGGCCTGATCAGGTACCCATTTACAAATGCAAGAAAGAGGTAGAGGAGGAAAACCCAGTGGGACAAAACCCCCCTACAATGATATGACATGCTGCAAAGAAGCACTGGAAGAACACTGTAGAGTAACACTGGAACCGCAATCTGGCAAGCAAGGAAAGATACTTCTATCTACAAGAAACCATATCGGAATCATAATCATGCAACAGCAGACCCGATGCCACGGAACACTCGAAAACTCCAAACGGGAACAACTCTGGAATCTATGAAGCAGCAGTCGATTATTAAATGATGTATCACTGAAAATGAAGTGCAAAGATGCAAGAAGCACTCTCCCAACTGTCAAAATATCCAAGTAATCTCCAAAACACCCATCGGGCCAAATCTGGAATAATGAAAAACCTGGGACAGATACAGAAAAAAGTGCATGGACAGCAACATAGAGCTCCTCAATACCATTCCAACGCCGCAAAGATAGCGAAAATCGGAGATCGTGGCAAAAAGTTATGAGCTCGGAAGCATAAAAAGTACATCTGACTTCAACCAGCAATAAATGCAGTAAAACAGGAAAATACTGAAAAATAAACTGCACCAAATGAAAGTGCTCGGAACCAGCTTTCCGGCGATATCTCGTTTGCCCAATTTCGATACCGTATGCCCAAGTTATGCAAAAAAGAAAAAAACTGCTTCTTTAGAGAAAACTAGGGTTAGGAGGGGCAAGGAGAGGCCGTACGGACGCTGACGTCATGCTGACGTCAGCGGTTCACGGGCATAAATTTGACGGCCTGCAAGCCGTCACCGCAAAAAAACACCCCTGCATAAAAAATTTGGCGAAGCCCTTGGTCGCCATATGACCGTGGGCGGGGGCTGAACTGGGCCAGGGGCCGGGCGCGGAGCTCCCGGTCCCCCATATGACCCTGGCGTGGCTGTTTGGGCCCGTGGGGGCTGAAGGCCTGGCGGAGCTGGCGGAGCAGAAGGGGCAGCCACCGGCGGCGGTGGCGGACGGGTGGCCGCCCGGTGGCCACCCGGTGGCGGAGCCGGTTTGCACAATGAGCGCCGGCGCAAATCCCGAGATCGGGCTTTTTTTTTTTTTTTGATTTTCGTGTCTCGGAACGCGTGCTGGGGAGGCCGTACGGCTTCCCTGGCAAAAAAATTTTGCCTCCCAGATCAACTTCACCAAAAACAACCAAACGACAGGCGTTCCTAGGGTTTTGAGGCGCTGCGAACGCGATGGTGATGTCCGTTTGAGCCCATAGTGTGCCGAAAAATTGGCTACCCCCAGATCTTGCAAAAAAGATGCCTGTGGAAACCCTTGCACTTGAAACTCACTGAGAAGCCATATCTTCAGATCACGAACAGGCAGCGGCAGGTCTGGAGCTCTGATACCATGTTAGAATCCAAGATCACCTGCATGCAAATGGATACCTGTCACATGCAAAAGACATGCAAAACCAAGAAGATGTTCTGCAAACCTCAAAGTGTAAAATGCATTATTAGAATCTCAGTTATTACAAAGAGATCAATCCTTATGAAGGAGATCAAGAAACCCTAAAAGGAAACCCTAGTGTGCACACTTAATAATTAATAAATAATTATTAATGCGCCTAAGTTTAGCTTAAGCAACTAGAGGAATAAGTGACTTAATTAATTAACCAGTATGATGTAATTAATTAAGCGTAATAAAATTATTACTCTAACACCCCAACCCTTCAATAATCCTTAGCATAGGAAATAAAATACGTACATGAATGAAAGGCCTAGGCTTCATGATATTCCTTATAATACAAATTGGAAAAAATGGAAAGCCTGTGATGGATAGGCCTAAAAATAAGGAGACACCTAATCCTTTAAAGAAGAGAGGAGCATATATGGTGAGCAATAATCCTTGGTGTCAAATTTGTGACTTTCCACATTCCCTTGACTATTGTGTTGTAGCTCAGTCAATCCGAGAAGAAGAGACTTTAGTAGACAATAATGGAGAAGATCACACAATTTATTTGACTTCCCACACTCTTCATCCTGTTGAGTAGGGATATTCATCTTCAAAAGGAGGCTATGAATATGATGTTGATAAACAAAGGTACAATGTCCATATGGAAGAACAAAAAGTATTTTCTGATCATGAAGAAAGAGATGATGAACAACGTTCTCCTAATGCATCATCTCAGACAGGAAAATGCACTCTAAGAAGACCAACTGAGGAAGAAATTAACGAGTTAATTAACCATCGCAGTAGTGGAACGGGCTAAAAGAAAATATTGGTTAAGAAACAAAACAGAGAGTGAGAATGAAGGTGTTCCAAGAGGAATATTTGTGAAAGATAAGAAAGTACCACAAGGAGCTTCAAAAAGGATAAAAAATAAGCAGCCTGACAAAAATGAACAAAAGCATGTTCATAAGGACAAGCAAAAATCTAATCAAACAAGCAAAAAAGAAAAAGAGGAGAACAAAGGGGAGTCGTTGGACCAAAGGAAGATGATCAAAATAGAAGGTGCCTCTTTTTATTTCACACAAGCCTTATCCTAGGTAAAAATGTTTGTCCCATTACTTGAAATGATGAAGATTAAAGAGTATAGGGATAGTGCTATTTAGTTAATATTTAATGGTAATGATAAAAACACAAACCTTGAGAACAAGGGGACCACTAAGATTAGTAATAAGAATGAAGAAGTAAAAGTCCCTAAGGTTTGTTTAGGTGATGCATTGATAAACCCTCCACAAGTTGATCCATTTTTCACTACAATGCTCATAAATAACAAGTTGGTGAGAAATTGTATGATAGATTAAGGGGCAGCTATCAATATCATGCCGGTGGTAGTTATGAAACAACTTGGGATGTGGGTAGATATTGATGGTGGAAAATGTATTTCTATGGATAGCAGACCTGTTCCTATGGTAGGAATTATGAAAGATGTGGAGGTGAAGTTGGTTGCTTATCCACAATAAACTTATAATATAGACATAACTGTAATTGATACACCTCCTCATTTCAGAATGTTGTTATCAAGACAATGGACTACAGTAGTCGATGGGAACTTTAGAATGGTGAAGAATTTAAGTTAAAAAGAGAGCCAAGAATGAATCAGATTGTGGATTATGTCCCTCAAGAATAGCTAAATTGCTTTTGTGATGTGGATCTAGGGAACTTTATAATAGAGCCTTCTCAGCCATAATTGACAAACATTGACCCAATTGATAGACATGTTTCCAAGTATGAACACGGTGTATGGAAAATGTATTTTGATGGAGCATGTAGTCAGGAAGGCAATGGAGCTGGTGCAGTTTTTATTTCACCCCAAGGAATCACTTTCAAATATTCCTTTTTGCTAACTTTTGAGTGTACCAATAATGTGGTAGAGTACGAAGCTTTGCTAATTTGTTAAAATATGGTTTTCAAACATAAAATCAAGCTGCTAACTATCTTGGGAGATTCAAAACTAATCATCTCACAAGTCAGGTCAAGATATGCTACAAAAAATAAGAGGTTAAAACAATATAGAAATGTTGTGTGGGATACAATTGATTTATTTGATGCTTTTTCAATTGAATGGATAGACAGATCAAAGAATATAATGACAGATTTCCTAGCTAATGTAGCCTTGAAAAGAGATGATGTCACCCTGGTTGGAGTATCTCAGGTTGAGTTCATAACAAGGTCTACTATCCCTGATAATATCTATAGTTGGCATTTTTTCAATCATGACACTGATCTTATAAAATTTATCCATTGTATTGATTAATATAAATCTCAGGAGATCAATTTTAATGCGTTTGTTGAAGAAGTTGATGGGAAACAGACTATATTTGGGAAAGAAGTTTTGCAAATTAAAACCAATAAACTTCCCAAAGGACTTGTGGCATTAGAAAGAGTATATGATGGAAATGATCGCTCTCTCATGAAGCAGACACCAATCAAGAGAGAAGATATTGAAGAAATCAATTTAGGAACTGAATTAGCACCAAAAAAGGTATATATTGGAAAGAAAATAAGTCCAATGGTTAGAAGAATGTTGACTACATTGTTAAGAAAGTACAAACATGTGTTTGTTTGGTCTTATGAGGATCTCAAAGCATATAGAGAAGATATTTTTCAACATGAGATTCCACTAAAATGAGACACAAAGCCATTCAGACAAAATCAGAGGCCCATGAACCCAACTTTGGAGCCTAAAATGAAAGAGGCACTGGAAAAACTCAGAGATGGAGACATTATAAAACCCATTAGACATTCAACATGGGTCTCCAACTTTTTCCTAGTAAGAAAGAAAAATGGGGATAGTAGGATGTGTGTAAACTTTAGAAATCTAAAGGTTGCTTCCGTCAAATATAACTATCCTCTCCCGAATATGGAAGCAATATTACACAAAGTAATAGGATGTGAGTTGTTGTCAATGATGGATGGTTTTTCTGGGTATAACCAGGTTAAAGTTAAAGATTCTGAGCAATACAAGACAACATTTACCACACCGTGGGGGACATTTTTTATGTGAGAATTCCATTTGGTCTCACAAATGCAAGGGAAACTTTTTAAAGGGCCATAGATGTGGCATTTGCAGATTTAATCAATGCTATAATGGTGGTGTATTAGGACAGCCTCATTGCTTATTCCAAAAAAGAAGACCATGTAGAAAACCTAGAGAGAATATTCATCAAAGCTCTTGAATATGGTATCAGCCTCAACCCAAAGAAATTTCATTTTTTTGTCATAGAGGGTAAGCTTTTAGGACATATTGTGTCAAAAAGAAGGAATTAGAATAGACCCTGAAAGAGTAGAAGCCATAGATAAAATCCCCATTCCCAAAATTGTCAAAGCCATTCAATCATTTTTTGGACAAATTAACTTTGTTAGGAGATTTGTATCAAATTTTGTTGAAACTTTTTACCCTATATCCAAATGTTGAAGAAGGGACAAAAGATAGATTGGACTGCAGAAGCCATGAAAGCCTTTATATCCATCAAAGAAGCCCACATTCTAAAGTCTCCTAATTTTACTAAACCTTTTCAAATATTCTCTTTTGCCTCATTTCATACCATAGAAATTATTATGTTACAAAAAAATGAGGAAGGGTATGAGTAGCCTATATCCTTTTTTAGAAAGTCCTTGCAGGGGTCAGAATTAAAATATGATATTATGGAGAAACAAGCTTTTGCATTAGTCAAAGCAACAAAAGCTTTCAGATCATATCTAGTTGGAGCCAAGGTACTTGCATATGTACCACACGCAACTGTGAAAGATATATTAGTGCAAACAAAGGTAACAGGGAAAAGATGTAAATGGATTAATAAAATCCAAGAGTTTGATAAGGAAATTTATATTACCAAGTTAGTAAGGGGACGGGGCTTGGCCAAACTGATGGCAGAAACCAATATTGAAGCTAACCAGATTTGTAATGTGGAAAATGAGAATGGCATAGTTGCGAGCATTGAACGTACTCCTTGGTACACAAAAATAATGCATTATCTTAGACACGTGAAACTCCCTAAAGGGTTGAGTGATAATCAGAGGAGGACCCTAAAGTTGCAGGCATCCAAGTATGTATTCATAGAATGGGATCTATTTTGGAAAAATAGGGATGGAATGTTGTTATTGTTTCTAGATGAATCACAAGAAAAATGTCTTGAGGTAGATGCATGAAAGGGTGTGTGGAGGTCATTACTCTGCCAAAACCACTACACATATGATTCTTGGGGTAGGCTATTATTGGCCTAAGGTTTTTAATGATTCTTTTTCATATGTAAGAAAATGCGAAGACTGTCGAAAATTCTCAGGAAAGATGAAGTATCAAGGAGCCTTGCCACTCAAACCCTTACAAGTAGAATCCCATTTTCATCAATGGGGAGTTGATTTTATTGCGGAAATACAAGAGAAGTCAAGTGAAGGACATAAGTGGATATTAGAAGCAACTGACTATTTCACTAAATGGGTGGAGGCAATCCCAGCTAAACAAGCAACAAGCAAGGTGGTGGTAAATTTTCTAATGGACAATATCATAACTAGATTTCGTACACTAGTAAGGTTGATCACAGACAATGGGATGTGTTTTAGGTCTAATGAATTCAAATATTTCTGCAACACATATGGCATTATTGTATCCTATGTTTCCCTTTACCACCCACAAGAAAATGGTCGGGCAGAGTCCAGCAATAAAAATCTTTTGAAAATCATAAGAAGGATGTTAGATGGAAATAAAAAGGCATGGGACTCAAAATTAAGATGGTTGTATCGGCAGAAAGAATTACTGTAAATAAAGCACTTGGAGAATCTCCATTTGAACTGGTATATGGAACACAGGCCAGGATACCACTGCAAAACCATCTACCAATTTATAATTTCATTCTGCAAGAGGAGATAGATATTCTGGAACCAATGGAGGGAAGGATGGAGCAGCTTGCAGAACTAGATGAAATAAGGAGAATGGCTCAAAAGGAAAATGTGAAGATGCAATCAAAAATGAAATATCTCTTTGATAAAAAGGTCAAAGATAGAAAATTCAATGAAAATTTTCCATGCATAGTAGAATAGGATTTCACACCACTCCCATCACTCTTTTTGCCTCATCCCACCACCATTCCATCACACATGATTCTTGGTCTTCTCTCCAAGTGATCTAGATTCTTGAAATGATCTCAAAATCATTCATCTCCAAATGGAGCCGCTGTTGGAACCATAAAATTTCTCATATTTTCACTAACCTCCAAATATTTTTCCCCAGCCCCCATCAGAATTTTCTTCTCATCACTATTATGGTAAATAAAAACCAATGAGATTAGTATGAAGAAATTCATTTCATAGTCCCACAAAATGGCATCACCCATACAAATGTTCCCCTAGTCACAACAAAAGGCAATTGATCTATGTGTTCAAGCTTTATTTATATTTCGTCATTTCCATTTGTCATTTCATCATTCAACACTATTACCATGTCATTCATAATATAGCAGAGTTTCTTCTCTTATCATGGATATTTTCCTTCTATTGGAGGAATCATACACATATATCCCCAATTAGTGCATCACAAATTCCTCATTCGGACATTTTTTGCAAATCGGCCAGACATGAATTAGGTCACAACAATCTAAAGATCCATATGATAACAAAGTTGCATGATCACTAAGATAGATCCTATCATCCTACCGATGAGAGTTCATCGGTGTACTCAAAACAGTTGGAGAAAATCCTTCGAAAACATATTGAGTTCAAAATTCACACTGATAAAATTCCTATCGACGAGAGACACACATACTCCTGTCGATAAAATCCAAAAGAATGTAA
The DNA here is from genome assembly GCA_007115665.2 of Sequoiadendron giganteum. Lineage (NCBI taxonomy): Eukaryota > Viridiplantae > Streptophyta > Pinopsida > Cupressales > Cupressaceae > Sequoiadendron > Sequoiadendron giganteum. The sequence continues at coordinate 659,286,793 of CM021102.1, forward strand.
TATCGGGGAGACTAACATCTTCGGGTTGAAACTCTTGAATCCCACGAATCTCATAAGTCAAGATGATGGTGGAGGTATCAGGGAAAGTCTCACCAATTCAACAGAATGAGCCAAGTAAAAGGAAGAGATATATCGGTGAGACATAAAGGATCAAAATGAAACTATTAAGTCTCTCAAATGAAGAGAGTCTCACCAATGAAACTAATTTTGGGGAGAGTCTTGCCGATCATTCCTAAGTTGATAAAGTGGTAGAAATAGGAACATCGGGAAGACTAAGGCACATCGGTGGAAAATCTCATTCTCTTGGCGAAGGGTTATGTCAGCCTGATGGTGGTAAACAAAAGGATTATACTCATTGGTAAGACATAAGGCGATGAACAACCAGATCATATGCACATCGATAGAAATTTTCAAATATCTTTCTGAAGTGATATAAGCTAAAGGAAAACAAAAAGGGGTTGTCACACTGAATCGGAGAGAATATCAATTAGTCTTGTCGATCGAAATAGGAAACTAAAAGGATATTTCAAATCGAAGAGACATTCAGTTATGTCTTAGTGATCAATCAAAAGTGTATAAATAGAGATGGAGCCAAATAAGAAATACAATTCGGCCTAAGGTGAAAGGGGTCTCATCGATGAAAAAAAAATCCGTTGCTCTGAAAATTCAAACTTCGAGAAGACCGTTGCATTCAATTACAAAGGTTGACATTAATGGCCACACAAAGGAACTCCATAAGAAATTCATGATCAGACAAGCAATTGAGAACAAAAGGAATTGTCAGGAATTGCAGCAAGCAGACATGGGAGGCTAACCAAAATTCAGGAAGCATAGAAACATCAACAATTCACAAGTAAGTCCACAAAAACTCCTCTGTAAATTAGCAAAATTCCAATTCAAAGGATTGAAAATGGAGGGTCCTAGTTTTGAAAAAACCAAAGGTAGAAAGTCAAAAGGTGAGAGTAGTAAAAGAAAAAGAAAAACACAAAAGACTGAAATGGGTGATGACCCAAAACCAATAGAAAGGAAGTTCAATGAGGACCTCATCGATCAATTGCTTGGCTCTGGGTTGAGGGCAAGGACATCTACGTAATTAAGGGATGAGGTGGAAAAATTTGAGGACAAATGTAAATATATAGGAGATACTTGGACGTCCATCAGAGGATATGAATTTTTTTTATTCCATTACCATCGAAGAAACAGATTTGAACTAGTGTGTAATCCATGGAACTTTGATATGGGGAAATTGACCATACCCAATGTGTTTGTGAACATTGAATTGATGAAATTACTATCCAAAAATTACAACCCTGACCTAAAGGCCATCTGTGATTTACAAGGAAAACCATTCATATTTGTGTCTAAGAATGCAATTTTAGAAGTTTTTAACCTAGGTGGCCTGTGCAATAAGCCTATTGTGTATGAAGACTTGGAGTGGGAATACTTCAAGATGGACACAACCTACAAAGGGTGGAGATTTCCACTACATAAACCTAGAAAAGATGGGAACCTTGTCCCACTTGGAAATGATGATGGACCACCTTTCCATGTTGATGAATTTGAACCTTACTTGAAGTATACTTACCTCTCAGTATGTCAAGCGTTAGGATCTGAGGCTCCTGAATTCATGGCAATTTGACCTATGGTGATTACAGTAGATGTTCAGTGCCATAATGCTAGACCATTCGATTATGCTGCTCACATTGCCAAGGAAATTGATTTAGGATTGCAGGCTATCAAAAATGAATCACCCACATTGCATTTCAGACACTATTCTATTCTTATGCACCTGATATTATACTATAGCCAGGAAATGATGATTTTTCCTGAAGAATTGAAAATCACATAGTATGATAAGGAAGGCCAAATTTTTCCAATACAACTATGGACTACTATTTGGGACAGCAGATTTTTGAATTCTAGCTATGTGCTTTTTGAAGAATATTTTGTAAAAACGTTGTATAGATTTTTCAACCACCCATGTGAGTACTCCTTAAGTGATGAGATCAAAAGATTTCTGAGACCCAGAGATTTTGGTGAGCCCATAATAGTTGAGCATAACTAGAGTGATTGGTATTGCTACATTGATGCTACCATGATCAGGGTGTACGATTTTGAGGATACACCTTTCCTCTTACCAAAAACAGTTCCAAATAGAGTTGCATGTTTGGAAATTGCTAGAAAAATGGACTATTCAAGTGTGATGAACTTAAGTGCCTATGAAAAATAGTATTTTATGCCAAGTACTTTATATTTTGGGGATTTGATTGTGTTGTCAAAAGAGGGATATGATCATATTTCATATAAAATGTCACAACTCAATTTGAAAAGGGCTACACCACAAAAAGGGTTTGATCCTGAAGGATACATTGATGCTACCAGAAAGAAAGTTAACTTGGGTGGATATGTGCACATAACTTACCCAAAGGATGATATAATTAGAAACATGAAGGAAGGGGAGGCCAAATTGGCCATTGATGAATATAATAAACAAATTGAACAACAACTGAGATAAATACAAGAGGCAGAATTGTTATCATCCGAGAGTTATGAGGCCATTAATGGAAAGAAACATCAAGGTCATGATGACAGGATTCAGAAAACTAGAGTTGAAGAATATCAACCCCCAACCAAGAATAAGATATTGATGAAAACTCTGATGTAGATACTAGGCAGCTTGCTTATAAATCATTTCTCTGACAATGAATTTATAAAATCATCTAAATTCAGGTCGTTCTTGTACAAGAAAAAGGGGAAAGCGATAGGGAATTTTGTCACAAGTATCACACCTAACAATGAAACTAAATTATTGAATAAATTAAAGAAGGATGTGGATAATGAAATCAAGAATATGACCACAAAAAAAAGGAAGAAAATTGTTAGAAAAATATGGTGTAATGATCTTTCCCAGTTTAGATTTAAACTCAACTCTTGTCTTTAATAGTTTCTTGCACAACAACAATACTACTCACAAACTCAGCCCTGAAGGAGTTACAAAAGTGTATACTAGATCCAAATTCAATCCAAATGAGAACTCTCTCATGATTTGGGCTTTGTATCCTCCACACAAGAAATTTGTGTTCATTGACACAGAAAAGGCATTTGGACACGTGATGACATTGAAGGTAGGTGAAGTTGATCCTATAGCTACTGTGGATATTGGAATCAATGTGGTCAAGTTGAACAAAGCATAGATTCATATGTTGATAAGAGAAAGGGACATGAACAAAACAAGTAATGAAAGAATATCAAGAGAAAATGAGTTTCTAAATGATGCTAAATTATTAACACAAGGAGAAAGTTGTCAGTCTAAAGGCAGACAAGAAGAAGCACACATAGCCAAGGAAAAATTTGAGGCACTCTCTATGGTATTGCAGAAGAGGCATCCCATCCTGATGATTTGGATGAACAAACTATGGGGAATTCATTCCCAAGGAAATACTTCATTTCAAGAACACAAAAGAGTGAGTGACTAAATCCAAGAAAAGGTCCAAGAAGCCCAAAACAAAGACCCTCCTGACAATAAAATCATAACAATTGTTGAAGACCTCCAGAGAAAGCACAAGAAATATCACGATGAACTTCAACCTGACATAAAGGAACTTTTCAATGTTACAAAGGAAGGAATTATCATGATGTTCAAAGAAGCGGGGGAGCGAAAAGAAAGAGATGAATGGATAGAAGAGTGCAAGTTGATATTGCAAAAAGCTTTGGATACGGCCCAAGATAAGGATGCAACATTGGATGATACATGTGATCAGTTGGAAAAGATGGTAGTCATGGAGATAGCAGCTAGGAATGCAGTGGAGGATGTTGATACTCATGGAAGACAAGATTACTTGGATCATATGGCTAAAGTTCATTTATGGCTAACTAGAGCCTAATATTTATGTTTATGTTTGTTAAATTCAAAAGACTCTTATGAAGAGGTGTGTCCTCTTGATAATATTGATATTTATGTTGAACTCTATATAGTTGAAGTATCATTAGAAGATACAGATAGGATAGATAGATATCATAAAGTTTTCATAATGTTTACATTTCAAAATACCATGTTGCAAGCATAATTTTGAGGGAATCAATGAAAAATTTCTGATTCGGTAGTTTCATTTTGGCATATGTTGTTTGTTGAAGTTATTCAATTGTATCATTGTCTCCAACTTGATGTTTCCTGATTATTTAAATTGATATATCAAGTATATAGTCAATTTTTCAATACACATTTGTTGTACTTGTGTGATGTGATTATTTGGTTTCCTTAAAGAAGAATTAAATTCCTTTTGATCAATCCCAGTAATCTGGAAGTGACAAATTGATCTATAAGAAGAATCATATAATTAGGATTGATATCCAGTCTCCAGTAGGGTTTTTCAATCACTTTCTTGCATGTTTTTACAAGTTATAAACTAATATTTGTATGCCAAATAATTAGAATTTCTGCCAAATAGAATCCATTCATCATAAACTTTAATTTGACTCTATTTTACCCAACAAGGCACTGGTCTCACCCATTTTATTTATTTAGTTTCATTAAATTCATTTCATAATTCCACATCTTCTAACTGAACATATTGAGTTATACCTTGATATTGCTTATACAATTTATACCAAATTAAGATCACATCTATCCATTGTCAAATTTCCATTATCGATAGATTGATCAAGTAGGAAACATAGTTCAAATCTGCATCATTTACATAGGCACACTCACCTAGGTTTAGCAGAGCCTAAACAGTAGAAGGTTCAATCACATTAATTAGCCTTGTACGCTAGCCAAAAACATGTCAAGAGCTTAGCAACCTCGTGTGGCTCAAACATGCATTTTTGAGACCTAACAACATGAATCATCACACCTTAGTAAATATCACACATGACATCACCACTAAGAGAGGAAAATTCATGGAAAAATAAATTTGAACCTTAGGGAATACTAGCCATAGTATTACCACAAAGGGACACATAATATGCCAAGAAAAATCATACTCGTTGAGGTCATCAAGCCTAATTCACCACCAAAGAGACACTTACATAGATCAAAAAGGCCACACTTTGATTGACAAGGTCACACTTCTTAGGAGATGTATGCTACCATTACTAAGAAGGGGCCATTTCTTATGCCAACAATAAGAGGGGGACTATATGCCCCCCCTTAAAATTTTATTTAACTTGCTACACTAATTTTTTAAGGAGAAATAAATGGATCCCAAGAAGGAAGGCACCCAACACATGGATACCTAACCCCTTTCCCCCCAAGTGTAGGGACAAAGGTGAGCCAAAATTGGTTATGATGTGCTACTCCCTGTAAAATAAAATATTATTGCATAAGACTATGTTTATACCCTCATGGATGGTAGTGAGTAATGTGTGATACTACCACCACTACATGGCAAGGAGCAACAAATAATGCTATTGATTAAGTGAATGTATTTTTTATTTTATTTTTATTTTTGAAGGATAATAGCCAATACCTCTTGTATTTTCTTGTGTGTTAGGCTCTATGGAGACATGGATACCTTATTCTTTTACACCACATCCTTTTCCATTATAACCAAGTTTTTTTGAAAGCTCATAACCTCTTCCATAAATGGCTTCCATTTCTTTCAAAGAAAGTGGTTTCCCATAATCAATGTCATAATAAGTGGATGCTTAATTTATTTTCTCCTCTTTTCTATAAGTTGTAGGTGATCCAGTGATGGATTGTGTTGATATCATTACGGATTGTTTATCTTTCTTTGATTTGGATTGTATAATCTTGCACTCCCCCATGAATGTAGGTGTGAAATCTAATAAACCCCAATCATCTTCCAACAATTTTGTCACAAATGAAATACACTCATCTTTATCCTCAATTTGTAAAGGTTCTACTTTTTTTAGTTGGTGTCAATGTGCTAATAGGATTCTTCATTCTTGTTTTAGTTTGTATACAATTTTTAGATTTTGGACTAGCTTTTATCATGTAGAACTTATTGTTGTAAGTGTATTTCATTGAAGGATGAAGCATTGAAGGCTCACCTTCATCTCATGAATCCATGGTCTACCCAAGAGAAGGTTATATGAAAGCTCATAGGGCATGAAATGGACGGGAGTTTGTAACACAACCTTACCAACCTTTACAAGTAATGTTATCACACCAAGCGGTTGTATTCCCACGCTATAAAAACCTTTGATTAAAAAATCAACGGGTTGAATTTTAGTCTTGTTAGCTTGAATTTTATCCAAAATATTAACTCTACAAACATTAAGAACTAATCCATTATTAATAAGGGTACATCTAATCCCAACCCTAGTAATAATAGCCATTGCCATCAAAAGAATCATTATTTTTTTATGTTTCCAAGGGAGGTAATTAATTTTGATGAAAGAGAATGTCCAAATTAGGTGAACTCATATTCCCAATCAAAGATGCGACATCATTAGGTTGTGCACTATGAGGTGTCACAAATTTTTGCAAAGCATTTTGAAGCATGCCATATTAAGCAGGTGATGTTTGAATCAAATCCCACAAGATCTTATAAGGAGTGTTACGGAGTTGTTCAACAAGATCATATTATTTACCACTATCTTGTTGGATATTAGGTATAGGTGGGAGGTATGTTTGAGGCAATGGAATGGATGTTGGAGTTTTTTTTGGTTGCTTATTGTTTCTATTTTTATATGTGTGAGCTACAATATGATAACTTGGTTGTTGCGACATATGATTACTAGTAAGTTGTTTTGAAAATCTTAGCATATGTCCATGAGGTTTAAGAGTGTTAGAACACAACAATCTACTGAAGGGGGGTGAATTAGTAGATCGCTTAAAATTTGGCTCTTAATACCCTTTACCCATTTCATGTGCAGATTAGATCATGACATACAGAGAAGTAAACATACATACACATAACTTATAACACAAGATATACATGGAAAACCCAAGATGGGAAATAACATGGTGAGAATAGCTGCTAGGATTTATTGTCCTAATCTAGCCTCACAATGAATATCATTTGATTACAAAGTTTAAGGGCACCAACCCTAGGGAAACATAAATCCCTTGGTTTTAGGAGCACCCACTCCAAGGAAGCACCAACTCCCTACTCTGAGCACCTACCTAGATATCTAATGATAGCTACCAATCAGATTTGCAATGTAAAGTAATACAATTATTTCTAATGAACACAGTTCAATGTTGAAATCCTATATGTAATTGTTCAAATCTTTGTTGTTTTCAATGCAACTCAATTCTTTTCCTACACCTCCCTTAGTTCTAAATTTGGATGTAAACCCTTATTAAGATCTACCTTTTGTTTACTCATCTACTTCATCCCTGCACTTCCCCTTTTCTTTTTATTGCATTCTTTGTCCACCTCAAGAGCTCATAGATACACTACTCAACACTATTGCACCCATATCTATTAATGCATTCTTTGTCTACCTCATGAAGCCATGCACACACTTAGTAATTATCTCTCCTTTTTTTTTAATGCATTCTATGTTTACTTCAAGAAGCACAAAATACCCTCAACAATATACACTACCTATAGTAGTCACAGTATCAACTCACTTTACCAAAATCTAATTTTCACTTTTGTATATCTCACACTGACCTACACCAATTGCCTTGATATTTGCACATACATGTATGGGTCCTCTACTAGGTTTTTCTTAATATCACATATTCATCAAGTCACATGCATCCAACATAAGATTCAGGTTCATTGAATTTTCTAAGTACAACATCCTACAAAACCCTAAACCCTGATATTGTAATTAACGCAATATCTTTGTATATTCGATATGATCCTATTCTTAATTTCCTTGGAGTCTAGACCACTGATCTTCACAAGCTTTTACCTATCAAGCTTTTTGTTGGAGTCAATGAACCAATTAAATTCATTTTTAGTGTTGGTTCATAGTCGAAACCATCATTCACATATAGTCATAGTCGTTAAGAGTCTTCAATTTTAAACCTAGGTCATTGATCTATTGTTTCATGCCATGATGCGTGAATCCTCATCCATCACTTAGCTTTAAAACGCAACCATTGGATAAAATCCCTTTTCATAATCATCATTGATATTAGTATCAAATGCTCCACATAGCACAGGGGCCCACCAAAACATGTATCACTCACCCACAATCCCGCAAGGTAGAGTCACGGTCCCACCATTTCTCAATGGGATAGCGGGCTAACACCATTTGTCACCTACATCATCGTAGAATAATTAACACCGATGTGAATTGTATTATCAATAAATTGATCATTTCCACCTGTCTATGTGCATCATCATCCACTTCCATCACCCATTGCTTTATTTGGTCCCACCGTACATTTACATCATCAGCCCGCAATATTGCAGGGAAAGATGAGGGACCCACCACACACTGCGGGATGGTGGGGAAGTTGTTTTATCTTACAAGCTTTATTTCTTCCATTGATCAAGCTATGAACAAATATTTAGCACACGACTTAGGAAGTATTAAATTCATTTAATAGTTTCTAGACCAGTAATCACTAGGAAAAGGGGTTGGTTGCACTGATGACTCGAATGGCTTAAGTGATAACTTAAACAACCTACAACTGCCTATACATAGTCAATATCAAATTATAAGTTATGTTCATCTCTATTACTACAAGACCTAGGGTTTATCTTCCAAACCCTAATTATGTTTGAGAGAAAACATAAAAAAAAATTGAGCTCAACCTTCATCCTCTAAATTAGAAAAGCACACCTTTGAGAAGCACTCAAGAAACCCACATCAAATATGAAACTTGTTTTATCTTCTAACATGTGAAAGTGACCTCTACAAAATTTGTGACAACTTTTCACGAAAACTTTATAACTTTTGAGAAATCAATGCAATAATTTGCAAAACAAGCCCTTATCACACTTCATCAACTCTTATAGATCCTAACCATATATCTCCATGAAACCATTTGACATCATGCTAATAACCTCCCTTATAGGATATTACCCAGATATCCCCCTTTTGACATCAAAGACAATAATATGCCAACAATCTCCCCCTTTTTCATTGATGCAAAAACCAAATGCTCAACTTGCTCTATACCAATTAAGATAGAACACATCATGAGTGCACATACATAGCAACTCCCCCTTGGACATGCATTTCTCCCCCTTTCTCAATTGTATGAGTATTTTGTATTCTTTCTCCCCCTTTGACATCAATGGAAAATGGTTTGCTTGACCTGTAACCATTAATTCATTAGAAAAATTTTAAACCAAAATGACCTGACTTGATTTCTTTTCATTTCCAGGGATGAATGAAGTAACTATGATGCTCCCCTTGGATCCAAGCCCTATCACTAAGATTTATTGATATGATGTTGGAGCAATTACTTTGAATTTTTGCCTCAAATATTCAAATTGTTACTTGGGAAGAGGCTTTGTGAATATGTTAGCAACTTGTTCTTTAGTGGGAACATATTCCATGCTGACTTCCTTGTCTACAACCTTCTCTCTAATGAAGTGATACTTGATTTATATGTGCTTTTTCTTGGAGTGAATCAATGGATTCTTTGAGATGTTTATTGTAGTTGAATTATCACAAAGAATAGGGATAGGTTTATTTTACTCAACCTTTATGTCTTTGAGTTTCTATTTCATCCACAATACGTGAGTACAACATGTTGTTGTTGCTACATACTTTTCTTTTGTTGTAGATAAGGTGATTGAGTCTTTCTTTTTGCTCATCCAGGACACAAGTTTGTCACCCAAGAAAAATGCACCACCACTAGTGATTGTCCTATCATTTGCACTACCAACCCAATCAGCATCTGTGTATGTAGTTAGAGTGAAATTTTTTCTCTTGGGATACCATAGTCCATACTCAAAAATACTTTAGATATTGTGTCACCAAAAAGTGTAGCCTTTGACACTTTTCACTCATTTTGACCCTTGCCTATGGATTTTTAACCAAAATAACCCATTTTTATCATCATTTATAGGCCCCTATGACCCCTTATTATGCATCCCAAGGCTTAATTTGATCAAATATCTAATAAAATCATCATATAAACCCGATTTCTCTACTCTCAGACAATCCACCTGGCAAAAGGACCCCTATAGGACTAGGTTGCCCATCTAGGTGAATTAGTCTTGTCCAGGTGGACTAGGTCACCCAAGGTGGCGACCTAGTCCTATTGGAGCCATTTTTGGGGTTTTAAGTGGGAAAAGTTATGGTTTTGGTTCATTTCTCCTTCATGTCAACCTTGAGGATCAAATAACGGATGTTTTTAGGTGGATTGCCTATAAATAAGCCTAAAAACCTTAATTTCTCATAAGATACACTCATTATTCACAACTCTTCACTCCTCATCCACTCCTTCTCAAGCAAGTGAGGGTTTGCATCGTAGGTCATCAAGACATCTTTTGCTGAAGCATTCAAGGGATGGATTGTTACAAAAACTCAAGATCTATCTCCATGGAAAAGTACTAAATCTACTATTCCATATTTCATTCTTTCTTTTCTTATTTCACCATTTGAATTGATTATGTACAAAGGGGTTTGACCAAGGAAAACCCCTATATCCTAACATCCAATAATTGCTTCTTCCTTCTTTGTGTGTATTTGTAGATCTAGGTATTTTGCGGGTTTGGAGATCATTCAAGGATGGATTGAAGACTTGTTAGGGAATCTCCTTGTCAACTAGTGAAAATCATTCACAAAAATACACCTACAGGTCGAGTTTTGTACTTTTAGGTCTAGGAAATTACTAGGAGAAGAAGTGCAGGTTAAGGTCTGCAGATTCCCCCTTCGAATATTTTTGAAAGGAAAAAGGGACATTCACACAAGTTGTGGTGACCTAGTCCTAGTGTGCCTATTTTATAGAGATTTATGCAGATCTAGATACCCATTTGGTTGAAACAAGCCTTAGGTCAGTTTCCCGAAATCACCCCGAAAAAGGACTAGGTTGCCCAACTTGGCACAAGTGTCCCGCTAGACATAAAAATAAATATTTTCAAAATTTATGAGTTCCTTCAAGTCTGAAATACATTTCCAAGTACACATTTCTAGTTTTACAATTTTTTATCTCGTTTCATAAGCTTTCATAGGTTGTTTAATGTAGTTCTTGCATAACATTATGTGTTTTCAAACATAGTCTATTTTCTAGGTTTTACATAGCATTTAGTTTCGTTTATCCATTTCCAACACTTAGACTATTTCATTTAGATATAATCACACACTAAAAAACCCCTATCTTTGAATGAACTCACCCAAATGGCATATCATTAGGTGAAAGAAAGGCATGTCCTAATCAAGAGCTCCTAGGTGAGAAACCCTAGGGGGGCTATTTGGGGAATCCTCTTTCCCTTCATGCATATGATTTTGACGGTTCATTTTGGTGAACCTGACTTTTGAATCCCCTTCCTTGTCTTTGAATTGGATTACATTCTCATCCTAGGTTTGCATAGCATTTCATTTTGCATTGTTTAATTTGTATTCTAGGGTTTTAAAATTTTATATTAGTGAAAAGTGCATTTAGATTGTATTTTTGCATAAATCATTCAAACCAATCAAAAATTTTCATTTTCATTTTAGGTTTGCATCATACAACCCCGAAACCGTCAAAATCAAACAAAAAAATCAAAAAATTCTTTAAAAAATCACCAGGAGGACTAAGTCTCCACTCTTGGCAACTTAGTCCCTTTGGGCCTCTGAAACTGCCATTTGCAACGTCGAAAACCTTGTTTTCAAGATTTTGTTTGTTGCCTTTAACTATCTATATCAGTGGGTTGTATGAATTTGTTACATGCATTTTACTTACTCTAGCTTAGATTAGATCCTTTCATGCATTGCTTAAATTTCACTTTGCATTCACAACATTTTATTTTTAGTAAATTACATTTATTATCTAAAACTTGCAATGCCTTCTATGTCTTTACATTGTATTTTAAGTTTGCATAGCTTCTATTATATTTCATTTCATGGCACTTATGGATAGTATTAGAATTTTACAATTTTCATTTTCAACATTAGTTCCTAGTTCATTTAGATCACATTTATTACAAAATGAAAACAACACTTTACAAACATCACCCACTCACACCCTTCTTAAGACCTTTAGTAGCGATGAATTAGACATGTTAGATGAATCCCTTGATGACTTCATCTCTCCTCGGTCATGCTCTAAATATTTTCCACAAGAGGTTACAAGCCTTGATAATCATCATAATTATAATTTTTCTTCTCCTAATATCTCTCCCATTGGTGATCAAGGTATCTTGTGGAAAGGAGATACAAACATTGAAGATCATGATGGTCTTGCTTTTCTTCCTCCTCCTCCCCCTTGCAAAGACCTTATAACAAATGAAGCTAAAATCATGGTTACTACCTTATCTAGTCTTCCATTCTCTCCCAACACCTCCCCTATTGGTAAAAATGCTTTAATAACTAAGGCTAAGTTGCTATCAAGCACTCCAATGATTGAGATTTGTAGCATTACTTCTCTCCTTCCTAATGTTCCTCACATTTGGATGGGTCTATTTGAACAACATAGTCCAATCATTGGTAACCATCTAATTCCTAGTTATCCTCCTCTTAATGCCTATCCTATGCACGATGAAGCTCCTTTACCAACCCTAATCATGCCATGTGATAAACCTATTGTTTGTTACTTTCCCAAAATCTCTCCTCCTAGGATAGATACTATGGCACAAGAGAATGACACTTTAGCAGAAAAGAATGCAACCATCAACAATCACAACAATCAACTATCCCCCTCTCCTAATATCTCTCCTATTAGTGAAGTAGATATTATGATGGAACAAGACACTTCAACCATTGATCATTCCCTTAATAGCGATGAAGTCAATTGTGAAGAACCAAACAACACATGTCCTAAACATCTTGTTTTTTTGTTCTCCTAAACACTCTCCTACTAGGGAAGGTATCATGGTGGAAGAAAACAACAACATGGTTGCACTCCTTTCAAGCAATAGTAATGTGTCTTCCTTGGGTAATAGTAAAATAATAATTTTCAATTTCCCTTTCTTAGAGATACATCAACCCAAGCCCACTAAGGTTATGCATATGAAAGTTTCCATTAGATCCCCATTTACTATTGGACCTCCTAGGCATCCTCTCATCTTCCCCCCACTTAAGAAAAACATTTCACACCAACCAAGTTACCATGATATTGCTCAAATCTATGACAAAGTGTATAGGCACCATCAAGGCTAACTTTGTCGAAACCTTTTTTACTCATCCCCATAAATAACATTAGTTTTTGCTCCTTGCCATGTAATAGTTGTAGGATCATAGCATACTCAATATTGCATGTTTTGCATCCCTTGCGAGGAGCAACATACTGTCATCCCTTCCAAGCTCACCTTTTTCCGGCACTAAGTGGGGGCAATGGGTTCAGTAGCCTTACCCTCATATGTCAATTGTTGTTGTCTTCTTTGACTAGTTGTTAACCTTTCACAAACTTATAAGAGCAAGCTTGGGACATGGACGACATGTCTTAAGTTGACTCGCATGTGATATACCCTCCCCTCTTCATGAAGTAGCTTACTTCGGAAACATATGACTTAACATAGAGCTTTCTAAGTTAGCTCTCATGTCTTCTTCCCTCTATCGTTTGCTACTTTAAAGAAATTTATCATAGTAATGGTGTTAGAAACCACTTTAAAGTGGGGCAATACCTAGACGACATCTTTTCGTGACATAATTTTTCTTTTCTTGTGAAGTGTCCTCTTCTTGGTGGTGTCATTAGGTTTGATTCCTTCCGAGAGTGTATGATCAACTGAAGTGACCTGATATGAATGAGGCATCCCATGGATAACGATCTGACACCCTGACTTGTCCTCTCTTGGAGACATTAGGCATAATGCTCCCTAAGAAGAAGACCTCGCATGAACAAAGAAAAATCCCATTCAACAAAATTTCTTCACATTCAAATTCAAAATCATTTACGCAAGCATTGTGGTGCCTTATCAAAGTTATCAAGCAAGGTAACTTTGGTATGGTTAGTATAATGGGAAGTCGACACACTGGCATGAATTTCTCATTATACGGTGGGAAGCTGACACATTGGCATGACTTTCTCACTAAACCACTTCTTTGGGACAACTCACCCCATGGACGACCTGATGTTTTGTGGCCCTAGAGTGAGTACATATTTTCCACCATGTTCTTCTCTCTTTTAATCCTCATCATTGCATGATCATGTATCTCATTTTGTTGCAAATCATTCACCCTTGAATGTGTCCCTTTGCACTTATTTCTACTTGACTTAGACTCTAGAATCTTGGGGGCTTGACCACCTCCTTTCCCTTTCTCATTCTCTGCCATCTCCATTGGGCTACTTTAGTGTGAGTTTGAAGCAAGTTCATACTCTCACTAAAGTGGGGGCTAAATGTGTTGCCAAAAAGTGTATCCTTTGACACTTTTCACACATTTGGACCCTTTCCTATGGATTTTGGACCAAAATAACCCATTTTTATCATCATTTATAGGCCCCTATAACCCCTTATTATGCATCCCAAGCCTTAACTTGATCAAATATCTAATAAAATCATCATATAAACCCGATTTCTCTACTCTCAGACAATCCACCTGGCAAAAGGACCCATGTAGGACTAGGCAGCCCATCTAGGTGAATTAGTCTTGTCTAGGTGGACTAGGTCACCCAAGGTGGTGACCTAGTCCCATTGGAGCCATTTTTAGGGTTTTGAGTGAGAAAAGTTAGGGTTTTGGTTCATTTGTCCTTCATGTCAGCCTTGAGGATCAAATAACGGATGTTTTTAGGTGGATTGCCTATGAATAAGCCTAAAAACCTTAATTTCTGATAAGATACACTCATTATTCACAACTCTTCACTCCTCATCTACTCCTTCTCAAGCAATCTAGGGTTTGCATCCTAGGTCATCGAGACATATTTTGCTAAAGCATTCAAGGGTTGGATTGTTGCAAAAACACAAGATCTATCTAAATGGAAAGGTATTAAATCTAATATTCCATATTTCATGCTTTCTTGTCTTATTTCACCATTTGATTTGATTATCTACAAAGGGGTTTAACTAAGGCAAACCCCTATATCCTAACATCCAATATTTTTATCTTCCTTCTTTGTGTGTATTTACAGATCTAGGTATTTTATAGGTTTGTAGATCATTCAAGGATGGATTGAAGACTTGTTAGGGCATCTCCTTGTCAACTAGGGAAAATCATTCATCAAAAGACACCTACGGGCTGAGTTCTACAGTTTCAGGTCCAAGAAATTACCAAGAGAAGAAATGCAAGTTAAGGTCTGCAGATTCCCCCTTTGAATCTTTCATAAAGGTAAAAGGGACATTTGCACAAGTTGTGGTGACCTAGTCCCAGTGTGCCTATTTTCTAGATATTTCTATAGATCCGGATACCCATTTGGCTAAAACAAGCCTCGGGTCAGTTTCCTGAAATCACCCCGAAAGAGGACTAGGTTGCCTAGCTTGGCACAAGTGTCCTGTCAGACATAAAAATCAATATTTTCAAAAAATTTGAGTTCCTTCAAGTCTGCAATACATTTCTAGGTACACATTTCCAGTTTTACAATTTTCTATCGTGTTTCATAAGCTTTAATAGGTTGTTTAATGTAGTGCAGCTTGCATAACATTATGTGTTTTAAAACATAGTCTATTTTCTAGGTTTTACATTAGCATTTGGTTTCTTTCATCCATTTCTAGCACTTAGACAATTTCATTTAGAAATAATCACACACAAAACAACCCCTATCTTTAAATGAACTCACCTAAAAATTGTATCATTAGGTGAAAGAGAGTCATTTCCTAATGAAAGAGAGTCATTTCCTAATCAAGAGCTCCTAGGTGAGAAACCCTAGGGGCTTATTTGGGGAATCCTCTTTCCCTTCTTGCATATCTTTTTGGTGGTTCAGATATATCTAAAAATTATTTTCAATGCATTTACATGAGATTCTTTTGAAGTAGCTTTAAATCTTGCACCATACATACAACTTGCATAATGTCTAGCCTTCATGCAGTTAAATACAACAAGCCTCCAATCATTGACCTATACACTGTCTAATTTCCATCCGGAGACTCATCTGACTTACTCAACTTACAACTAGTTATCATGGGGGTACTAACTAGTCTACTATCTTCCATTCCAAATTTTTTAAGCATTTCCTTAGCATACTTTGTTTTAGATATAAATATCTCATCATCAATTTGTACAATTTGTAAACCAAGGAAAAATGACAACTCTCCTAGCATTGACATCTCAAATTCCTCTTACATTTGTGCAGTAAATACTTTACACATCTTATCATTTTTTCCACCAAATATAATGTCAACCACATAAACTACAACAATAATCGAGTGCTCACCTTCTAATTTGAAGTACAAATTGTTGTTTGTGCATCCTTTCTTGAATCCTTATTGTTGTAGATATTGGTCTAATCTTGAATACCATGCTCTAGGTTCTTTCTTTAGACCATACAATGCTTTTCTCAATCTACAAACATAATCATCTTCTTCTAATAGTTGAAACTCTTATGCTTGTTCGATGTAGACTTCTTCTTCAAGGTTTTCATTTAGAAATGTAGATTTTACATCCATCTGATAGACTTCAAATCCTTTATAAACCAAAAATACATGAAACATTCTTATGGTTTCTATCTTGCAACATGTGAAAATGTTTCTTCAAAGCCTATCCCTTGAACTTTTACATACCCCTTGCACACCAATCTTTCCTTGTTCCTTACAACAACACCATATTCATTGAGCTTGTTTCTAAACACCCATTTAGTTCCTATCACATTTTTGCTTGGGGGTCTAGGAACCAATTCCCATGTTTTGTTCTTCTTAATCTGGTTTATCTTTTCACCCATAGCCTTTATCTAGATCTCATCTTTTCTAGCCTCCATGTTACTCTTAGGTTCAATTTGTGAAAAGAGAGAAAAATTTACTTTCTCCTTGTTCTTTGCAAGTCTTCTCCTTGTCTGAACACCTTTATTTTTATCACTAATTATCTAATCTACAAGGTGATCCTTTTGAACATATTTAGCAAGTTCTTTTTCAGTCTCTTCTTCTATCTCTTCATTATCAATCTCTTCTTCATAATCCGATTCATCTTCAAAGTTATCTTTGTCATATTTTACAAGTTTTATATATTCATCAATACTAACATTGTTACTTTCTAAAATATTGTGCAAACCTTTGTTATAGAACTTGTAAGGTTTGCTTTGGGTGGAATATCAATGAAATATTCCTTCATCACACCTAGAATCAAAGCCTCCCAAGTGATCTTCTTCATGCTTGATATATAGCATTTTCTTCCAAACACTTTGAAGTACTTGATAGATGTTGGTTTTTCGTACCATAGTTCATAGGGTGTTATGTCACTATTTTCTCTTATTTGAATTCTATTTAAAATGTATACTATTGTATGAACTATCTCTATTCAAAACATATCTACTAACTTGGCCTGATTCAACATTGTTCTAACCATATATTTAACTACCATGTTCTTTCTTTCAACTACACCATTCTATTGTGGAGTTTTTGGTGCAGAATATTGTCTCTTAATTCCATGGTTTTCACAATACTCGATGAATTCACCTGATGTGAATTCTCCTCCTCTATTTGATCTTAAGCACTTGATTCTTCTCTCTGTCTCCTTCTCAAACATCTTCCTAAATATCTTGATTCTTTCAAATACCTAAGACTTATCCTTTAGAAAGGTTACCCATTTCATTTTCGAGTAGTAATCAATTAACAACATGAAGTATCTTTCACCTTTTAGTACTCTTTTCCTTGCAGGACCACACAAGTCAATATGAACCAATTGTAAGGGTTTTATGGTAGAATATTATTTTGTTTGAAATTTAACCCTTATTTTCTTTCCCTACTAACATTCTTTGTAAATGGTATTTGCAATCTTAGTTATCTTAGGCATGTGTCGTAATCAACCTCTTGTATTTACTTTCACCAAATTGTCAAAATTAGCATGCCCCATTCTCCTATACCACAACCAACTCTCATCAGCTTAGCCTATCAAACAACTCAAACATTTTACTTCATAGAGATTATAAAGGTTGGAGTCAGTTCTTACTCCTTGTGCACAATTGTATTTCCATTTTCCTTATCCTACATCCTTTTAAATTAAATGTGACTTTATAACCATTGTCACACATTTGACTTACACTTAGCAGGTTTTTCTTCAATCCTTCAACATAAAGGACATCTTTTGTAGGATTTTTACCATCTAAGCTTAATATTCCTTTACCACAGATCTTTACTACAGTTTTGTCACCCAAAACTAACTAGACCTACTTTACATTTCTTGAGTTGGATGAATTTTCTCTTGTCACTAGTCATATGTTTGGAGCAACCACTATCTATCACCCACAAATATTCCTTTTTAGCATGAAGTGTTGTTTGTGCAATCATTGATTGTGTAAAATTCTACTCTTTTTATTTTCATACCTTTTTAGGTTTCTTTTCCACTTTCTCTTCCTTCTTCTCAGGAGCATTAGACTCTATTTACTTTGGGTGGTGTATTTTTCTTTTTCTCACACTGTACATTTGACCTTATGAATTTTTTTCTACAATTCATTTCTATACAACCAAAGTTGTTACAATTGTAACACATCACATTCGTATCTACTAAAAGAGAAAATAGATTATTGCTTACAAAATTAGTAATCCTTTTAGGAAAAACTTTACATTCTCTAGACCTGTGACCAAATTGATTGAATGTATAACAGTACCCATAAAAGTATGAAGAGTACCTAGTCATAGAATTTCCTTGAGAAGGATGAGGAGGTCTTCTTTGCATTGGTTTCTTTAGATTTCTTACCCATGTGAATCCATCAGCACCAGTTCTACTTATGTTATGCCTCTTCTTCTAATGATCAAGAGCTAATTAGTTGTTCTTCTTGTTTGCAATAGGCATCTTTTCTTCTTCAAATTTCTTTATCTCAGTAGTCTTCTTTTCCTCTTCAGAGATGTTCTCCTTGTAGGATTTCTCACCATCTATATTAGGCTTTTCTCCTACTCTAAATCTCTCATATAGTTTTGCATTAGTACTTTGTAGTGTCAAAAAATATCGTCGTTCACATTTTCACACTTAATCTAGGAATAATTAATGATAAAATGGACTTGATATCACCTTGATCTAGTGTTGTGATGTGTTTTACACATCCACGATAGGTTTTGGGCCCTTTAAAGCTAAATTAACCTAACTTTTCCTTAATTTATTATTGTAAAGTGTATTTATTCAAACCTTCAAGTTAAATTTAGGATGATTATAAACCAAATGGACCTAATCTAGTGTTGTAATGTGTTGTAAATTTTCACATTGGATTTAGGGCCCTTTTAAGCTAAAAAGACTTGTTTTTGCCTTCATTTGATGTTGTAAAGTATATTTATTTACACTTTCACATTGAAGTTTTGGCCCTCTTGCATTTATGACCTTTATATCATCATTAATAGGCCCCTAAGACCCTATATTATGCATCATGAGGTTTATTTCAATCAAAATCCAAACATAGACCTCAAATAGACTTAATTTCTTAACTCCCCAACACTTTCTCTCTCCAAATAGGCCATGTGCGACCCATATGCAACCTTGGGTGTATGAATCCCATCCAGGTGGGACCCATATGCCACAGATGGCGTATGAGTTTTATTTGGCCTATTTTTAAGGTTTAGAGTGGGAAAATTGGGTTTTAAGTTCAAATTTCATGAATGTCAACCTATGGTCCATACTATTAATGGGATATTAGATGGATTTCCTATATAAACAAGGTCTCAAATCATTATTTCATTAATCCTACATGATATCAAGTCAAAAAATCAAGAGTTAAACATTACAAGACTTCACAAGATTATCAAGAGAGCATTCAAGATCATTTCTAATGAATTTAACGGCATAATTCTTCATCAATTGTTGCAAAAATTCAAGATCCATCATCATGTCAATATTATCAAGCATCAAGCATGTTATTGAGCTAGTGTTCTGATGTTGCATTCAAGATCCAAGGTCAAGCATTGTTCTACACTTATCTCAAGATCTAGATCTAGATCCTTCATGGCCATTTCATGTTAGATTGCAAATTTACAAAACATCATTTATGAGGTATCATTGTTCATGTTTCATGTTTCATATGCTTATTTCATTATCTCATCATTTGGTTTAATTACCTAAAAGGGGTTTGACCAAGGCAAACCCTTATTAACTAACAATCAACAAGTTCTTCTCCTCTTTACATGTGTGATTATAGATCTAGGTGTCTTGGATCATGAAGGACCTTTGAAGATTAGGTTACAATCTTGGAAAAAGTTGTTGGAATTGTCCCCTCATTTGCAAGGTTAAAATCTTCACTAAAAAGTCACCTACAACCCCGAAATTAGTGTTTCAGATCTAGAAATCAATTGGGGAGGATAGAGCAAGCATTGAAGACTAGATTCAAATTTTGAAGCTCCAAAAAATCATAATTGGACTCATACACCAGTCTTGGCATATGAGTCCCAGTTTAGGTGTTTTTTAGATTTTGGCATTTTCAGATACCCTTTTTCCATAAACTAGTTCCTGTACAGAAACCCACATATGTGATTGATATGCCTAGAATAGCATATGAGTCCTAGTAGGCCTAAAATTTAGCTTAATCTATATTTTAGGCCTCCATTCAAGCTCTTGGGTTTCCAGGTGCTCCTTTGTACTTTTCCAATTTGTTGTTCTAATTTATTTGCATTTATAGTTCATTTAGTGAAGTTTTATGAATCATTGAGTTCAATCATTAGATCTTTCATTTCATACATTTTTTCACGCCTTGGCTAGGTGGTGAACCCCTCATTCATCCTCAATTAATCTCTAAACATACCCTAGGATACCCTATTGTTAGATCTCTTCCTTCGTTCTTCATTAGATTGAGATCTCTAAGGTGTCCTTGAATGTAGCAAGTGTGAAATAGGAACCCTATCTGTGTGCTCTATTACTCAAAGGTGGGGATTACTATTTACATTACCTCACACTTGTATAGGTACTTTTTACTTTCTCAAGACCTAAACTAGATTTTTATTTGTTAGATGGCTTTGTGTACTTAACAATCCATCAAGAATCTTTGAGCCTCCATTTAGTTTCAGGCATTTCTCTCTTTGTTCTCTAGCCATTTCCTATTCCTTTCTTAATGCAACTATCTCTACCTCTAATTTCATGCATTTATCCACTTCGGAATGTAGTTTTGATTTGACTACTTCTTCAATCCTTTTCGCTTCCTCTACTTGGAGCATCATGCTCAACACCAACTGGTTGGATTCATCAAGATTTTTGCTTAGTTTTTTTGTCTCTTTTTGGTAAAGTTTCTTTTGATGTCTCTTCTCCTTTTTCAATTTTTCAGTCTCCTATCTTAGTTAATTAATCTCATCTAGGGTGCATATGAGTTCTCCTTCTAGGTCAACTTCTCCTTCCTCTTCAGCTTCTTCACCAAGGTTTTCAACATTTCCATCTTTCTATCCTCCAGATTCTTTTGTCATGAAAAGGAATTCATTTTCTTTCATCACAAAGGAAAAATCTAGTCCATCCTCTAAACTATCATTGACATTAGATATATCACTATCCTCTTGCATGTACATACTTTTCTTCTTCTGAAAATTCATTTTCTTAGGGAAGTAGGGTTTTGTCATTTTTTCATCTACTTTTTTTTCAAAGTTATCCTTCTTATTCTAAGGGCATTTGGCAAAAAAATGACCTACTTTACCACAATCAAAACACTTAGAGGGTAATTTACCTCTATATTTGTCAAAGCCTCTTCTTAATCTCTTGATGAAGTTTGCTTCTTCATCATCAGTCTCTTCATGATTGGATGTAGAAACTTCCTCTTTTTCTTTCTTGGATGTCTTAATATTTTCTTTGTTGGAAGAATTGAATGCAGCTTCTCTTTTAGATGGTTCAGTATTTCCCATTCTCATCTCATAGATAGTGAATATGCCATGTATTTCATCAAGAGTAATATTGTCAATTTATTTTGCTTTCTCAACTACTGATATTTTGGGGTCATATCTAGATGACATGTAACTTAAAACCTGTAGACATATCTTCACAGTACTCATTCATGGGTTGATCTTCATCATTTTTTTCAACAATTTTGGTGGGAATCTGTTGCAAGCTCTGCTGCATGAGTAAGTCTTGTGTTTGCTGCTGAACCAACAATGCTTGTTTTTGGTCATGTTGTTGTTGTGCCAACAATGCTTTTTGTTGGGCTTGTTGTTGAGCTACTTGTTGATTCACTTGTTGATGGATTTCTTGCAATAGTGCCTAGAATTGTGCTTGCGCCTATCGAGCTTGGTGTTGGGCTTGAGCTTGAGCCTGTGCTTGTTGGGCTACTTGAGCCACTTGCGCAACTTGTGCATCTTGTTGGGCTTGGAGTGCCTTTTCACGAGCAGATTGTTGAGTGGCTTGCAACATGATGGAGAATGAATTGGCCATGTTGTGTTTTGGCAATGGTGGTGGTGGATTGGGAATGGTGTTGATTGTTGGGGTTTCTTGAATGGTTGTCATCTATTGTTGCGATATCCATGGCGCAACTAGAGGATTTGTTATGATGCTTTGGTTTATGATTGGAGAGTTGATCATATTCGATTGATTGACTGCTGGTAAAGGGGGAAGGCTCATGCCTTGATTGTTTGGTTGATAGATTTGTAAGTTTTGAATTTGGTTTAAATCTACCAAAGGGAAAGATGTTCCAAAATTTAGATTGGGCATGCTCACATTTGTACCATTGATGTTTGGAGGAGACAATGATCCCATGTATGGATTGTACCAATGCAAGTTTTGAAAATCAATTGGCATTGTAAGGCTTGGATAGTTTGGTTGAATTGGATTATTCATGATGTAGGAATCAAGTTTATATTCCATGTTCCTCTTGTGTTTTGACCTTGTTGACCTTTGAGGGGTTTAGGACCAATGAT
Organism: Sequoiadendron giganteum; assembly: GCA_007115665.2. Classification (NCBI taxonomy): domain Eukaryota; kingdom Viridiplantae; phylum Streptophyta; class Pinopsida; order Cupressales; family Cupressaceae; genus Sequoiadendron; species Sequoiadendron giganteum. Next base: position 659,309,709 of record CM021102.1, read on the forward strand.
GAGATGCAGGATGAAATGATATGGGTGTTTGGACTTTTAGGAACTTTGGATCAATGGTAGACTTTAGGACTTGGTTTGGTTCGATTTTAAGGATAGTTTGACTAGGTGTGTTAAGCCAAACAAGATGATGGTGAATTTGTAAACCCTAGGAAGTTGTGTTATCCTAGGGGAAAACTCACATAAAAGAATGAATTGGCTAAGTTTGTTGAGCCAATCAAAGTGATCATGAACTAGTAGACCTTAGGAAGTTGTGTTATCCTAGAGGCAAATTTGTTCAAGAGGATTGATAATTCGACTAAGTGTGTTAAGTCAAATAAGGTGATGTTGATTTTCCGAAAGTCTAGCATAAGTGATGTTTTCAAAGTTCCCAAGAGTTGTTGGTGAGGTGATGATTTGATTGATGTTTGAAATGGGTGAAGTGTTTTGACTTGATCCTAGATGACCCTATGAGGACTTACTTACAAGACCAAGGTGATGAAGAACATGCTTTTACCTGGGAGTAATTCAAACCAAAAGACCAACGTTCACATGGAAAACCATAAGACAGACGATTGCAAGCACATGTGGGGTTCAATTGATCTTTTATCTTTCTTAGATTTGGTTCCTTTTTACCACAAACACTTTCTTGATTATGTTTCTCAAACTGAATGTCCAATGTCCTAATTTTCTTTCATCCCATAAAGTGTCTTATGTGGAAATCAAGGAAATCAAGGCAAAGGTTACCTATTGTTGACTTTAGTGAGCAAATGGAGATATAAATTCAAACATTAAGAAGCCTTTAAGGATAGAATCCCTAGGGCAAGCAATAATACACAAATTTTGTCAATGGTATTTGCTTCCTAAAGGGTTTGAAATTTTGATGATAGTGTTGAATGTTTGTTTTCCACTATTTTCGATCAAAGCAATGTGTTTCAATTCCAATGACATGCACAACCCTAGGCTTAAAAGACAATATTTGTCGGGATCCCACTTGGATAAATCCAATTGCGCATATTCAATGCAGATGATTAAATGCTTGACCACACAGGCTCTTACAATGCACTCGCTTCTCGGGTCGGCCAAGCATCAGTACCCATGAATCTCCCATGGCATACTTTTCATCTCTATAATAGAACTGCATGTATATGTGGGGTGGCTTCAGAGGACATGACCTCTTGCACCAACAAATATAAGGTATTTTTTGGCTTCTAAACAAAATTTTGTAGTAAGGACATCTACTTTAGGGGGTGCAATGATAAACTCCTTGTGAGAGATCTCCCAACCCTTAGAACAAGGGCTTTACGCATCATAAAGATATTGGGGGAGAGTTATCATGCGTCGCTTCCCATTGTCCATGGCTTTCACCGTGAACACAAATTTATATAGTGGTTTGGAAGAGCTTGGCTTTAACCCCTTACCACTTGAGTCATTCCCTTGGGGTGAGTACTTTTTCCCACCAAGGCAGGCCCTCTAAAGGTACACAATAGCAAGTAAGTGCATTCTTAGTTTGATCATCTTTGTTTGCGTGAACAAAGAGAGAACACTCGCAATGCCTTTTTCTCACACTAAACAAGTTTTGTTCAAGTTTAGATCCCAAATCAAAGTGTGAAGGAAATATTTTAAACAAACTAATATCACCAAAAGGCTTTTGATTCTCAAGATTGTCATGAGGCGTGAGAGAAGCGCATACACCTTTAATGATATTAATTTGTGAAAAAGATTGCAAAACATGAAAAACACTTGTTCATTTTAATCCTCAAGCAATGGTTTTGATTTGTTTTAAAGCACCAAAATGAGATGTGAAGTTTGTCTTGTTCAATTTTAAGTCCAAATCGAAATCTAGTATGTGTCCAAGGTTCTTTTTAACCAACTTCGAAAAGATCAAATTATTGATTGATTTTAAGCCCAAATCGAAAAGTGAGCTGGTTTAAAATAGAAAACAAGAGTAGAAAATGGAAGCTCTAGATTGTTATAATAAGCATTAAAAAAAAAAATTCCTTTTCAAGTTTTCATCCTCAAGTTTTTCAACTTTGCTTATTTTTTCTTTGTTTAATTTTGATGCTTGATTTCGATGCCCTCCTTCTAGCGCCAGTTTGTGGACATGAAAATCTGCAAAAGGATAGCACCAATCCATCATAGAATAGATATACTTCATGTCTTCTTTGCATTCTTGGATTAGTTTTGTCATTTATTTTGAAGAATGTTGTATTATTCTATGAGGATATTGGAATTGTGCTAACCATTTGCAGATTTTCATGTCCACAAAACCTTTTGCACAATGACTAAATCTTTTACTTCTCTAAATCCTCTAATTGAGTTCACTATTTCATCAACTCTGAGAAGATAATATGCAATCTTTTCTTCTTCATTCATTTTGAGACTTTCAAACTGGGCTCTCAAGATCTATAATTTTGCAATTTTTACCTTATCATCTCCTTCATAAATTCTTTTCAACTTCTCCTAAACATCATGTGTATTTTGAAAATGCATAACCTTGAAAAACACTAAACTAGACAAGCCACCAAGAATAATATGCTTTTCCTTTGCATTTTTCTCATAATCCTTCTTTCCTACAAAAACAATAGGAGTTGTAGCTAGTGGTGTATATCCATTCTTTTAACATCCATCCAAATGTCAAACCCTAAAGATCCCAAATATGTCTCCATCATAATAATATTGAAGTAATAATTTGATCCATCAAACCAATGTGCCTTGTTCGTAGAAGAACATTCTTGACTGATCATTGTGTTCACTTGTCCAAGATCTACCTAAGTTGATTAAGCTTCTCTTAGGTGACCAGGGTTCTGATACCAATTGTTAGAACATAAAAATCTATTGAAAGGGGGGGTGAATCGGTAGATCACTTAAAATTTGGCTCTTAATAACTTTTACCCCTTTATGTGAAAATTAGATTATGACATGCAGAGAATTAAACATACATACACACAACTTATAACACAAGATATACTTGGAAAACCCAAGATGGGAAAAACTAGGGTGAGAATAGCTACTAGGATCTATTGTCCTAATCCAGCCTCACAATGAATATCATTTGATTACAAAGTTTAAGGGCACCAACCCCAAGGAGACATTAATTCCCTAGTTTTAGGAGCACCCACTCTAGGGAAGCACCAACTCCCTACTTTGAGAATCTACCCAGATATTTGATGTCACCAACCAATCAAATTTACAATGTAAATTAATATAATTTATTCTAACAAATATAGTTCAACGTTACAATCTTATATGCAATTGTTCAAATCTTTGTTGTTGTCAATGCAATTCAATTCTCTGCTTTCACCTCCCTTTTTTCTGCATCTGGATGTAAACCCTGATTAAGATCTTCTACCTTTTGTTTGGGTTCTACTCATCCATTACACCCCTACACTTCCCTTTTTATTTTTACTACATTCTCTATCTGCCTCAAGAGTTCACAGATACACTACTCAACACTATTGCACCCAAGTATCTATTAATGCATTCTCTATTTGCCTCAAGAATCCATGCACACACTCAGTAATTATCTTTCCTTTTCTTTTAGTCCATTCTTTGTCTACCTCAAGAATCACATAATACCTCAACAATATACACTACCTACAATATTCACAGTGTCAAATCACTTTACCAAAATCTGATTTTTACTTTTATATATCTCACACTGACCTACATAAATTTCCTTAAGATGTTTACATACACATATGGGTCCTATGCTAGGGTTTTCCCAATATCACATCTTCATAGAGACAAAAACATCCAACATAAGATTTAGGTTCGTTGAATTTTCTAAGTACATCCTACAAAACCCTAAACCTTGATATTGGAATTAATGCAATATCCTTGTATATCCAATCTGATCATGTTCTTAACTGCCTTTGCAGTCAGGATCGCTGCTCTTCCCAACTTGTCACCAATAAAACTTCTTGATGGAGTTGGTGAACCAATTAAATTTACTTTCAGTGTCAATTCACAGTCAAAACCCTCATTCACATTGTCATAGTCATTAAGAATCTTCAATTTTAACTTGAACCATTGATTTATTGTTTCACGCCATGATCTATTAATCCTCATCCATCACTTAACTTTAAAGCATGGTCATTGGATTAAATTCCTTTTAATAATCATCATGGATCTTTGTCTCAAATGCTACACTTAGTGTAGGGTCCCACGAAAACACATGTCACTCACCCATAATCCTGCAAAGCTGAGTCATGGGCCCACCATTTCTCTATAGGTTAACGCCATTTTTCACCTACATCATCATAGAACAATTCACATCGATGTGAATTATCTTATCGAGCAATCAATCATTTCCACCTGTCTCCATACATCATCATCCACTTCCATAACCTGTTGCTTTATCTAGTCCCATTGTACATTTTTCATTAGCCCACAATATCGCAGGGCAAGATAGGGGACCCACCACACACACTATGGGATGGCAGGGGGGCCATTCGATCTTACAAGCTTGATCACTACCATTGATCAAGCTATGATCAAATATTTAGCATATGAATTAGGAAGTATTAAAGTCATTGAATATTTTCCATACCAATAATCGCTAGGAAAAGGGGTTGGTTGCATCAACTCTAATGGCTTAAGTGATAACTTAAGCAGCCTACAACCACCTATACATAGTCAACATCAAATTATAAGCTCTTTTTTTCACCATGACTACAAGACCTAGGGTTTATCTGCCAAACCAAAATTATGTTTGAGAGAAAACATAAAATAATTATGAGGCCAACCTTTATCCTCTAAATCTGCAGACCACACCTTTGAGAAGCACTCAAGAAACCCACATCAAATATGTGGCTTGTTTTATCTTCTGACATGTGAAAGTGACATTTGGAAAATTTGTGACAACTTTTCATAACAACTTTGCAACTTTTGAGCAATCATTGCAACAATTTGCAAAACATGCCCTTATCTCCATTACACTTCATTAACTCTTTGAGATCCTGACCACAAATCTCCATGACACCATTTGACATCATGCTAATAACCTCCCTTATAGGATATTACCTAGATATCCCCCTTTTGATGTCAATGAAAATAATATGCCAACAAGGAGGTCCTATAATGAGAGGTTCCTTAGGAGGTCCAATAATTAGAGTACTTTAGGAGATCCAAAAAGAGTTTTAGAAGGTTCAATAATCAAAGGAGATATGATAGCTAATTATGAATTCATAACCTTAACGGATTCAACTTCTTCTTGATGATCTTCTATCAAGGGGGAATATAATGTCACCTTAGCATCTTTATTTATGCAATCAATAAATGTATCAATGATTTCATCCTCTTTTCCAAAAATATCTTCCCAAGTAGGAGAGGTAGGGACAGAGAAACAAAAAATATTCTCATGATGCTCAATGATTAGATCTTCTAACACCAAGATAGCTTCTTCCTAAATAAGATAGATATCAAGAGAAGAAAAGACATGATTATCATGATTACCAATTATTGTAGTCTCTTGCACCAATCTAACCTTACGCATAGGAGAGATAGTGGGAGAGGGATCAACAAAAAACAACAAAAAAGGGGAAATTAAACTCATTGTGACATGCTTGTAACAAAAATTATTTTAAATGATTAACAAGATCGATTAGATTACAATAAAACATAAATTATGACAGCAAAAGATTTTTGCAATCAAAACATGATGTAAACCATTGTCCTATTGTAATGCAATATTTTTTCCCAAATTTGCTACAAAATAAGAAAAATGACACCTTTCTTGCACATGCAATAACACCTTTCCAAAATTTCAAATAAAAAATCAACAGGTAGAAACAGATTAAAAATACATAGACAAAGCTCTGTGCAAAAAATATTTGAGCCACCAGTAGCAGGACATAGGTGCCCTAGGGCGTCTAAGCCCTAGACAAGATGTCTAAAATTTCAAAGTTTAACTATGTAAGGCATTGTTGAAGGATACTAGGACTGCTTGCAAACTTATTTAATAGTTTATATTTTTTATATTTTTTTCAATTTATGCTAATTTGGTACAAAAATACAAGTGTGCAACAAAGTAGAATATGTTTTAGCATTTTTTAATGCAATTTCTAGATCTAAAATGCAATAATTAACTGATTCTAAGATGCCACAACCTAAAGATGATTGTTTTGAAACAATTTTGAAATCAAACAATACAATTTTTTTCACTCATATTATATGAACTATACCAAATATTCCTAAATAGATGCAATTATGAATTCCAATTCGGAGATCTGCAAGCACTACTAGACTAAGCAAATAGAGACAAAAAATTGTAAAAAAAATTGCTAATGCAAGTGTACAAGGACAGAGGCACCTTAGGGCATCTGATTCCTTGATAGGGGTCCTAAAAATTCAAAAGTTGAATGTTTATTATATTTTCTAAAGCTTCTACTTCTATGTGTAAATAGGTATGCAAGTGAATATGTTTCCAAAATTTTCACAATTTAAGACAATATGACTCAAATACAAGTATGCAACAATAAAGAGCAATTTTGAATTCAATTTTGAATATAAATCTAATCTAAATGACTGAAAATAATCCTAACACAAATATATGATGCAAAATTTGTGATTTTTTTATGCTTTTATGGTGCAAAAATGAAACTCTTAATGAGAAATGCAAATAATGCAATGCAAAACCTAGATCCAGGGTTTGAAAGACTTCCAATTTCAGAAGGTTTATGATGTCAAAACATCAGGTTCACCAAAACACAACATAGAAAAAGGTGATCCTAATTTCTAGGTGCTTAGAATAATAGGATTCAAGGTCTTTCCATTTGCTTTCATTGAGATGAAGATTAACAAGGTGAGTAGATTGACTTTTAACCATGAAGGTGAGCCAATCAAACCTAAACCTCCATCTTATTAAGGATTAGAATGAGTTAGAATTGATTTTTAATTATTAACCTAGTTAAACTATATGACCTAATATGAAAAATGCAAGATCTTGACAATGTACAAACTGAAACAATAGTTTGTAGGTGGATCTAAGAAATGTAGAGGACTGTGTACCTACCCAGAAAAATTCGTTTCAATGTACATAGGAGGATTGATTCACCAAGGGTGTATGGGTCCTTATAGAACACTTTTTCTCTCCTTTTGGGATCCTTTGATGATAGATCTTAGCTTCTGATTTCTGGTTGTAGAATTGTCAAAACACTGTCGAATAATTTTGTAGGTGAGTTTTCATGAGTTGACAAGATGTAGGAAATCAAATGAAATAATGAAAATTTGTCTTCAAGCTCCCTTCAAACATCTTCAAACCTAAAATCTACACATTCAAAGAGAGGGAAAATGTTGGGCCATTTAGGGGCTTGCCTCAGTCAAGCCCCGTGTAAGTGTTTCCACTTCCACAATGGCAATGTCAATGATAAAATGGATAAATGATAAGAAGGAATGATGAAATCACAAAGTGTTGCAACTCACCACCCTTCAGTGGCTTCCTTGAAGGATTAAATTCATGCGCATCACTTAAAGTTCTTGGATCTTTCTTGCTTAAATTCTTGAATTCTTTAAAGACCTAAAAAAGTGGCAACCTTCACAAAACAATGATAACATGAACACACATAAACTCACATAAGATTTGACAATATGCTAAGATCTTGAATTGCTGCAATAAAGCTCTGAAATGTTGCTCTTAACTTTCTTGATAATAATTGCTCCAATGATTTCCCAAATAGATTTGAAATGATGCAATAACTAGGTATTTATAGGCATTTATCTAATTTCTTAAGAATTAAATCCGGATAGCCAACATTTACAACTTAATTTTTAATGTTGAAATACCAACATCGATATATCTAAAATTGGTCCTCAACAAAATAGGGGGACCCATACGCCCTAGGGTGAATGGGTCTTGGCCCTATTTTCCAGGATATTAAGTGTCGGGGTCCAAAAATATTAATTGGATGCATTTGTGCAATGCTTGCAATTTCCCATAAAGTGGTACAAATGGGCTATAGAATACATAATTTAGAAAATTAGGGATCCAATTAGGCTCAATAATTTAGGGGGAGAAAAACCTAGTGTGAAATTTTCAAGGGTGACAATTTACAACTCTACAATAAACATTATGCACAATTAGATTTGTAATCAATATGAGTTGAAACTAACATATAAATGAGAAGAGAGACATTAAATATGCTTAGTTATTTTGATATAATTATCAATTTTTACTCTTTCAACTTGTGATATATGATTAAATATGTGATAAGTTCATGATTAATTAATGAAGCAACATTCAAATAAAAAAGGTAACTTGATACTAATATTTTTGGCTCTATATACTATGTCATGCCATGCAACCTAGCTCTTCTAGCATGACCATGTCCTTCTCAAACAACTTTTTTTTAATCTCTATTAATCCATATGATTTACTCATATGTGCACATATACATATGTCTAAGACCTTTATCATATTGAGAAGCATGATGGGGCTTAAATGGAAGCAAAAATTTGTTGACCTTGACTTGTCTTGATTATGATTCAAGCCCCTGGGAAGTAGATACAAGCTTGAAGAGACACTCTATGATGCAATACATGTAGAATTTTCCTTTTGATGTTTGCTAAATTAATTATCTAATATATTTGTGTGTGGATATTTAATTGATCTTGATAATACTTAATGTTGGCACTGACTCGAGAGACTCCTATAGATTAAAAAACTTAATCACTCAACTCATGGTTTTTTACATTTAGACTAATGAAATAACTATTACTTTCTTAAAAATCATCTCAAAAAGAAAACATAAAACTTAAAATTTAAAATAGACAAATAGAATCACATTATATAATTCAAAAAATTAAACTATATTATCATAATCATATGTTAAAAATATGATAAAAATAATCAATATAAATTTAAAAAAATTAAATAATTAATTAATAAAATCAATAATAAATATTCCTTAAAATATCAAATAAATTAATTGAAAAACTAACAATATATTTGCATTATCTACATAGAATAATATCAAACAAAAATATAATTTAAAATATTTATAGTTTACCATTATTATGCCTTACCGAGGCGTATGCCTTGCTCCACATCTACTTAGATATTCTAACTATTGGTACCCCTCCCTTTAATTATTAAGAGCCGAAATTAAAGATACCACACGTGTCTAACCTTGGAGTCCTTTTCGTACGTGTCCACATTGTCAACATATTATAAAAGTTTCTTTACCTAAATGGCACCCACCAAAACGGAAATCATGTATTTTAAATGCCTCCATGTGGATATTTAAACACGTCAACTACTTTTCTTTGACTTTTCTCAATGTCACATAAAAGAACCCTCACAAAATGGGAGTGGGTAAAATGAATGAAACATTTTAATAATGTTTAGAAGATTAAAGTAATTGAATTTATTAAGAGTTAATAATAAAAATATTTTAGGTAACACATCTATTAAATATAAGGGTTGTTTAATTAGTTTTATGAAATTTTAAAAAATGTTAATTTTTCATTTTAGATTTGATTAAAAAGTTGTTTGTTTTGTCTAGTTTTGTCTCTTTAAATAAGGTGGTTAGGTTGTTTGTTTTCAAATTGTCTTTATACTTTATATGAATGTTATTATAGCTTCCACAATCCATGTTAGAATATCATTCTATTTCCACTTGTCCCTTGTTACAAAATTGGTGTGTTCTCATTTCCTAATCTTCTTTAGGAATTGTCCACCTATTGGTCTCACATTTAAAATGGTGTGAGCTAGTTTTTAACTAGGTCATCAAAAATTTTGCCTTCAATTTGATTTCTACTCCTATGTATGTTTTTTCATCATGGTTCCATGTGGGGTTAAACTCTTTGATATATTATGTTGTTTCAACCTAATTTGTTTTGTCCATCTAGCAATCCTAATATCTTCCTCATTTTTTTTTATTTCTTTGTTGGTGTTTGAACACTTCCTTTGCATGTTGATGTCCCATTCAATCATCTACTTGTTTTTTTTCATCCATGTGTTATTCATTGTTTTAGCTCTTCCTCCTTTTTGATGACTTAATGTTTGAGTCATCATCGATGCCTCCAACGAGAAAGTGCCTATTTTAGTTAATACAATCTCATACAAATGTTAAGTTTTGATTTTTGAGGTTGCTTTTAATTAAATGTCGTTGTCAAGAATAGACTTCGCTCTCAGGTTTAAGAGGTGGGACTTCTTGTGAGTAGCGGCTCCCACCCACAGGGGACTAGTCTCATCCCACCTTGCCCCAGGTACCCAAGATACAGGATGTTGGGCTGGGTCACGTGGGGACACCCCTATTGTATATTAAAAAAAAAAAAGTCTCAACTTTGGTTTTCTTTATTTGCCTCCTTTTTCTATCGAACACATTGTTGCTCCAAAATTCATCTATCAAGTACTATTGATGTGATGAGCAAGACAAATAGAGTTCTTTTTGTTTTCTAGTACCATAATTCACCATTCTTGCATCTACTTTGTCGTGAGTATAAATCTTTCTACCCTACTTGTATTTTCTTTTTCCTTACATGTCTCTCAATTGAGCCTATTGTGAAAATCAAGCTTGAGACACTTTCTTTTTTCCACTACTTTCAACGAGTTTTCCTTGGAAAGGAATTTTATTTATTTATTTTTTCTCCATAATGAAAAGAACATTATTTTGGTTTTTCCAATGTTCACTTCCATCCTAACCTCTTGATAGAAGAACTCTACAACCATCAAGTGCTCTCTCAAATTATGTTGTTTTTGTAATCAAGATAAGATCGTCTATTTATAAGAATAGCTTAACTACATATTTAGCAAGTTAAATGCCCCTCCACCAACTTTGTTTACCTAGTCCTCCAACTCATCAATGTATGGTCCAAAAAAAGTGTGAGAAAGTACTCATCCTTGTTTGACACTAATGTCGCTTCCAAAGCATTTTGGCATTCATTCATCTATTCTACTGTTGGCCCTAACTTGCTCATAAAGCCTATGAATTACCACTTTATACTCCTCTAGAACACCTAGTTTCTCCATTATGTTCCAAATTTCTCCTCTATGCATTGTGTCAAATGCTTTTCCAAATTAACAAAAAGCTTCTTACTGTTGGGCATTTCACATGTTTTCAATTAAGTACTTAAGGGTGATAGTTGTGGTCAATGGATTGTTTTGATATAAAACCTACTGATCATTTTTCTCTTTTCCCATCTTGTCATGTCTAGCTATTAATTTAATGTTCTATTATGCTCTTGAATAGTTTTCCAAGAAGAGGATTGACCAAAATATGATGGTAGTTGATGAATTAATATTTCTACTTTTATAAATAGATAATGACACTATATATCCAATAAATTGAGAGGCCTTCATGGATGACACCATTGAAAATATATTTGGTGTATGGTGTGAGGACCCCTAATTCCAATTTTAAATACTCTACATGAAATTCATTTACATATTGGGCTTTACCACCTACTAGACTCTTTATGCCTTGAGAGATATCTAATTCAGAAGAGCTCAATTATTGTGTTGATTATAGGGGATGCGTCTTTATCCCTAACTTTCTCATAGGGTAGCTTTGTATATTCTAACCATTAGGTATCTATGATATTATTTTCAATTTGTTTCTATTTTATTTTAGTTCCCCCAAAAATCTTTTTGGGTCATGTTTTCTAAGAGAAATTATTTCCTTCCTTATTGTCTTTACAAACCATTTTTTTTAGACTATACTAATTTTTCATGAGAATTTTTATTTTCTTTGTCTATCCTAGGTTCTTTGCAAATTCTCTTTGTTCTTTTCACTCATCATAATATCACGAGTTTGTTTAAATAGTACTTGCATTTCCTCTATTTAGCCTAGATCTCTTGCATGTGCTTAATGTTTTTTGAATGAATAGAATGAAAATATTTTTTTACTAGACAATTTATCATACAAAATAAAATACTCTCTACTTCTTAAATGTATTGTTCAAGGATTGGTTTAAAGAGTTTGTTTTTTATCAAAAGGCATTATGCCTATATATATTTATATTAATAATATGAGATATACAGTAATTGATATTTTCTTGGTTCTTATTAGCCATAATCTATCTTTTGGGAGCTCCCTCATTACGAAAATATACTTGGCTCTTATTAGCCACAATCTAAACCCTGAGACCTTCCCCATCACAAAAAAACATTTCAGTAAACCAGACATTTCTAGAACATTTCATACTAACATACATATATAATGTAACCATTATGTAAGGCTACAATATAAATTATACTTAGAACTACCTAAAAACATCCTAAAAAATAGCCACTTTATTCCTCCATCTGCTCTACCTGAACATCATTTTCATCTTTATGCTCAACCAAATTACCCACAACAGACTGTACCAGAGGCATTGCATTCAGATTAATGCCCATAACATTGTGTGCAACCATTGGCTAAGATGGAAGACTGTTTTCATCTGTAACCAATGGCAGGGCTGGAGTTGGAGGATCATGGTCATGTGTGAGAAACACCATGACTGCATTCACCCTCACTCTCACTCTTTCTGCTAGCTCATAATCGATCTCACCTGCAAATCGATTAAGTGTTTCTTGAAAATGGCTTAAATTTAGTAGCATTAGAGTCTTCTTGATTGCAATGTAAAGTGAAGGAAAAGCATTCCTATGAAGAAGAAAAATCCTAGGAAGTAATCCACCAACATACCCCTATCCCTTCCATAAATCATAACTTTGGAATGCCTTTAACATATTTTCATTCTCTAAATACTCTTCCTTCACAACTTTATTGGTGATAAATTCAATTGACTTGAAACATTGAAGCAAGTCCAACATGTTTGAAATAAAAATCAACAGAAGTTGAGATGGGAAGATTAATTGTCTTGCCTCTGGCTCCAATATCTCAACACCTATTACCCTTTTGACACTTCTTTTGAATGTTGAACAATGGCCCTTAAAAATCATCTGAAACTCTACATCTTTTATTGCCTCTATGAATGGAATCTCCCATGTTCGTTCACTGAAATGAACACTCTATAATTGTGTGGATAGTATTTCATCAGTAATAACCCATTCAAAATTATTACTTAATTAATATTATTGTCAACGACACATGAATATACTCCAAATTAAAAAGACATATCTAGTGGCTAAAGTCAATCATAGCTACACATGTCCATTTAAAATGAGTCAACTTGATTTATATATTCACTTCAAAAGTCAAATTACAATATCAGGTTTGACTTAGCTCCTAAGGCCTCAAATTCATTACATTGTACATTTAACATCAAGTACATGAATGTATTACATCAAGTTACATCATGGACTATAATAGTCTTGTGAACAACTAAGGTTCTTCTTGGATGCTCGCCTCCACTGGTGAACGAGAACATGATTGAAATGCTTTACCGCCTAACCATGAAGCTTACGCTTCCCTAGTATTCTTTTGACTTGAAGAATGCCCAACCCTACATAGAAATTTTAGCAAGAGAATAATCTACAAGGTGGAATCTGATGCGTGCCCATACATCAACATGCAATTTCTATATACAGGTTAGAAAATAAAATGCAAGATCTATGCTAAGAATGGCAGAGAGTGAAATCACAGAGTTCATACATACATAATGAACTATATTACTTGGCCAATCATAATAAATGTGTTGCAACAAGGACAAACAATAGGTTTTGGTAAAGCAAACCTATACTCTTTGAACTCCATTTCGGCACTTGTCCTAGAAGGTAACTTTCTATCATACATCTCATAACAGTTATCTACCCTCTAGCAAAATCTACCTATAGGTGCTCTAGTCAACTAAGGTATCACTGTTCTGTTCAAGTATTTGAAATATTCTTTCACAAATGTCTTCAACAGAAGAATCAGAATACTAATTTACTCTCTAAACATAAATCAGATTTATGATTCATAGAGTAATTCAACAATCAGTCATATCATTCTTATGACTATTTTCTACTTTTCATCTTAGCATTTTCCTTTTAAAAATGTACTAAAAATAAAATAAAGTATACATCACAAGTATGTGTATGTACATAGACAAAGTCTATGTGCATACACATATATTTGCCTACTATTCTTAAAGTTTGTGCATACATTCTGAAATAATCATTAATTTAAATTGTAATCTTAAAATAGTATTTCATTTGATGTTTCTTTGTCAAAATAAAGAATCGGAACAATTCTATGCTAACAATTTCACACATACAGTTATTGCATTCTTACAACTGTGATATTCTAACATTGATGTTTACATAAGAAAATTCATTGTTTAAATAGAACAAATATTGTTTCCTACTAAATAGACATAAAACAAGTTGTTTATATATGAACATTCATTGTTTAAGCAGAACAAGTACGGTTTCCTAATAAATAGTTTTGAAGCAAGCTATTTACATACGTACACTCACTGTTTTATCAGAACAAGTACTATTTCCTACTAGATAGTTATAAAGCAAGTTGTTCACATATATACGTTCATTGTTTGAACAGAACAAGTACTATTTCCTACTAAACATATATAAAGAAAGTTTTTCATATATGTACATTCATTGTTTGATCAAAACAAGTATTGTTTCCTACTAAACAGTTATAAAGAAAGTTGTTCAAATATGTAAATTCATTGTTTGAATAGAACAAGTACTGTTTCCTACTAAACAATTATAAAGCAAGTCATTCACATATGTGCATTCATTGCTTGAACATAATAAGTACTATTTCCTACTAAACAATTATAAAGAAAGCTTGTCACATATGTGCATTCATTGTTTGAATAGAACAAGTATAGTTTCCTACTAAACAGTTAAAAAACTAGTTGTTTTCGACTAAACAGTTTATTAAGCGAGGTTGTTTTCAGCAATAAAGATAATTCTTTAATAAAATAGAGTTTTTTGCAAAATAATATCCACTGTTTACATCAACACAACACTATTTCAAACTAAACAGTTATATTTAAAGACAAATATTGTCAATTACTTTCTTTGTTGATCTCAAGTTGTTTGCAAGCTAAATGATCACTTTACAAGTAAATATTCACTGTTTTAAAACAAAACAAGTTTTCCACAATGTTTTGAAAATAAACAAATCAAATAGCCCAATTTCATACATAAGGACACATTATCTATTATTCAAATCATTTACACTTGCATCACTGAAACTTCGATGAGCAACTTTAATATTATAAAGAACTATGTTTGACATGTTTGTCAATGAAATACTTGAGAAAATATTTCAGTCAAAGAAGGCATATAAGTTTCAAGTACAAACAATACTCTTACCTTTTCAAGCTACAACAAACAAACTACGGTTGCTCTGGGTCAACCAACATTAATGGTTGGGTGTCTTCTTTCTAAGAATCAAAGATATATTTGAAATAGCCCATGAGCGCTTACTATTTTATACCATGCATGCAACAATATTAAACATGCAGACTTACCTTTGTACCATTTACACATTTAGGGGTTCAACCCGTCGGTCTTTAGATCAAACCAAGCAAGGATTGGTGTTTCTATAATATTGAAACCATTCCATCGTTCCTATTGAACAAGGTCGTCTTCCCATTAAATGATAATATACATATATGCAAAGCTCTAAGAGCTTTTGTTCAAGCCCTATTACTGTTATCGACCCATCGATAATGAGAATTAGAAATAATGCAAATAAAATGTACAAAACATACCCTTCACATAGGATTGCAAATCCATCCTTTTCAAGGATTAATATTTACAACACACAGTAAATCAAAATAAATTTTGATTAGCCTACATAAGGCTAGCATTATCATGCAACATAAGGTTGAAGGTTGAGTTGTTGGAGACTCTCGAGCCTCATCCTAGCTCTGTATAATAGTTGTGAAGGCTCTAAGTTGATGGTTTCCATACTATGAAGTTCGTAGGCCATGCACCCTCTATGAGGTGGTAAACAATATCTCCATACTTTCGGCTTCAAGTCGATTCAAATACAGAACAACGACCACATTTTTATGATGCCATGATAACACTCGATTAAAATGAAAGGAAAAATTCAAGCATGTTTTAATATTAGCAATAAAGCTAAGTCTATGCAAAGTAAGGAGATCGATTTACCTCCAAATTGAACTTTGATGCCATTTTCCTCAAGTTTTTCCAATCTCAAGTTCATCCCCTACTTTTTCCTTTCAAATCCCCAATTTCTTTTCTTCTCCTCTGCTTTTTCGCCCGAGTTCTCTTCCAAAATGGAAACAACACTATCTTGCACGTTTTCTAGGCGATGACGTTATGGCCATGTTGTTGGCCACTTCTAGGTTCAAATATTGTCATTAAGGTTGTGGCAGTCGTCCTTCATGGATTTTCCTTGTGATTTTTCGTTGATTTTAATAGTCCAATTTAGAATATATCGGTTATCAACTTTGAATTCAATATGAATTTGAATATGTGTACATATATATGTATATGTATGTATATATATGTAATATATATACATATACATATATATGTATGTATTTAAAATTATTTTTCATTCATATTTACCATGTTTCAAATAATACAATATATACATATATATATATATATATATATGTATGTATTCGAATTTTATTTACATACATGTATATATACATGTGTATATATTTGTATATGCATTCATGTATAAGTTGTTTGTTTGGAATGGCTTATAAGTTCCATACATTGTCATTTAACGTAAGGAACATGAATTTTCATTTTGAGCATCTATATATTTATCTACACCAAAAAGGAATTTTATTTACAATGCTCACTTTCATTTCCTTCAAAACACAGATTTTAAATAGACAATTTAATCTACAAACCATTCATTTTCAAGCATTGAAACAATTCAAGTTAGGAAATTGTGTTCTCTTATATATGCCAATTAGTTCAAATTCAATTCTCCATGCCATTTGTGGTGTGTGCACCCAGATTCTAACTAGCTTACTGTTTGATCCAGCTAAACAATCCTACTTCAATCATGTTCTCGTCCTTCAACTTGTCACCCTGCAGTTGCACACACTTGCACTTGCAAATTGATCAGTAACGTTCAATTCTTGATAACATAAAAAATATCTTTCCAAAATTTTGTAAAGTCAACATCAGTCAACTCTTTTATTCAATTTCTAAAAATTCCAAATTTTCCTTTTATATTTATTGAATTTCTTCAATAATTCAATTTACCATATTATAATAAATATGCAATAAAATTGGGTTATGACATCTTTCCCCTCTTGGAAGAGACATCATCCCAATGTCTAGTAAGTCGAGATAAAAGAACATCATATCAAATTTTGAACATACATTTTTATTTCAACATCACATCAAAAATATATATGTCTATTTCAACATCACGTCAAAAAGTATATGTCTATTTCAACATCACATCTAAATATATATGTCCATTTCAACACCACATCCAGAATATATATGTATGTTTCAACATCACATCAAAAAATATATGTCTATTTCAATATCACATCCAACATATATATGTTTGTTTCAACATCACATCCAAAGTATATGTCTATTTCAACATCAAAATTTTAAAGCATGAAATATCATAGTATCTCAATCCAAAAAAATTCAAACAAAATTATTGAGTTTATTTTTTCAAGAAAGAAAATGTGGAAAGGAGTGTTCTATTTCTTTCGCATCCTCCCAAGTAGCACTATCCTCTAATTAGTGGTCCCATTGAACCTTAAACTGAACAATATCTTTTCTCCACAACTTAACATTGTGCCTATATATGATTCTAATGGGCTCCACTAGCACCATTCATCGATCATGTAACTGTAAGGATTTCCAATCAAGCACATGCATCACATCAGGATGATATGGCTTAAGCAAGGAAACATGAAACATATGTTGAAGTTGAGCCAGAGCAAGTGGTAGAGCTAGTCTATAAGAAACTGGGTTAATCACTTCCAAGACTTCAAACTGTCCTACATATCTTGGGCCCAACTTGGAAGACTTTCCAAAAGCAATAAAGCTTTTATGAGGTTTAACACTCAAGAAAACTTTATCCCTTGTTGTGAACTGTCTAATAGTTTGGTTCTTGTCAGCATAACTCTTCTGTCAATCTGCTGCCTCTTTCAATATTCTCTTAATGACCCTCATTTTATCTTCCATTTCCTTAAGCATTTCAGGTCCTACTATGATCCTATCCTCCAATTTATCCCAATTGATGGGAGTATGACACTTTCGCCCATACAAGGCTTTAAATGGTGCCATGCCTAAGGATGAATAATAAGGTTTTTTGTAAGAAAACTCTACCAAAGGAAAATATTCTTCCCACCTATACTATTGGTCCATACAATACATTCGAAGGAGATATTTGACTACCTGATTCACCCTCTCTGTCTACCCATTAGTCTAAGGATGATATGCTGAGCTAAAATTCAGTTTGGTCCCTAATGCAACATTCAAGGTCATCCAAAACCTTGAGGTCATTCATGTGTCCCTATCAGAAATGATAGTCTTTGGCACTCCATGCAAATGGAAGATCTCTTGGACAAATTTTTTAGCTAGGGTCAACGATCCATCCTTAAGGTTTCCTGGAATGAAGTGTGAAACTTTAGTCAACTTATCAATCATGACCAAGATAACATCATGCTTGTTCTTTCTCAATGACAACCCCCATACAAAATCCATATTGATCACCTGCCATTTATACTTAGGTATTTCATGAGGATACAATAACCTGGTTGGATGTGCATGCTCAGCCTTGACTCATTGGCACTCCAAGCATCTGGCTATGTACTCTATTACATCCTTCTTGAGTTTAGGCCAAAAATAAATTCTTCAACTTCACGATCATCTTGGATACACTGGGGTGTCCTGAATAAGATGCATTGTAAACTTCTTCTAAAACCAACTTCCTCAACTCTCTAGAGTTGGGAATATACATCCTTCTCTGATATCTCAAAATACCATATGTTTCGATCTCATACCCATCGAACTGATGATTTGAAGGATTCACTGCTAGGTTGCTCTTCACTCTCTCATAGTGCTCATCCCCTAGTAGATTCTAAATTACCTGTTGTCTCAAGTTGGACCTTGTTGAGATCATGGCTACCATATGTCTTTGTCTACTAAGAGAATCAACCACTCTGTTCTCTTTCCATTTTATATATCCAATTCCAAATTCATACTCGCTAAGGAATTCAAACCACCTTCTTTGTCGTGCATTAAGGTTTGGCTGGGTAAATATGTATCTCAACCCCAAGTGGTCTGTCTTGAGTTCAAATGGATTTCTTGGGAGATAATGCCTCCACATCTATAAGGCATGAATTATGGCCACCAATTCCAAATCATGAGGTGCGTAGTTCACTTCGTGTTGCTTGAGCTTCCTTGATTCATATGCTACCACTTGTCTATCTTGCATTAATACTACTCCCAATCCCTCTCTTGAAGCATTTGTGATTACCGTGAATCTCCCATTCAGATCAAGGATGGTTAGCACTAGTGTTGTCATGAGCCTCTCCTTCAAGAGTTGGAATGCCTGCTCGCATTTCTTAGTCCATTAAAACCGTGTTCATGTCCTTTGGAGTGAGGTAATAGGAGATGCAATCTAGGAGAACCCTTGCACAAAATTCCTATAGTATCTTGTGAGGCCCGGGAAGCTATGGACTTCTGATATATTTTGAGGCATTGGCCATTCCATGATAGACTTGATCTTCTCAGGGTCTATAGAGACTCCTTCAGCTAAAATAATATGGCCCAAATAGTGCACTTTGTCCTGATAAAATGAACACCTGGACAACTTCCCAAAGAGTTTTATTTATCTTTGAAAAAATATCCTCAAATTCCTATCATGCTCTTTGACAAGCTTTGCGTAGACTAGAATATCATCAATGAAAATCAAAACAAAATCTTCCAAGTAGTCTCTGAATACACTATTCATGAGGTTCATAAAGGCTACTAGTGCATTAGTTAAACCAAAAGGTACCACTATGAACTCGTAATGTTCATATTGATTTCTAAATGCACTCTTTGGGATGTCTTCTTCCTTAATCCTCAATTGATGGTACCCTGACTTGATATCAATTTTGGAGAACACTGTCACTCTCTTTATTTGATCAAATAGTTCATCAATCCTCAAAAGTGGATACCAGTTCTTGATGGTAACCTTGTTCAACATATGATAATCTATACATAGACGCAAATTTCCATCGTTCTTTTTTACAAAAATAACCTACACTCCCCAAGGAGACACATTGGGTCTTATAAGTCCCTTATCCAAAAATTCCATTAGTTGGGCCTTCAACTCATATATTTCTATTGTGGTCATCTGATAAGGTGCCTTAGATTGAGGCTAATCTCCTAGAACTAGGTCAATAGAAAAATTGAATTCCCACTTCGGAGGCAACTTCATAAGTTCATCAAGGAATACATCTTGGAACTCTTTGAGAATAAGATATTTATCTAAATATAGCTCCTTGTTGTCAGGATTACTAACATGCATTGCATAAATTGCACACCCCTTTCAACGAGCCTTCTTGATCTACATCATAGAAATCTGCCTAAGCTCTAAGGGTCTCTGCATTCCACAAACCTCAACTGGGTTTCCATAATCATCCAAACAGTTGACCACATTATCCTACCAGTTCACTATAGCCTTATGCTCGGTTAAAAAAATTATTCCCAAAATTACATTATATGAGCCTAAGGGTGCCACATACAAGTTGACCTGAGTTTGAAAAGTTGGAAGTTCTAACTCACTACAAAAGAGGTAGGTATCTACCCTCTGCTCTACTCGATTACCATACTGGATTGTCCATGAATTTTCCATGTATCCAAGTCTAATGGGTATCTTGGATATTATTTTAGGATCTATAAAACATTAAATGGCTCTAGTATCAATTAAGATAGAGACAAATTGGTCATAGAGCTTACCCATTAGCTGAATTGGCAAAGCCCGATACTCTGCTTTCCTTTTATCCTCTGCAGCGTGGATGTGGTGATGCTAAGTCTACTGGTAACTTCCTTCCTTTCGTGACTTCGACCATTGATGACAATTCGAGACATAATGGTCTCCTCCAAAAGTATAACATCCATCATGAGGCCCTTTGTGACCTCCTAGCTTGTCCTCTCTAAAGCCCTTTTGCTTATGGTCATCTTTTCCCTTGCCTTTGTTTGCTTTCTTGTTCTTTCCACCATTACCATCTTCACCCTTCTCCTTTAATTCACTTCCACTCTTGAGATTTTAGATCTGATGGCTCTTGTCTCCCTTATGAGATTTATTCTTCCCATATCACGACTTAGAATTTGATTCACTACAAAGTTTGGATAGTTGTTGCAAATTATTTTCCTGTTTGGTGGCTTTTTGGAAAACTTTATTCATGGTTTAAGGTTCATGTATATCCACCTTGGCTCCTATGTGAGGTCTGAGTCCCATTATAAATTTTTGGATACAAAACCATTCATCTCCTTGATACTATGGCACATACTTCAATAGGTTGGTGAAATTTTCCCAATACTAAATCATAGTCATGTTTCCCTGGGTTAAGTTTGAAACTCTGTCACTTTCTTGTCAAATAAATTTTTTGGTAACCATCTCTTCTTGAAAGCTTGGAGGAAGAGTTCCCAAGTGATCTCAGCAGGCTAAATATTTTTTTCTAACTTCTCATTATCCCAACAAGTCACTGTTTCACTTGAGAGTTCATACGTAACCCATGTCACTTTGGTCTGTTCAGAAAGGTTTCAGAGCCCAAAGTATTTTTCCATCTCAATAATCCAATCCTCAACTCCAACTCTAATAGCCTTACCATCAAACTTGGTCGGTGCTACTCTGTTGAATTCCTTCCCAAGATCTTCCTCAATTCTTCCTCGTGGACCTTCCCCAAGACCACCGTCTCCTTGATTACCTTTTGTATTCCTATGGTCTTGGTCCTCGTGTACCACTTTGACTTCTTGCTCTATATGATCCATGTGAGACTCTTTCTGATTTAGAAGCTCTAGAATTTTCTCCAACCTCTTATTAGGTTCGTTATCAGAACCACTACCACCCTCGTCTTGCCTATTGGTCACCATGACGTCCCACACTTATCCTGCATCACATTCACATTTATCACATCTCAACACAAGGTTCTACAAATAAAATTTCTTACACTACATCACATAATTTCTCATATGCATACATCCCTCATTCTAGAAGACATACACATTCATGTATAACACAGACATTTTAGAGTCCTTCATTGAACACGCCAAAAAATATCATCTAATTTTATTTATATTTAAGGTGAGTCAATAGACCCTTATTTACAATAGGCTTCTTGTAACATCATTCCTATTTCTCAGAATCAGAAAGAGGACATTCCTTGGGGTCCTCATCTGAATTTACAACAAACTTTATAGAAGAGGATGGTTGAGCATGCAGGATCTCCTTTTCCTCTTTAGTCAACAAGGGTGCATTAGGTCCACACCCTAGAGGCCAGTCTAGGATTGCGAAATCATTTTTGTTCTTAGGTTTTCACTTCTCCTCAATCTTTAAGCTCCTCTCTAGCTTGAGTCATGTAAGAGCTTGAGCTAGAGTTTCATCATCGGAAATTTCTAACTAAACCTTTTCCTTAGTGTTTCCTTCCATTACGTTATTCTTACGTGAGGTTCTAACAGTTTTCCCTTTCCTTCATCCTGCCTTTTACCTTCCCATTCTTGCATTCAATTCAGGTTCAGTCAATTCTCAATACATCCAAATTTTTGGGTCAAGGGTCAACTACCCCTAATCAACTATGGTAGAATCAAAAGGCCTAGAGTTGAAACCTAAGCTCTAATACCAAATGTAATAACCCATTCAAAATTGTTACTTAATTAATATTATTGTAAATGACACATGAATATACTCCAAATTAAAAAGACATAACTAGTGGCTAAAGTCAATCATAGCTACACATGTCCATTTAAAATGAGTCAATGATTCATATATTCACTTCAAAAGCTAAATTACAATATCAAGTTTGACTTGGCTCCTAAGGCCTCAAAGTCATTACATTGTACATTTTCCAACAAGTACATG
This sequence comes from Sequoiadendron giganteum, assembly GCA_007115665.2. NCBI lineage: Eukaryota > Viridiplantae > Streptophyta > Pinopsida > Cupressales > Cupressaceae > Sequoiadendron > Sequoiadendron giganteum. The sequence continues at coordinate 659,332,619 of CM021102.1, forward strand.
AATGTATTACATCAAGTTACATCATAGACTATAATAGTCTTGTGAACAACTAAGGTTCTTCTTGGACACTCGCCTCCACTAGTGGATGAGAACATAGTTGAAGTTATTTACCGTCCAACCATGAAGCTTACACTTCCCTGGTATTCTTCCGACTTGAAGAATGCCCAACCCTACATGAAAATTTTAGCAAGAGAACAATCTGCAAGGTGGAATTCGGTGCATGCCCATACATCAACATGCAATTTCTATGTACAATTTAGAAAAGAAAATGTAAGATCTATGCGAGGAATGGTGGAGAGTGAAATCACAGAGTTCATACATACATAATGAACTATATTGGTTGACAAAGGATAATAAATGTATTGCAACAAAAAAAAAAATAGGTTCTTGTAAAGCAAACCTATACTCTCTGAAATCCATTCTGGCACCCGTCCCAGAAGGTAACTTTCCACTATACATCTCATAACTATCTACCCTCTAGTACCATCTACCCATAGGTGCTTTAGTCAACTAAGGTATCACTATTCTGTTCAAGTATTTAAAATATTCTTTCACAAATGTTTTCAAAAGAAGAATAATAATACTCATTTTCTCTCTAAATAGAAATCAGATTTATGATTCACAGAGTAATTCAACAATCAGTCATATCATTCTTATGACTATTTTCTACTTTTCATTATAGTATTTTCCTTTTAAAAATGTACTAAAAATAAAAGAAGGTATGTCACAAGTATGTGTATGTACATAGATGAAGTCTATGTGCATACACATATATTTTCATACTATTGTTAAAGTTTGTGCATGTACATTTTGAAATAATATTAATTCATATTGCAATCTTAAAATAGTATTCCATTTGATGTTTCTTTGTCAAAATAAAGAATCAAAACAAGTCTATGCTAACAATTTCACACATACTGTTATTGCATTCTTACAACTGTGATATTCTAACATCGTTGTTTACATAAGAACATTCATTGTTTAAATAGAACAAGTACTGTTTCCTACTAAATAGTCATAAAACAAGTTGTTTACATATGAACATTCATTGTTTAAGTAGAACAAGTATTGTTTCCTACTAAATAGTTATGAAGAAAGTTGTTTACATATGTACACTCATTGTTTGATCAGAACAAGTACTATTTCCTACTAAATAGTTATAAATCAAGTTGTTCACATATGTACATTCATTGTTTGAACATAACAAGTATTGTTTCCTACTAAACAGTTATAAAGCAAGTTGTTCACATATGTACATTCATTGTTTTATCAGAACAAGTACGATTTCATACTAAACAATTATAAAGCAAGTTGTTCACATATGTACATTCATTGTTTGAATAGAACAAGTATTGTTTCCTACTACACAGTTATAAAACAAGTTGTTCACATATGTAAATTCATTGTTTGAATAGAACAAGTACTATTTCCTACTAAAAAATTATAAAGCAAGTTGTTCACATATGTACATTCATTGTTTGAATAGAACAAGTATTATTTCCTACTAAACAGTTATAAAACTAGTTGCTTATGACTAAAAATTTTATTGAGAAAGGCTATTTTCAGCTATAAAATAACTTTTTAATAAAATAGAGTTGTTTGTAAAAGAATAGCCACTATTTACATCAACACAATACTATTTCAAACTAATCAGTTACATTTAAAGAAAAATATTGTTGTTTACTCTGTTTTCTGATCTCAAGTTGTTTACAAGCTAAATGATCACTTTATAAGTAAATGTTCACTGTTTTAAAATAGAACAAGTTTTCCACAATGTATTGAAAATAAACAAATCAAATAGCCCAATGTCATACATAAGGATAAAATGTCTATAATTCAAATCTTGTACACTTGATCACTGAAACTTTGATGAGAAACTTTAATATTATAAAGAACTATATTCAACATGTTTGTTGATGAAATACTTGAGCAAATATTTCAGTCAAATAAGGCATATAAGTTTCGAGTTCAAACAATACTCTTACCTTTTCAAGCTGCAACAAAAAAACTATGGTTTCTTCGGGTCAGCCAATCTTAATGGTCAGGTGTCTTCTTTCTAAGCATCAAAGATATATTTGAAATCACCCATGAGGGCTTACTGTTTTATACCATGCATGCAACAATATTAAACATGTAGACTTACGTCTGTACCATTTACACATTCAAGGGGTCAGCCCATCATTCTTTAGATCAAACCAAGCAAGGCTTGGTGTTTCTCTAATATTAAAACCATTCCATCATTCCTATCGAACGAGGTCATCTTCCCATTAAATGATAATATACATATATGCAAAGCTCTAAGAGCTTTTATTCAAGCCCTATTACTGTTATCGAACCATCGATAATGGCATTAGAAATAATACAAATAAAATGCAGAGAACATGCCCTTCCCACAGGATTGCAAATCAATCCTTTTCAAGGATTAATATTTACAACACACAGTAAATCAGAATAAATTTTAATTATCCTGCATAAGGCTAGCATTATCATGCAACATAAGGATGAAGGCCGAGCCATTGGAGGCTCTCGAGCCTTGACCTGGCTCTGTATAATATTCGTGAAGGCTCTTAGTTGACAGTTTCTATACTACGCAGGTCATAGGCCATGCACCCTCCATGAGGTGGTAAACATTATCTTCATACATTCAACCTCAAGCCAATTTAAATACAAAACAATGACCACATTTTTATGATGCCATGAAAAAACTCAATTAAAATGAAAGAAAAAATTCAAGCATGTTTCAATATTAGCATTAAATCTAAGTCTATGCAAAGTAAGGAGATTGATTTACCTCCAAATCAAACTTTGATGACTTTTTCCTTAGATTTTTCCATTCTCAAGTTCATCCCTTGCTTTTTCCTTTTGAATCCCCAAATTTATTTCTTCTCCTCTATTTTTTGCCTAGGTTCTCTTTCAAAATGGAAACAACACTATCTTGCATGTTTTTTGGGCAATGGTGTTATGGCCATGCCGCCAGCCACTTCTAGGTTCGAATATTGTTATTAAGGTTGTGACAATCCACGTCCTTCATGGATTTGCCTTGTGATTTTTCATTGATTTCAACAATCTGATTTAGAATATAGCGGTTATCAACTTTGAATTTAATATGAATTTGAATATGTGTACGTATACATGTATATGTATGTATATATATGCATATATATATCTATTTGTATTTAAAATTATTTTTCATTCATATTTACCATGTTTCAAATAATATATATATATATATATATATATATGTATGTATTCGAATTTGATTTACATACATGTATATATATGTATATATATTTATATACATGCATTCATGTATAAGTTGTTTGTTTGGAATGGATTATAAGTTCCATATGCTATCATTTAAAGTAAGGAACGTGAATTTTAATTTTGAGCATCTATATATATATATATATATATATATATATATATATATCTACACCAAAAAAGAATTTTCTTTACAATGTTCACTTTTGTTTCCTTCAAAACACAGAGTTTAAATAAACAATTTAATCTACAAACTATTCATTTTCAAGCACTGAAACAATTCAAGTTGGGAAATTATGTTCTCTTATATATGAAAATTAGTTCAAATGCAAGTCTCCATGCCATTTGTGGTGTGTGCACCTAGATTCCAACTGGCTTACCATTCAATCCGGCTAAACAATCCTACTTCAATCATGTTCTCATCCTTCAACTTGTCACCCTACAATTGCACAAACTTGCACTTGCAAATTGATTAGTAACATTCGATTCTTGATAACATAAAAAATATCTTTCCAAAAGTTCATAAACTCAACATCAGTCAACTTTTTTATTCAATTTCCAAAAATTCTGAATTTTCCTTTTAATATTTATTGAATTTCTTCAATAATTCAATTTGCCATTTTATAATAAATATGCAATAAAATTGGGTTATGACACCATATGCATTCTTCAACAAGCTTTGCACACTTGTGATACCACTCGCACCTCACCTCTATTAGAATATGAGTGGTGTTGCATATACCCAGTTGCTCGACACCAAAGGAAACTATGTAAGCTCTTTGACAAATGATATGCTAAAACTAAAATTTACCAATACTATATATTCTCTCCCAAATGACATGAATGGATCCTTTAAAATAATGAATAAATTTCCCTTGTCCTTTCACAGAACCATCAATCCTACTTCGCACATGTTGAAGATGTTGCCTTAATTCTTAATAATGAATGGAAAAAGATTAAAGGTCGGCGTGCAAAGGATTGTATAAACTTAGAATCCGCTAATAAAATTTAGAAAAATTAGAAGATTACATATAGATTATCAAAATAATTTGCATCATCAAATGTAGTTGTGGCACCCCAAAAGATGATCTCACATTTTTTGATGACATGAATTCACACAACATTGATTAAGTGAACACATGTGATATTAGTTGAAATGTACAAGGCACAAATTAAATAGTGATTTGGATAAGTACCTACAAAATCACACACATTAGTAAAAATAATTATGTTGTTGATATGCCTCATAAATATCATGTCTTATCACAACTCCAAGCATATGAGATGACATGTAAAATGATCCTTTGGCACTCATTACATAAATATATTACAAAGACCCTATACTCACACCATTATGTCATACAAACTTTATAAATGACATCAACAAGTAAGATTACTTCCTTGTACATATTATTCCTTTACAACTGAGAGCATTTTAAAAGCTTCACCAATTTACACATGGTCAGATATTCAGGTTAAACGATGACACCCATAACTGTTGTGATGAGATATACAATAAACTTGTCACATGATATTGATAACCCTACCAATCTCTATAGTTTAGAATGCTCCTTTAGCCTTTACAATATCATACAGATTCAAATGTGCATTTTTTAATTTAATACATGTGTCATTGATTCTTCATCTTGTTTGTAGCCTAAATTTTCTAAGAAATTCGCTAGACCATTTCCTGCTCTATATATATGAAGAATTTGATAATTATGAAATTTATCCAATAACACCTAAATTTGTTTCAAAACATATCCAAGATGCCAATTTTGAATTTTTCATTCTCTACATGCATTCAATGTGATAATCTCCTTCAACCTAAACCATGCAACAATGCATGGGCTTAGGAAACATTATTCTTACCAAATTTAAGTTTGATTGATTTAGCAAGCAACACCCTACTCTTATAATTCTAATGAAAACACCTGCTCTAGATATGCCAGGGTTACCTTTGCTTGATCTATCAAAATTTAACTTAAAAAATCCCTGTGGAGGAGGCTTCCAATTTACCTTTGTCTAATCAAGTTTCTTTTGTGTAGATTAAACTTGTCCTCCTTTAAAAGGTAGACAAATAAGAGACCAGTTCTTAAGTAGCATGTCATCCCAATCTGTGAAAATGGAGTCAACTCGCTTTACTCTCTGAACATAACCATTAAACACCTCCGATATAGACTGTTCTAACCTAATCAACACTTGATCAATGACTCATTTTTATTTTCTAAATATACACTTATTTATATCCCATCATATTTCCCACACAACCATTGCCGTTATGATTTTCCAGATGCATGCAAAGAAATAATTTTTGAATAAAAATGGCTAGCTTGAGAATAAATTCCACAACTTATCAGGAAGAGGAGAATGCCAACTCAATTTTTTTTAAACAAAATACCAACATGATTGAACTACTCTATAAGACAAAAAGAGGTGATTTATATCTTCAAATTCTTCTTCACAAAGTTCACACTTAAAAGGTTCTGATATCCCTAATTTGGACAATCTATCACTTGTCAAAAAAATTCTCTTGATTGCAAGCCAAGCAAATCATCCTACCTTTGGAAAAATCATTGAATTCCAGAAAATTGAGTAGGACCTTTGATATCCTTCTTGCATAACACTTTGTGAAATTTCTTTATAACCATCTCTAACTAAATAATCACCTGATTTGGAAAAAGCCCATATTAGCTTATCATTTCCTGTTGATAGATATACTAACCATTTTTTCCAAAATTTTCTTTAATACTCATTTGTGCTCATTTGAGATGACACAAGTAGATAAATACTTCCATTTGACCTTTTCCATTGACATATCAACCTGATCAATATAATCCTTGACATTAGCTCCCCATCTTGCAACTAGAATGCTTTTTGTGTTTTCAAAATTGTGAAGAGAATTGATGGGTGGATTCCCATTACATGAATCCTTCCAAAACAAAGCTTTCTCACCATTATCAACCTCCCAAGATAAATGAAACCCTATAAAATTCCTACATGAAATTAAAAATTTCCACATTGTTAATCTTAAAGGTGGATTTAACAGAGTGAGAATCCTATTTGGATTAACATTGTCTAAATATTTCACTTGCATGACCTTACACTATTTTTTATTTGGTTTTGTGTACATATGCCATACCAACTTGACACCCAATGAAATATTTCTTTTTTCTATATTATGCAACCCTACACCCCCTTTTAACTTTTCCATGCATATTTTTTCCAATGATATTAAGAGAACCTCTTTTTACTATCCATATTTCCAGACCATAAGAAATTCTTGATCAACTTTTCAATTTGTGATACAATGGATTTAGGTGCTTTTAATACAAATAAAATAATTAGGTATTGAAGATAAGAGTGGTTTTTCCATTAGAATCTTGTCGGATAAGGACAATCATCTTCCTTTCCAAGAAATGATTTTTGCTTGAATGCTTTGTATAATTTTATGCCAATAAGTAATCTTGTTTTGTCCTGCAAAGAAAGGAATGCCTAAATACTTGTTGGGATGTTCTTCTTCTTGAAAATAAAGAACCTTTACTATGTGTTTTGATATTGTTGCATTTGTATTAAATAAGTAAATTTTGGATTTACTCTCATTTATTTTTGTCTAGAGGCCAATGAGTACTTATCTAGCACAGTTTTGATTTGTTTTGCTTCCCCTAATGATGCCTTACCAAAAAGTAAAGTATCATCAACAAATAAAGAATGTGTGAGTGTAATATTTGTTCTTAAAATGGATATACCTTGCAACCTCCCATGAACATGGATTTTGTGAACATCTCTACTTAATGCCTCTACTATTGGTGTAATTGATTATTTAATTACACTTTATTAAGTTTACTTAGGCAATAATTAGTTTACTTAATTAATAAGTAAGATTTATTTAGTTGAGCTAGTTTTAGTTCAAAATTAGGTTTTACCTTTACGGTTATGCATACATTTCTTTTATAAAACAATTTGTCTCTTGTAATTTCTTAATTTCTGAATACAATTCATTTGCACATCTTTATGCAAATTGCTCTTGTTTTTTATGTTTTTCTCTTGTGGAAGGTATTTTCTAGTTTGCATGTATGATCTTGGTTTCTAAAATGGTATGAGAGCCTTGATTTGCAGCCCCTTCTTGGTTTTTGGAGAAATTCATTGCAAAGCACATTTGGGGTTCCTTGAGGGTTTCATGCCTTGAGCTTATTTCTGGAGCATTTTGGATCAAATCAGGCATCTCCATTGGATTCAAAGGATTGGAAAAAGTCAGGATTGACTTTTGTTTTGTTGATTTTCATCTTCCTTTATCAGATCTGTGAGGGTTTGAAGCTACGATGGGCTTTTTACCAGATTAGAGGGTTTTTCCATGTCTTTTTTTAGAAATTATGACCTTGATCTCTCAAATGGTGAATGCTGGTGAAAAATGGACCTCATGGGTGTGCTCAGAAGGCCCAAAAACCCATATTTTCATATAAAATATGATAGGGTTTGCTGAAAATTGATTTTTTAGTGTTTTTGGGGATTTTCAAAAACGCTGCTTGAAAAATCTATACAATTGTACGGATCCATACAGACGCCTCAATTTTCATGCCATATTTTTGGGTGCCCAGATCATTTTTTAGTAGCGTCAATTTTTGTGCCCTCTTGATTTTCGTCTTGCCTCGGTTTTTGTGCCATGAAGATACAACTGAATATTTTATTAATTTTTTAATCTTTAAATTAATAAAATATTTTGTTTAAAGCCAAAATGAGCATTTTTAGTAAAATGGTCGTATATACGAAGTTCATTTTTCAAAAACTAGATACTGTTGGAAAGCTGGTTCTGAGCCCAATCCAATGGTGTAGGTATTTTTTCCAGATTTTGCTCTAGATTTATTTTGCAGGCCTTTGAAGTAAGATGAATAATTTTTCGCTTTGGAGGGCATAACTTTTGCCTCGATTGTCATTTTTTCACGATTCAAGCGACACCGGAAAGTTGATTCAGTCCTTTACACAGATCTAAGGTCAATTTTTAATCATGGAGTAATATGTGAACATTGATTTGTGCATATGCAGTTTCTTGTTTTCATGCACTAGGTTTGCATTTTCTCTTTGATTTATGCATGTTTTGTATGTTCTCCTTTTACAATCATGGGGTATTGTAATAAATGAACTTCTATAAAGTTCCATCAGGGGGGATTCTTGTATAATAATTTGATTAAAGAGTGTAGTTGCATTGCATGCACTTTGATCCCATCTTCATATTGATAACAACTCACATAAGTTTTATCTAGATTTTGTAGTTTCTTTTGGCCACATCTTGCTCATAGCTTGAAACATTTTCGTTTGCATCAGTTCGCATCTCAAATTGAGATCTTTTGGTCAATGATCCTAAATCACATCAGATTCTCATCGGGTCACATCTCTATTTGAGGTCCATTCATTTAATGGTTAATGTTCCAGAATCTTCATGGTACTTGCTCCTACGGATCAGTTTTAGTCATAGTTTTGCATTGGCATCGAGATACACATAGCTTCCAGATTCTTTCATCATATCATTCCCTCTTATGGGTGGCATCATTTATTCATCTACTATTGCTTCATAGATTCCAGGGTTGTTCCAGTTTGTGAGCTTTCTAGTGTTTCTTGGCATCAGGTATGTTGTTGCTTTATCATGATTCTGCCTGAGTCCTTCAGTGACTCTCATATGGTTTCTTGTACACAAAGGTATATTTCCTTGCTTTCTAGATTCAGGATTCAAGTGTTACTCCACCAATGTTCTTCCAATGCTTCTTTACAGTAGGTCTTCTTATTGAGGCGGGGTTGTCCCACTAGGTTTTCTCCTCTTTCCCATTCATTGCATTTGTACATGGGAACCTAACATGGCCTTGTAGCTGGGACCCATTCATGCATTCATCCTAGCATTAGGTGCATTCTTTTTAGTCTCCCTAAGTTGCACTTAAGGGGGGTGTTGGTGTAATTGATTATTTAATTAAACTTTATTAAGTTTACTTAGGTAATAATTAGTTTACTTAATTAATAAGTAAACTTTATTTAGTTGAGCTAATTTTAGTTCAAAATAAGGTTTTACCTTTAGGGTTATGCATACATTTCTTTTATAAAGCAATTCATCTCTTGTAATTTTTTAATTCCTGAATACAATTCATTTGCACATATTTATGCAAATTGCTCTTGCTTTTTCTGGTTTTTATGTCTGATCTTGGTTTCTAACATCTATAAGTATGATGAAAAGAAACGGTGAAAGTGGATCTCCTTGACGTACCCCTTATGTTGAACTGAAAAAGCCCATTGGATATCCATTTGTGATCACTGAAAACTTGACTCATGATAAACAAGACAAAATCCATTTGCACCACTTCTAACTGAAACCAAATTTATGTAATACTTGAATCAGGAATGTCCAATCAACCCTGTCATATGCCTTCACCATGTCAAGTTTAATCATCATTGCTAAAAGCTTGTTTGTGGCAATAGAATGAAGAACTTCATGTCCTACTAATGCCCCTTCTACCACTTCTCTCCCTGGCACAAAGCCACCCTATTCTTTTGAAATTATATGGGAAAAAAATGGATGCAACCATAAATAGATAGCCTTGGTGAAATTTTTGTAAATTGTATTGCAAAGAGAAATAGGCCTGAAATCAAAAATATTGCATGGAGAGCTAACTTTTGGTAAGATTGCAATATGGGTTACATTGAACTGCTTAAGCATACCCCTTGACTTTCTTGATTCCTCCATTGCCCTTAAAAGATCAATAGTAATGAAATCCTAGCATTTTTGAAAAAAGAGAGCAGTAAAGCCATCTAGCCCAGGTACATTATTTGTTGTTAGAAAAAAGACAACTGCGTTAACTTCCTCTAAAGTAAAAGGAGATAAGAGTTTTTCATTATCATCATGATGAATTAACTTGGGAATTGCTTCCAAAAGCTCATCTCTATCCCTAACTATCTAAGGATTCAATTTATTTTTTATTGAAAGAAAATTGGAGAAGAATTTAATACTTTCTTTTTGAATATATGCTTCCTTAGTAAGAAATGCCCATGTTTCATTGTCTTGTATAGAAAAAAATGAGTTCTTCACTCGCTTAATTTGGGCTGAAATATGAAAAACAATTGTGTTTATCTCACCATCCTTAAGCCATAATTCCCTAGATTTTTTATTCCAATACACTTCTTCCCTCTGTAGTAATTCACTCCATTCTTCTTGTAGTTTTCTTTGTTTCTCAAAAGATGCATTATTCATGCCTTGAGAAATAAATTGTTCATTGACTTCTAATAACTGCTTGTACACCAAATCCTTTTGTGTAGAAATATTCTTAAACACCATTAGATTCCAATTCTTAATTTGTAGCTTCACATGCTCTAATTTTTTACATAACTAAAACATTCTGATCCTCTTACAAAAGGAACACTTATCCGCCATTGTTTGAGTAAATAAATAAAATCTGGGTGACGAAACCACATAGCTTCGAAATTTGAATGAAGACTTATGCTTTGCATTTACTGAATTTTGAGAGACATCAAGAGAAATAGCAAAGTGATCTAATGCATTAAAAGGTAATTATTCTGATGAAAACACATAATCACCTCCCAACCAATTTGGAGAAATTAAAAACCTGTCTAATCTTTCAATAATTTGAAGGAAATATTTCCTTCTATTTGTCCATGTAAATTTACCATTTATTGGTACTATGTCCACTAATGCATTATCTTGTATGAATCCTTGAAAGTCTTTCATTATAATTGGAGGTGGACATATGCCTCCTTTTTTCAGAGAGGGAAGTTATTGCATTGAAATCACTGATAATTAACTTAATCTTGACCCAACTGATCCATGATTTGTTTTAACTTATCTCGAAGAAGTTTTTTGCCAACTGTACTAGTCGGACCATAAACATTTATTAACCAAAAAGTAAGATAAAAAAGTGTAATTTGTATTAACTATCAATTACCATCGCTTGTTACATTTCCTACAATCACTGTTTTGGAATTCCATAATGTTATTAACCCCCCCAAAAGCACCTTGAGCTAGAAAATGTACATTTTCTCCATAAGCATCCAAATGATGCTTGATTTGAGCCCTCTTATCAAATGCATTGATGCCTCTGACATTCCATGAAATAAGATGCATTACACCTTAGGAAAGCAACATGCTCTCCTTGGCCTTTTTTGTTTGTCACAACCAGCTAACACTTTTCCGTCTAATGTGGATTAAATACCTGCCTCAATTTTTTCTTGCAATTTGACGGCCAAAGATTTCATTCCCCATTTCACAGGTTTTTTTACTAGCAGATGGGGACATGGGCATCTATGTTATGGACAAATATTTAGAAAATTCAATAATTTCCTCTTCACCCAAAACTTTTGAAGTAATTTCTTCTATGATTTGCTCACCAACTAATGATAAATATTTGTCTATAAAACTTTCCAAATCATCATATGAGCATGAAGAATGAGGACCCTTATCACTTTCTACCTCACAGAAAGCACCCAACATCAAAATTTTACAATCCTCTTATGTTTGAATGCCCAGATCATTACTATTAATTACAAAGATAAAACCACCAAAAGTAATAAGCCTAGCAATATGATAAATTTCTTGCATAGTAATAGACTTAAATTCTGGGGTAAATACATATAATGTCTTGTGAAAGTCTCAAAAAATAAATTGAGACCTTTTTGCTCACTCCTTTGAAAGTGAAAAAATAATATTTTGATTAGTTTTTTTAGACAAATCGCTAAAAGTAACCAAGGATGCAGAAGTTTTTAAATCATTCTGACTTACATTACAATATCTATGAACTTTGGCTATTTCTAGGGAATTTGTTTGATTTTCAGTAGTTCCTTGAGCCTTCTCTAATTCCTTACTCCTTGAACACCCCAAATTTCTAACAACTAGACCAGTAGAATCAACTATGCTTGAAGACCCTCTGAAAAATTCTTTAGGTTTAAGAACATTACATGTTAAATCAAAACCCTAAAAAATATCATGCTCATTGTGTCAAGGACACTTTGGAACAAATGTCGATTGGAACATAGATTTTTCAAATGCCCTAGATACCGTGTTCTTAACACCCAAACCCAATTGACAATTTGAATTTAAACATGACAAACTAATCTTTCCCAAATGACAAGATTTTGATCCATGTAATCGAAAATGACATTGAATACTAAATTTCTTTGGACATTCCACGATCACTTGTTGTTTCCATACCCCATTCTTTGATTTTATAAGAAACTATGAGTGAAGAGTTTTAGATACATCAAAGAGAACACAAACCCTAACTGGATGCGAAGGATTAGAAAAGAAATCAAAATCCTATTTTAGGAAAATTCCTAATTGGTTTGCCAAAATTTCAATAAGATTTGTTTCTCTATATTCCAATGGAAGGTAGTGCAATTGAAGCTCGAAGGGGATAAAATTTACCCTAGTATCAGATGGATTGAAATTTAGACACCATGGGAGAGTGTAAAGGTTGTAACCCTCACAAATCCATGATTTAGTAGAATGAATAGTATTCCTAGCTTCCTTAGATTTGAAAAGAACAATAAAAAACCCTTCTCCCTTATTAAGATAAAATACTTGAGTAGATCCCTCCCATTTATCAAAAGTCCATTGTCGCAAAAACTCAATTTTGGGGGGAAATTTCTAGAACTTACAAATAAGGGTGAGGCCCTGAAGATACTAAATTTTGGGCTACAACATTTCATTAGGAAACACAATAGATGCACTATCCTCATACGATTTGAGAGGATCCCTTTGCATTTTTGGTACCTAGATATGTTGTTGTAAACCATTGAAATAATGAGATCCATTAACCTTAGACAAAGGAGTAGTTTACTTTTGATCCAGAGAATCACCAACTTTGATAGAAATGAAATTGGGAAAAGTTGCTAGCTTCCAATTTCAAACCCGAGAAGCAAAATACTTTTCATGATTAAAAGGAATAAAATTAGGAAATGTCGCAAGATTCTGAAAATCATTTGGATTGAAGGTAGGCCTATTATAAATTGGAATGCTATTTGGATATCTAGTAGGAGAACATCGTTGAGTTACCACATCAAGCCAAAGAGACGAGTGAGACAATCCGGAAGAAGTAGTAGAATTTTTTGAATCACAAATGTCAAAAATTGGTTGTTTTCCTCGAAAAAGAGATTTCCCTGAATGGCGAGGTGGTGAGAAGCAACTAGAAGTGACAAATGCATGATAATATGTGTGCCCGCTAGGCCAACGTGCACCATTGAACCCATGTTGGTACACAGAATGACTCAATTTTTAAAAAAAAACATTCATTACTGCGAAAAGGTGAATTCCAAATTGAGCGGTTCATCCCTCCTCCCCTATTACTTTTAAAATTTGGTTTAAAGATTTTTATATTCTTATTATTCATGAGGATTTTACCCTGAAGAGCTACCTTCTTTTTACTATGGTGGGCTTGTTCTACTTGTAGATTATTTAAATGCATGTCAAGCTTTACATATGTTGTATTATGATATAATTTTAGTTTTATAGGTTAGTTCTAAACTTATAACTCCATTAGCCTCAAAATAGAGCTCTACGAGAAAATAACATAATCCACCAAACTTTTTCCATTGTATGTTTTACAAGTGATGTTACCTAAATTTTACACACTCTCATGTAATTGCATAACCATGTCATACAAACTCTATAGCCCCAATAATTCTACCCCATAGTGTGTAACATCCTCATTTCCATCTTGTGATTTCCTTCCCAAATTTCATCTTATTCTTCCTCTAGTCACAATAAGTCATTTTTCCCTCCACCCTAATTTATCAATTGAGCTCTTGGTTGTTTATTGTCCTTGCATTGAGGTCCCATTATATCAAGACTTCCCCAAAAATTATTGAATACTAAAATATTATTTTTTACCAACACATAAGGGTCTTCACAGTCTAAGTTTCTTTTCTTATATGTCTTAAATCCTCTTAGTGCAAATTATTAGAAAATAATGCATCATACCCATAATCTTAATCCATTACCTACATAACAAAGTATGAGATAAAAGCATGCATATAAGTAACCATAATTCATAGATCAAATAAAAAATCCACAATATAATGCAAGATATACCCTGGGGAAATCCTAACCTCCAAAAGCATCCATACTAAATCTATTATTCAAAAAAAAAAAAAAAATACATGCACTTACAAGAGTTATCATGAATACTTATGAAGCATCAAGGCTCTCCAATGCATCCTCCATATGTCCAAGCATGAATCCACACATCCCATTCCATGCTTCACATATGTACTCCTCAATAATGACAACCCACTCACCCATCCAACCTTAACCACTAAACATGTGCTTACTTTTATAGATTCAAGCTCACATAAATACAACCAAGTGGTAAGATAAAACCATTTGAATACAAAATCACTGACCCCTCATTTAATATTAGGTACTAAGTTTTTACTTTATTAATTATTTCAATTATATTAAATTATTATCTCATGTCTCTCACACATCAAATAATAATCCAATGTTACAATACACCATACAAGTGGTCCCCAAATAATTACCTAGTGTGTTTAACCATGCCTCATAGGTGCACCACAACTAAATAATTACTTAGTTATAATATTATAATATAACAAATTTATGCAATGGTGTACAACACCATATCCTAACATTCTCCCACTTGTTGTATACATTGTATAAGGGTCAATCAATGAAATACATCATCATAGCCATGCATGAAACTACATTAATCTCCAACATGCTACCGTGCTCCATCAAGATACCTATAATAAAAACAAAGTGACCATCATCTCTAGAAAGAACTCCTCTCATCCTCCAATGTGCCACCTATGGAAGAAAAGTAACATGCCAAGGTGAAGATGCACCAATCTAAGAAGACATGCATCAAATCCAAGTGATAACAAAGGCTCCAAACAAGCTATTGTCAAAGGTACAAAACCCATATGATTGAAAATAGCATCTACAACACACGCTACTACATCCAACCATCCATACCTCCTAGGTATCAAAAATGTCAATAACTCATGTCAATAACATACACAACCCATAAATTGCAATCACAAGCTCCCTATACCAGACTTGTCAATGAAGAACACGCATATCCAGGAACTCCCATTTCATGGGTAAGGTAAAAGCATATCAAGTTTACCAATCAGAGCTATATCAAGGTATGATAAATGATAAACAATGGAGTGCCAAGAACAATCACAATGGTCTACACATGCAACACAAACAGTTGCATACTCTCTCACAACATGTCACAACCATCCTCCCAAATCATAAGAACATGAGCCTCCAAGAAGGAACCATAGAATGAAGATAGAAAACCTATAAACCATATGTCCTTCTACCAACACCTCAAAGTGTTATTCTATGTCAAGTATGATCTCATTACAACCCCAAGTGAAAATACTCAATAACACCCAAAACATTCAATCTCTTAGATCAAAAAAATATATGTATCATGTATAATGCCAACATTGACATAATCCTCTCAAACCAAGGTAGATAAAACTCAAAGTAGCCATTCCCAAATCAAAAAACCAGCCCACTAACCATCTCCTAAGCTCCTCATCAATGAATGATAACATAAAATCATTTGCACAAGGAGATAACCATGATAAACATCCCTCTAAATGAATCCTCCATAGCTAACTATCCATAGTTCAAGATCCATATCTATGAAAGATAAAGCATAAAACATAACACATCTAAAAATAGGATAGGAAATACCTATTAGATGATAAACTATCGAGTAGACCAAGAGTGGGGAATGAGAATGGTCCTCCAAGATAACCAGGTCATCATAACTCACTCCAAGAACAATCTCCTCTATAGGTTCATCATGAACTTGTATCCATATCTGTAATGCCCTGCCAAGTAACCCTAAAGGAAGTTGTAATTAACGACTTAAGCGAACCAATTTTATTTTTTTAAGTGTAATTAACATACACATTCACTTACTAATAACAACAACCTTTAAGGCTACAAGGTTGGAATTACTTAAACCCACACATACATATTACATATAACCATAGCATGATATACTTTATGAAATAAACATCATACAACATAAGGATACCACATAACATAATAAGATAAACATCCAAGATACAATTTCATAATCATTAACTTAATCCAATAGTTACATCACTCATTCCCAGAATGAGGCAATAGTACATAAGTGTTACAATAACATAATTTCACCTCGTAAATACAAGAGGGCTAAAATAACTTATTACAAATTGAAATATTAGAATGCTAGAATAAAACACAAGAACCGCGAGCAGTCCATCTGGATGTCTCGCCACCAAGTACTAAAGATCAATGGGGACCCAATGGTGTATGGTGCATGTTCCACCCAACCAAGTGGTACCCGAAGGCCCACCCCCCATGCTAGGAGATAGTAACAACATAACATGGACAAATATCTACAACCTCTAACCAAAGGCAGACTCATACTGACACAACCAATCAATGAACTAAACAAGTACAACTCACACATAATTGACATTAAGTGAGGGTATAATGTTTCCAAAAGGTAATAAAGGGTAAAGTATTTGTATCCATGTTTAAAATCATAAGTCATGTCTTTAATAGGAGTTTTAGACTTGATCAAATGTGATTTTACTTGTTTATAATCATGTGTACGATCTTTTGGAGGGATTTCCATTATGAGAGTTTGAGTTTTATTAGAAGAGATTGAACATTTTAGGGTTTTTTTTTGGTCTCCACTCTGAGAGCTTTTGTAGGCTACTATGGTGACCAAAAAAATTATGAAGCAGCATGGAGAACTATAAACTCATGAAGTCAGTTCTAGGAGTCAAAAAGGTCTTGATCTCTTTTCCATGTAGCATGATGCACGTGGAAAATAAAAGGTGTGCCAAATATTTCTTTTTCATCATTGTTTCTTGTGAGATAACTTCCTAGGAAAAGACAAAATAATTTTAGGGAAAATAGAAGCTTTAAAGGATCAAAGAGGTGCATTTAAGAATATAGATTGAGTAGCCATAGCAGAAATCATCATTTAGCTAGGATAAATTGAGTATCACAGTAAAAGGGGCCTCTTGGGTTTATGAGGTAATAAAATATTTGTTTGAAGAGATCTAAACAAACTAAAGGAATTATAAATTATTATCTTAGGCAATCCAACTTTTCTTTGAGGAGCTAGGCTTCTATATTACCAAGAATCCATACAATATCCTAAAGATTGGCACAATCCAGAAGAGCTTACTATCTATTACAAACTGGCATGTGCAATACAAGAGTTAGTAAAGAAACTTTTTAGAGCATTAGGTTGATACATAATGATTTGATGAAGGGCTTAGCCTTGGTTCAAGACAAAAACTTGGATATTCTTATATAAAAGCCTAGGAAGCTAGGGTTTAGAAAATTTCAGTTTGAACCTACTAGTTTTGATGTTTTTATTTCTCTCTTTGGTGCAACTCTAGCTACAATTGGAGACCATTCAAAATTGGTCTAATACATCTTTGCAAGACTCTTCTAGGTCAAGAATGGTTTCTATAGCTAAAAGGTCTAGAGGTGTTAATGGTCTTGGTCCCTTGAGTAAAATTAAAGCTGAGAAACTAGACAACCTTTAAGCTTTTGTATATGAGGCATCATTTTGGAGAATTGGAGTGAAGTTTGAAAAAACAAGCCTATGTCAAGTATCAAGTTTGATGAAAATTCTTTGAGGATGACATTTTTTGCTAAAATAATTGGATCAAGGGGTTGCAACAGTGTCAATAAATTCCTCTAAAAAGCATCAGCTTCCCACATGAGATATAAATAGTGATGTTGAAAATGTTCCTCATTCAACTAGTGTTGTTGCTACAAGGATAGAGAAATGTTTGGAGATAGTCTTCCCATGTGTATGTAGGACAAGATCAATACAAGGAAGAACCTAGAAGTTGCCTTGGTACAGTAGGAGCCATTTTGGGAAGTCTAGGGTAGTTCAATCATTAACTATAAGGGGAGCAATCTTGGTCTTTGCTATCTTTTTGGGCTTCATAAGGGTATAAGCATGGTAAAAGGTCTGACAAGAAGAAATAACAATAAAATCATATGTGTATTATTCTAGAGGATTCCTCATATCTATTGGGTATTTTAAGGGTGTGGATTGCAACCCAAATGATACTAACTTTGTTTTAGGGCTTATAGGTCATCCACAGATGATCCACTTTGGAGCCCACTTGGTTTTGTGTTCAAGCATGTTCTTGTTGGTGATGCAATGGATGTATTTAGAGAGAAAGAAAAGGAAGAGGGACAGTTTCCAGCATTGTGACAGCCCTAGGATCAATACAAGTTTAGGAGGGAAGATCTTTGAGAATGATCATGATATGTTTTTAGTTGTGGTCTAGGTGGACAATGTGATAATGAGCTATGTAAGGGCATCAACCCTGATGAAGCTATTGCTTATGGTGTTGTTGTCCAAGACACAATTTTAAGTGAATAAGTAGAATAGTAGTTACAAGAATCTATCGTTGCTTGGTGTTGTCCCATTGCCACTTAGATTGAATATATTTGAAGGTCACACAACACCTAAAAATGTACAGTCAATTGGAAAGATAAGATAGGACAATACAATCATTTTCAATGCTCAAACAATAAAAAGAGGTAAGACAATCATAAGCCAATGATTAAACCTTGTCAAGAGATCAAAGGCGCCATGAGGGGAGAATAATTTGAAGTATGACCCAAAAGGAAGTCTCAGATAATGGTTGGAAAAATATGGAGCCTAATGTAACAGTGATTATCATGACAAGGGACGAATTTCAAAGGACAGTTATATTGTTATGAAAGATCCCTTAAAAAGGCATAAAGACAGGGGTGTCTTGTTAAATTTGAGATATAATCCTTGGTGATAGCGAATAAGAATTTTATCTCAAGGTATTGAGTGAAATCACAAATAATGCATAGAAACAATATGATAGAAGGAAAAGAGACATCAGTAGCTAAAGATTCAAGGATTGGTAAGCCTTTGCCACCCAAGATGCACTATTTACATCCTCTATCAGTTAATCAGCTAGAGATCCTTAGGTATCATGACATGCAAATAATGGCAATGTGACTTAGTTGGACTGTAACTCCCATGTATAGTGAGGGGAAGTCAAGTGTTGTCAAATCATAAGGGAATCGCAGTGCACAAAGAATGTGAAAATAGTGAAATGGTCAAGTTGAAGGCATTAGTAAAAATTCTCATACAGTGGGTATTAAGAGCCTAGAAGATTTTTATAGATTAAGGAATATTATCTCATGTAGAGAGTAATGACATTGGTGCCTAAAATATTTGAAGTCCGTGATGAATAGACACAATATACAAGCCAGGAAAAGGTAGTGTACAAGTTATTATGTCAAGATATAGTGAAAATTGATAAGTTTTGATCAAGTATATCAGGGTAGGATGAGAATGCAAGCATAAGGAGGGCTTTATGATGATGTCAAGTGTTAAAAAATGCTCCCGAAGATCTCTTATGCCCCTAGGGAATTTATTCAACTTCAAACCTCTTTTCACATGTGCCTAAAAGCATACAGTTGTGTTTATAACAGTTGTTGAGAAGTTATGAGGTAGTTTGGATAGTTTGACAGTCTTAATGGGTAGTTTGAGATTATTAAGGGCCTTTTGAGGGCATTCAAAAGCTGTTTGTGAAGCCTTAATGGTAGATAAGGTTAAGGAATGAATTTTTCAACCTTCAAACACCTTTTTGGAGCTTGTTAAGGGGATGCAAAATAGCATATTTATTTTGGATGACCAAAGGAGGTTTGACTCGGAAAAATGGAGTGAAGAATTCCTCAACACATGTTCCTATTCTTTTGTAAGTTGTTCAACAGCTTAAACAAAATCCTTAGGAAATTTTTTCACTAGTTCTTTTCTCTCTAGGAATTGTATTGTATCTTTCTTGTGTTCTTTCATTGTTGGAGCAGCAGATTGTAACTCATTTTCAGACTTTTACAACTATGTAAGAACCTTTTATATCAATAAAATCAAAATTTTCCTTCTCAATATTCTATTTTATTGTGTGCAACAAATGATTGATGTACTATCTTGTGATTTATATGAAAATCCTTTATTGTATGTCTCATATATCAACACCTTCGAATAGAAAAAACTCATGTTTAGTGCAGGTTATAGATTGTGTTTCTCATTTAAACAACCATTAAGTGTGAAACAATTATTTTCCTCTTGAACTATAAAACTTAAACCTTCCTATGAAATACTTATGCATTAATATGTGTAAACTTTTGAGTTGTGTGAGAACCAACTGAATTATTGAGGGAATTGTGTGTTAAAACAACAAGGTATGCTTTGAAAAGATCATTTAGTGCATCACCTTAGAAAATGTAGGTTCATTTCCATGTTTCCTTCTTACTCTTTTCCTTAGCAAATAATTAGTTTAGCTAGATTAGGTGATACCAAGGGAACCAACTCTCTCTGGAGGTTCTCTTCTGTCATAGGTGACCCACAAACCTGGAAGAGATCCAATGTTTCACCAGTAAGCTAAGTTCTGCAACTTAGCAAGGGTGCATTATTGGTGATAGCAAAAATTTCAGTTAAGCTCCTCGCATGGGGTTGGGTTGAGCCCCACTCAACCTAGGCTAGGGACCAGGGGCCTAAGGGCTCATTGTCCCAATGATCGGTTGGTGGTGATCGACTAACAACTGATGGTCGATAGTGCCAATATGGTGACTCTCACGTTGTGTACAGGCGTGCCAGTAGGGTTATGAGGTCTACGGACCCCCCCCTCTCTTAATGTTTTTTTAAATTTATTTAAATATTTTCAATAATTTTTATTTGAATGTAGGTTTTTATTTTAATTTATTTTTGCATATTAATAACTTTTTATTCTACAAATGTCACGATTGTACTGTCAAATAGGGCAAGTAGGGAATTTTTTGCATTTTTCATAGTGGCCAAATAGGGAAAGTTTTATTTCATTTTTCTTCTCTTGTCCATCCTAGATCCAATGGTAAGGTCTATTTTATCTCATGAGGTCATCCATGAAATTTCCTCTACAAAACCCTCATATGAAAGCACAATCCAAGAAACCCTTTTGGCCCAAATTTCTCAAGCCTCAAATCTATAATAAACCCAAAAAATCTTCAAACCCCAAAAGCCCAAATCCATAAAATAAACACCTACACATGTGTCCCATATCTTGTACTACCTCATATCTAACCTACATTTCCATGGACTCAACTTTTCACCAAATCTACTCAAACAAGGGTTATAAAAAAACCTAAAAGTTGACACCTCCCACAATCATTAAGCTCAAATAACACTTGTAAGGAAATAATGCATAATACCCGCAACCTTAATCCATTTCCTACATAACACCATGAGACAAAATCATGCATACAAGTAACCATAATGCATAGATAAAATAGACAAGCCATGAGATAACACAAGATATATCCTGGGAAAACCCTCAAGAGATAAAACCTCAGCCTCCAAAAGCAATCATACTCCATCTATTATTCAAAAAATAAACAATGCATGCACTTACAAGATTTCTAATAAATAATTTTGAAGCATCAAGCCTATCCAATGCATCCTCCATATTTCCAAGCATGAATCCACACATCCCATGCCATGCTTCACATATGCACTCCTCAGAAAGACTCAATAATGGCAACCCACTCGCCTAGCCAACCTTAACCACTAAACATGTGCTTGCTTTTATAGATTCAAGCTCACATAAATACAACCAAGTGGTAAGATAAAATCATGTACCACAAAACCATGTGAATACAAAACCATTGACCCTCATTTAATATTGGGTACTAAGTTTTCACTTTATTAAATATTTTCCCCAATATCAAATTATTATATCATGTCTCCCACACATTAAATAATAATTCAATGTTACAATACAACATACAAGTGGCCCCAAAATAATTACATAGTGTGATTAACCACACCTCCTAGGTGCACCACAACTAGATAATTATTTAATTACAACATTAAAATAAAATAAAATTATGCAACGGTGTACAACACCATATCCTAATACAAATTAGCAAGAAACTAACCTAATTCTTACCTTATTTTAAATTATTTTCCACCATATGTGTTATTTATTTAGGTATTTTTCTCCAAAATTATAATGATGCACCATGTCTCTTTAATTAGCACAATCACTCCCTCATTCTCCTTACCAATTTCAATCCATTCAACCAAATTAATATTCTAATGTATCATAAAAAAATTACTTCATAGCTATCATGTTCATGAATTTTTGGGAGAATGATAATGATTGTTCCCTCTACTATGGGCCCCAACCTATGGCCTCTCCTTCAATGGTAACCTCCACAATTCCAAATTACCATGGTCAATTCCTCTTGAGGGGCTCGAATCCCTTTTTCTTGTGTCATTCAATAGCTAATTTAGGCCTTATCATTCTATAGCCATGCCCATTTTCCTAAATCTCTTGTTTCCTTCACTTTCTCCCATTTTTCCTTCTCTCTTCTTGTTTTATTAGATTTAAATATTTGTCTCGGTATATTTTTATATCTTCAAGAAACCTTATATTTTTTAGTATCATGTTAGATTGTCTTCTATTATTTTCATGATAACTCCTATGTGTATGCCCCTTCCTCCTATCATGTTTACAATCATGTTGGCCTAATGGATATGACATGTCCACTACAACTAGTCTTAAATGAAGTCTCTTGATAGCTTTTTGGTGTCCTCACCATAGTACTTTGCTCTTTCTGGTTAGAACCATATCATGTATGTCCTTTCCTTCTCTTATTTGTATCTTGACCTATTTTTTGAACACATTAGAATACTAAGAGGGGCATTGAATCAATATGCTTTAAAATTAAATCCTAATTAACTAAAATTGTGGTTATGTTGTACCGATTAAGCATTCATCTACTTAATCAAAACAAGAGAGAAGACAATCAACCACATAGGAACAAAGATAACACCGGATATAATACAAATATAAAGAGTAGGGTTAATATTTGTGGTTATATCGTATGTTAATTCCTTAGATGGAGTAAGAAAGTTAAGGAAGAGGAACTCAAATCTTTGAAAATATAATAGTTTTATGTAATTCATACATTTTTAGACATAATTCTTCTATTAAAATATTATTATTCCTTTAATATCATGTATATTTTATCTATTATAAAATATTTCATTAATTATCTTTTAATATGTTGTATATTGCACATTTGAAAGAACATGAAATGTTCCAATTATATTCAATAAATGTTATTTATATTATACACTTTGAAGACTATGATAGGTTTATTTATTTGCAAAGGAAAATAATAATTAATAGTTATCTGCATGAAAATGTGTTCAATGTAAATGATTTAAAGCAATAAAATCAAACAAACAATCAAGATAAGGCAAGAAGTCTCAAATTGACATAACGAGCCTCTTGTTGAGTAGATTTGTCCAAGATATTTGATTGGATGTGTGCTCACTAAAAATTTTGGCAACACAATGATGCTCCAATGAAAATGAGTGAAATCCTAGATAAATGGTTAAATTGCAGATATATAGGATAGGAGGAAAATGGATGAAGGGCTAGGGTTGCTTGATAGAGATCAAGAGTTGAGATGAGACGTGATCTCTCAAGCCACAAGATTGTGCCAAGTGGCACAATGAGAGGGCTTGAGAGGGAGATTGCACTATGATGGGACAAGGCCCATGTAACATTGTATCAAGGCCATGTCACAAGTACAAGGGCTCATGTGCTTGATGTGATGAGGAGGGTTTACCCATTTAATCAAACATTAAGTGTGTGCAAATGATTAGGGGGTAGATAAGGTGGGCAATGTCTATGCAGCCTTCAAAACGGGCTTGATTTGACCTTTTGATTGCATTTATTAATTAATTAAAAATAAATGTATCTTTATTTTTAATTAATTAATAAATGCAATCAAAAGGTCAAATCAAGCCTGTTTTGAGGGTTGCATAGCCAATTCCAATAAGGTGAGTGGTTAGGATTCAGATAAGTGCAAGTGGGAGAGTTGGAGGATAGGACATGAGGTTGGAGGAGAATATGAATTAAATAATTAGATTTAATTCCTATTTGGAGGAAAGGGTATTTGGGGATTAAATAAAATAAATAAAGGTGTTTATTCAATTTAATAGATAAATGAGATGAGGGTAAATAATTAAAGGGAACTATTTACTTTAGGCTAGGATATAGTAGAAGAGATATATTAGGATGATGGTTGAGATAATTGAATATTAATTAAATAATAGGATATTATTTAATTAATATAGAGGATACGAAATTGGTCACCAAATAAAAGTGGTCGATTCTCGGTTTATCTAAAAGGTATCTAGAGAT
The DNA here is from genome assembly GCA_007115665.2 of Sequoiadendron giganteum. Classification (NCBI taxonomy): domain Eukaryota; kingdom Viridiplantae; phylum Streptophyta; class Pinopsida; order Cupressales; family Cupressaceae; genus Sequoiadendron; species Sequoiadendron giganteum. Next base: position 659,357,180 of record CM021102.1, read on the forward strand.
ATCAATGCCAAGACATCTATTCTTAAAAATAATTTCAACAGAGACACCTTAATATAGATATCTCGACATCTTTTAGATAGACATACTTAAGATTTCTATGCTTAGTTTACATTGTTTGATTTATTTTTATTTGAAGAGTTATTATTATTTACTTATGAATTGTTTTATTTTACTTTGAAATTAATTTATTTTACTTTAAACAATTTTATCTATACTCCCCTATCTATATTTATATGTGTATTTACTATATTTAATTTTAGAATTAAATAACAATTATTTTATCTTTCTTTGAAGAATTATATTTTACTTAAGAGTTATTTTATTTACCCTTAAATTAAATTAAATTATTTTATTTTTTATTTTTATTTATTTAAGAGTTATTTATTTTATTTTATAATTATTTTATTTAATCTGTATTTTTAATTATACTATAAAAAATATGTAAGATATACATTTTTCAAATATAAATTATTACATTGTTTGAGCTTAAAACTTCATATTTATATCGTTGGTGTCTTGTCTAAATAAATACTTCATTTAAAATATTTGAATTGTAGACAACCTTTTCAATTTCAATTATGTTTTTAATCTCTCTTTATATAAAAACCTATACATATAATCAATATAAATACAATTAAACATTAAATAATATAAATAATTACTAAAATAAGCTAAAAATTATAAAATTTAAATTACAAAATCGTATTTGAATATTTTACAAATGATAAATTTTCATATAAAGAATTACTAACAAATCTCATAAATTTACAATGTTTAGCTTTTGGATTCTGTATTTTGACAAAGAAAATACAAATAATTGAATGGAAAAACTAAGCATTATAACTTCATGGACTCTCGAAAATTCATACCAACTAAATTTCATAAATTCAAATATCAAACAAAAACCTCCACTCAACTTCACTTATAAACTCCACTTTTAAATAATATAAATCCTAATTATATATAAATCAAAACCCCTCGTCACTATCTACTTATGCAATTTTGACATTTATCTATGAATTAATATCCGTGAGGTCATATTTAGTTCATTATTCATTGCTTGATATTTCTTTAAATTAAAAAAATGATAAATTATTTTTGAAGATCTTAGTCTTCACGCTACATTTTTTTTTTTTATTGGTTTGATTGGCACAATGCTGGTCTTCACGCTACATGTGGGCTCAATTATTATGCTCTCACATCGATAGGAAAATAAAGTAGAACTTAATAATTTAGATGTCCATAAAGTATAACTTTATGGGTGGGAGGGCATATTTTTGTTGACTTATATATTTACATCACCATCAAATATGACTTATCCAATCACACTAAAGCTACGTACAACTAACCTTGGGTGTGCAAGTCATCACATTAACAAATAATATAATATTTTGTAATTATTTTTTATTAAAGTAGATATAGAGATGGTGATTGATTGTGATGGGATGTGCATTATATAGGTGTTAATAATGGGTATAATATAATATAAATATAGTTAAAATAGATATTGAAATATATATATATATATATATATATTACAAACATTAAGTTATGTTTAATAATCATAATATAAAATTTAACGTTACATATATTAAAATAAATAAAATATTTCACTTGATACCATTTAATAAATATGACGAAAGTATATGTAGTTCATAATTTTTTTCATTTGATACAACGTATAGTAAAATAAATCATTAGATTTTATTTATAAAACTTTGAATACTGTTGATGGTGTTTTTTATGCACTTTACAACACAGGTAATGCATAGGTGCGTTACCTCTCTTGAAAGACAATCTTCCACAGTCAAATTGCAGAACACTATCCCAAGGTCTCTCGGATGTCAGGTCTTGACAGTGCTTGGAATATTTCAGTTGTTTATGTGATTTGCTGGAATCACAAGGTGGGCTTACGTAATTAAAGCTGTAGGGAAATTGCGTCAACCAACAGAGTCTTATAGATCTGGAATTACATGCTGTGTTGCAGGTTCAAGCAGTAGTCTTGGACTCTAGTATTTCGTCTAGTTTGGCTTTTACAATGCACAACGAACCTTGATACGAACAGTTTTTGAAAGAAAGGAAAAAGGGGAAAGGGGCGAAGAAGAAAGATGTTTCCTAAACCTGCAACTACCGATGAACAGTGATCATGGAGATTCTTGCCGTGGACAGTTTTCTCAAACGGGATTTCACTTAACCAGAATTCTCACAATATCATGAAATCTGTGCTATCTTCTAGGGACTACAAATATTCATTGTTCATTCACTATGGAAGCGTGGATGAAGATGAAATTCAATGAGCAGCAATGGAATAGGAGTCCAGACTAACTTTACACAGTCATCTACCCTCAGCAGATGAACAAAAGTATGGACAAGGAAAGCATACACACAACAATTATTTTCAAGATCAGAAATATCATATCAAATCTATCTAACTCAAAGCGAAGATGCTAGAACAGCAGAATAACTTAAAACAATCTATAACTAAAAGGGAGAAGAATCATGAAACTTATTGAGAAACTCAGAAAATACACCAAAATTGACTGTATTTGCTATTTATAATTTCTGCAGCAAGTCTTTACAACAACTTAACTCTCTAAAATGAGAGGAGGAGAGCTCTATTTATAGATTCAAATAACAAAATGTATGGCCAAGATTTGATTCTATTATGTGGCCAAGATTCATCTTACATCAGGGTCTCACCTACCCCCCAAATATTACAATTAAGAGCTCATTTTGTCTCTTCCCAATCTCGTCATCTAGTGACAACACTATAGCGGATTTATCTTTCAGCTATTTACTCTTGGTTGTAGCTACTCTTTAAGGTACTGTTCTTCGATGACCGGATTGCCTTCCTGCTTCCTTAGTGCTGCATACTCCATGAAGCTCAGGATCAAGGTTTGGAGCTTTTCTACCTCCTTGATATCAGACTTTAAGATCTGATAACTCCATTCTTGAGAGTTGATGTTGAGCTTCTCCTAGTCTGCTTTATATTTGGTGCTATTTTCCTTGCAGACCTCTGATTGTGCGAATGCTCGAGCAACAAAACTCATGAGTTCAGTGGTGACCCCAGCAGACATCCCATCCTCCATGGTCTTCAAAAAGTGGGGTTTGAGGTTCTTAGGATTGATCTCGACGGCAGGAACCTCATACCCTGTCATCAATTTAAGGTATTGGGTGCACTCCTCCCTGGATTCCCTCGCCCATTCAATATCTGGAGCAATTCGCTCCAAGACCTGCTCCAGCCTCCTTTTTCTATGGTTGTAGTCCCTCTTCCAGGTATCCACCAGCCAGTGGTCATCATCATTGAGGGCGAGATCCTTCTCCCATACATCACTTGGCAATGCGAGGATAGCCTCAATTTTTGGGTAGGCTACGTCGTACTTCCCTGGGAACTTTTCACAGATTTTTCTTGTGTCCTCAAGAGTTTTTTGGACCTCTAGAAACCGATTTGTTGATCGAACAGCTATGTTGATACCTATGTTCCCTATATCCAGAACTTGACGGAACCAGTTTTTTGTGATTTTATCCAGGTTTCGTCTCCTCTTAAGTTTCTTAATTTGTTCATGGGAAAGCAACTGAGGCGGGGCTGACGAGGTTGTAGGTTGCTCATCCGGAGACGACCACTGCTGGATGTAAGCTGTTAGATCCGCAACCTACTCTTTTAACTCATCCTTTGAGCTTTTGTCTTGCCGGATGATGTGTACGACCGTGGCGACCGACTCTTGGAGGTGTTCGACCTTTTGATCCCTCGTGGCCACTCCCAGATCAATGGTGGAGACGTTGTAGGTTGTGCCTTGTTCCCCAACCACCGGCGTTGCTAACTGTACTACTCTTGATCCCGAGGTGTCCATAGTTATCTTTGACCTGACCTTTGGCTTCTTCTCCTTTCGGGTGCTGATATGCGCCCTGGCCATGATGGCTTCCAGCCTCACCTTGGGATCCTTTGAAGTGGGAGTCTTTGGCTTTAGTTGTCTTTGCAGCCAATCAGGTGTTTGGGAGTCCTTTCCTGATCCCTCATCTATCGTTCCACTATCCTCCTTTTCTAACCCAATAGTTCGGACAATGATGGCCCTTTTACTGGTTTCTATATCTTCCTTCTCTTCAGTGAGAACCTGCTTGGACGTCTCATGTTTAGCCGGGAACTCGGTGTGTGACTGTCCTTTTGGAGAATCCTCCTTTCTTGCATCCTCTTCCTCGCTTGAGATATTCTGATATTTCTCTGGACTTTCTATTTGTTTTTCCTCGGGGAAGAGGGTTTCTTTATCGTGCTCTGGAGTCTGGCCACATTCCTCAGCTGGAGATCTATCTCTTTCTGCCTCTGTAGCAACAGTCTCCTCCTCCTGTGCGAGCCGATCCTCGGCTTCCTTGTCCTCGATTTCTTTGAACTGCCGTCCCCATTCTTCATTGAGCCCGGGATCATTTGATTCCTGGATTAGCTCAGCATTACGGTCTCTGCTGTCCTCACTGTCACCGCTTGAAGCCTCATAAGCTACCGTGTCAAACTGCTGACGCTCAAATGGGGGATTCTCAGGACCCTGAAACTCTGCGGGCTCTGGCGCCTTTTCAGCTTCTAGCTGTTGTCATTCCCGCTCGTCCGATATTTGCATTGTTGCTTTCATTCTTGGTGACTCGGTAGAGGGGGATGCTGCTGGGGTGAAGGTCATAGCTTGAGTTATTGCAGCCTGGACCATTGGATTGGCTAGCATCCCTGAAAGCTCTGATGGAACATTCTGCATGTATTTTGCCAAGGACTCTGGAAGGCTTGAGGTTGGCGTTGTGGCAATGGGAACGGAAGGAAAGGAAGGAGACATGGAAGGAGAGGTCAAGGGTGAGGTGGCAGCAGATGGTGAGTCTGTATGAATAACCTGCATCCCTTGAGAAGTAGGAGGGAGGTGAACAAAGATATCCACCGCAGGTGGGGAGGATGTTGAAGCTGGGATCGAGGTAACTGGAGTGGCGGGTGTGATGACGGTAGGTGGAGATCCGAATGAGATGGATCTTTTGCTTGCAATCCCAAGGGGTGAATCTTTGGACATCATAACCATCGCCATGCTTCCTACTGTTTTCCTTTTCTTCTTCGAAGGTTCCAACTCAGATGACTTGCGGACATAAGTCTTTGGCTTTGGGAGTTGTCGGCCAACGTCCTTCCTTTTCTTGGACTTTGGAGAGGGTGGGGCTTGCGATGTCTCCCCAGCTGCAGTAGTGGCTTCTCCACCTTCGCAACCGCTTGGTTCACTAACGTGTTCGCTGGCAAGGTCGGTGTACGTTAGTGCGACCCCTTGTTGTTTTAGTTGGGCAACCTTGCTATTTATCCATCCTCTTGTCCTGGCCTTGACGGACCTAGTGAGTACACTGACATTATTGAGTTCTGGGGTATCCCAGTTGATTGTAGGCAGTGGCAGGTTGGACACTGTATCGTAGATCAGGTCTAGAATTGTCTCCTCATCCTCCTCTACCTGATCAGGAACCGGGCATAAGTTTACCCTTCACACATGGACTACGGTCATACGCATATAATAACGCATCCGTACTTCAAGATCGTCCTTGCAATTAGCCCAAAAGTCCTCAATATTGTGGAGGTGGGCATACCCACGTCCCAACGCCTTGCGGACATGGCCATAAGGATCCATCCGTGGCCTTGTTGTGTATTGCTCGAAGTTGTACTCGGCCAGCTCCTTTTCGGAGTATCCTACACACTAGAAGGTATGAACCTTATACATTCCCTAACCCAAATTCATTTTTATAGACAGGGCCTGCCAGATGTTTCTCGCCTAAGAGGCTGTGGATGGATTGCAGTTGCCAAGTCAGCTCCAAGAGGATAATTCGGTCGTTTGGATACCGAGGCAACTTATTTGGCTTATCCGAAAAGCCCTCTGCATGGATGTAGGTGAATCTGGGGAACTGGATGTACCAGAAAGCATACTGCTTAAGGAGGGCTCTAGCACTGTGGGACATCCTCCTATGGAAATCCCCACCTATTGACCTGATTATGTGGGCAATGAATGCATCATTCACCCTGCAGTAGCTGCTTTTGAAGTTCTTGAATTGCAGCTGGGGGTACCTGTCGTAGGGCTTTAGCTCCGGCCCTGATGGATCACTGGGCACCTGTGTCAATCCCTGGTAGTGCCTCTGATTGGCAAGAGAATAAACCAAGTAAGACGTCATGAAGAATTGATTAGTCTTCTTTATTGTGGTAAACTGCTCATGGAAGCAGTCGCTGATTATCTCTCCCTAGTAGAAGACGGTTCCTTTCCCTCGAAGAATCTGTTCTATGAAGTAGAACATCCATTCCTGGAAGAACATTGCACCAGGCAGGCCCATGACTCTACTGAGCAAAGTCACCAGATCATGGTAGTCCTCGTGGAAATCACTACGGAAAAGCTCATGGGGAATTTTCCCGGGGCTGCCCCATTTATCCTTTAGCCAATACTGATTAATGAGTCTTTTGCAGTCCAATGGGTCGTGTTCCCATATACTGATACAGTCTTCCTTGGTAGGGACCTCCATGCTCTCGAAGGTGGGAACGTGGAAGGTTTTGGTAATGCCTGACGGAGACATATCTGCGAGGAGATTTCCCTCGTGGTCCATGATAGTTCTAGTGTCGGACTGATACGCCTCGACACACGCCATTAGCAGCTCTGGGGCCACTAAGGCTGGTGGGAAACCTGCTGCCTTGGCGAGTCCACTGCTTTTAATAGCTCTTGCATTTGCTGTTTTGGGGTTCATCCTAACCCTCTAAATGAACTCATCAACATCGACCTGTCTGATGTTGGTATCTGAAACATCCCTCCAAAGGGAGGTAATCCGGGATTGGATGGGGACTCCCTAGAATTTGTACTTCATTAGATCCCGATCTTCTTTGCCCCTTGGTGGCTTTGCGGTTCCTTTTCCTTTCCTGGCAGCACTGGAAGTTTCTGGGCTAGATTCCATGAATTCCGCACAAAAGGCAAGAGTCAATAGTGAAGAACCTGTCATAAGAACTATTGACGAATCCCTACACGTCAAGATTAGTTCGACAATCATAGTAGATATTTAATAAGCACTTGAAGTTAGATACTTTATAACCCTAGAAGTTTGTACAATCAATCCGGGGTTCCCAGGCCGGAAATCCCCTGGCAGAATGCCGCTTGAAGAGGCAAAATGAGAATGGAATTCCCATATGCACCTCCCGGGGTTGGATTTCAAGTTTGAAGGTTGGAAATAGAATACAATGGAATTTTAGCAAGTGGGTCGAAGTCCATTTCAAATTTGGAGGTCATTTGACCCCCCATTTGAAGGTTCGGGTATCAGTGGCAGGCAGGCCGTCTGAAAACGGCGCAGAAGAAATGGAAATCCGGGAAACGGAATCCGGGTCTCGGAATTTCGTTATCGAGAAGCGGTCATTGTTCAGCCGTGAGGAATGGCGGGATGAAGGAGGAAATCCGAGAAGGGAAATTCGGAGGCGGACTTCCGGAGAAGGAAATCCGAACAAGGAAACCCGAAACGGAATCTCGAAGAAATGTGGAAGAAAATGGAAGTTTGAGTTTGGAAGAAAATTCCACGGCCGGGAAATGGGATCCGAGAAGCCACCAGCTGGATACCGTGCAAAAGGCGAAAAACAGACGGATTCTCGAAAAGAGAAGTCTGAAAGCGGAATTCTGGGATCCGAGGGTCGGGAAGACGTTCGGGCGACGTTGTGAAGAACGACGGGAAGATGACGGAATTCCGGAGACATAAATCTAAGAATGGAACTCCGACAGGGGAAGAAGGCCATGGGGAAACATCGTTCGGAATGCCGGGTGATGGAGGCCGTTAAAAAGACAAAGAGGAAATGGATTCCCAAAAACGGTATCCCGGACAAGGAATCCCGAAAAGAGAATTCCAAAGGAAAAGATGGAATTTGCGAGCGAACTTATGAAATTTTGATAAAGGTTCCGGGGAAAGGCACCCAGAAAGCCACTCGGTCGGGGCCGTTAAAAACGGCGAAAAGGAATCGGAGTTCTGGAGCAGGAAATCCGGACGAGGAATCTCGACAAAGGAATTCCGGAGAAGGAAAATTAGTAGGAGAAGAAAGGGCGGTAGTGGGAAGACCCGGGCCCGGAAGATGCCGATGCCATTTCAAAGAACGACCGCGACACAGAAAAGTTCTAGATCGATCCAGAGGTCGATAGAAGGCGGATTTTTGATTTCAAAGAAATGGGTTTTATGCACAGTGAGGATATCTACTAAGTTCGGACTTCGTTTTTTATTTATCCTTAACAAAATCTCAAAAAAAAAAGCGAAAAGAACTTAGGGCGCGGGACGGAAAACCTACCTCCAAAACCCAAAGAACAGGCTGGTCGGATGCGCGGACGTCGTCAGAAAAAACAACTTGAAAAACGTCAGAAAGGAAGCTAAATCGCCAGGAGCTCTGGAATGCGCTTTTGTTAGTCAAAAATTTGATAATGACAGCCGGAAAATGTTTTTATAGCAGAAAACGCCATTAGTACAGCAATAAATGCTCCGTACGGTTGCAGGTGGGTTGGTGAACTCCGGAAAAAGAAAGGCGGTGGGACGTCCGGAATCGGATGTCCGGAAAGCCGTTCCCGGGAAGACGTTGCCTGGATGTCGTGAAGAACGGCGAAACCTGAAAGGAAACCCGGAAGGGGAAACCCGACGAAGGAAACCCGAAAGGGGAAATTCAAACAAGGAAACTCGATAACAGAAATTTGGACAAGGAAACCCGAAAATTTCAGAAGATGCAAAAAAACTTTTGATGCGAAGTTTCCAGTCAAGGCGAGATTTTTTCAAATATAACATTGGGAAATGTGCCACCTTTATTGAAGGGAAAAAAGAGGGTCCCCGTTCCGAACGGGGTGTGTGTGCAAAAAGGGGCACAACAAATACTTGTGCAATCAATTGGTGTTTGTGTTTTGTATGGCAATTAAATTTATTGACAAGAAATACAAAATAGTCAACAAATACTTATGTCCAAAATAGATTGCTTGCAAACTAAACAATCTCAAAATACCAAAATATGTAAATTAAATTCTCAAATTAAGAAATTAATAATAGATCTTTTCTAAAATAAATGATCTACAAACAAATTCAACAATAGTAGCATTTTATAATCTGACAATATATAAAGCTAATTTGACACATCAATTGAACTTTTGGCGTTGTCAATTCTATTACAGTTAAGATGATATTAACCTTGCAAATCTTATGTATGCCAGATGTTTCCAACACCTTGGGAATGGGTGCATAAATGTCTAAGTGGTGATTGGGCGAATTATTTAATTATTATTTTCTCTCATTGATTTGATTATTATTTGTAATGACAAAAAATAAAGGAGGTTATAGTTATTGTAAATGATAACTTATGATAGATGCAGTTACAAAGTCTTTTGAATGCATTTATATAGCTTCCTCATTCCTATAGACTAGGTGAGAAAATGGAGCATCTTATGTTATGATGAGGGATCCACAAGGTGTAGTGGCTTGGAAATGAAGCAATACTTTGTAGATGTTTGTTATGAGAGTTGTTAGTCAAAGATGTTGTCATTATAGAGTGCTACTCTTGTGGCAAATAATTATTTTGATCATGAGGGTGTTGGTTTTTGTCATACCATGGGTTTTGATGGTTTTAGCTTTGGGAATGCACTCAAGGTTTCCCCTCCCCAATTCTTTATAAATTGGATGCCTTGGATAGTTGTATTATGAGTTTTTGTAGGTTGAATACTATTAGACTATTGAAATGCTATTAGATTGAGGAAAGAAGTTATATGTATTATTGTAACACATTGTTTTTGGATTAATATAAACTTATGCTCTCTTTGATGATGGTTTTTTCCCTTAAAGAGTTTCTCCACATAAATTTACTGCTAGGGTGAGCACAAGATCTTGATGGGCCAAATTAGACATCTAAGTGGTAATAAAAATATAAAAAATAGACTTAAACAAATTCACCTACAAATAATGAAAAGTGAACATATGGATGATATTATTCAAGGCCGCCTATTGTAATAAACTTGGATAATGAAGATGAAAAAGCTAAGATAGAAGAACAATTGCATAATTAATTATCTCTTTTGTTTTCCAAATCTATGGATTTAGATGGGGGAAACCATGATGATCCTCCTGATGAGAGTGATCCACCGTGTCTTGAACCTGATGATAATCCTTGTATGACACTTGTTGTAGTCCCTTTGGCATATTTTTTGTCTTCCATTTATGACGAGCAAGATTGGGATGTAGATAATTTGATTTAGATCAACTCGCATATGTTGTACATTTGTGTATTGTACTTGTGTGTGTTTGCTTGCACATGATATGATATCTCGTGTTGTGTTGCTCGACGTGTCTTTATGTTTGTTAGTTTTCTTTGAATGACCCTTGTTATTCTTGTTGGCACAAGGATACAAAGGAAATGAATCTATCATAAGTATCAATCTATTTGTATATCCATTATTTTTAATGCTGTAAAAATTTGCTATTGTCTTATGTTTTCCTTTTGGGGATGATGTGAGGTGTTGAGGCATTTAGGTCTCTTCAATGTTGACCCAAAAAAAAATTTTTTTCATCTCTATGTGTCTTTCTTCCATCGTGTTCGTAGTTCCATGAGTTCTTGGGGGAATGATGTCAATTTTGAGCATAATCATATTATATATTATCAAAGGTCTATACTGACCTTGAATCCATGGATCCCTTATGTAACATATTTTATCTTTTTTTGTGACTTTGTCTTGGGGCAACCCCTTTTGTCATGAGTTGGCTCTATTGGGAACATATCATTGGCATAGGGTTTTCCAATAAGCTCTCATGGCCTTTGATTTTCATGTTGCATTTATTGTCTTACTCTACCTTAAAGTTAATTTTTCACAGTTGGTGTTAGCAATCACTTTAAGGTGGAGGCATGCATTCCGTTATATGTGCTTCACTTTGTTCACACACACTAGACTTAGTGATGAGTTGGGTTATAATTTTGATCATTTTTTGTAGAGTCTTATCAAAGTTATTGGGAATATCTCTTGGTATGGTTGACATGGGATTACACCTAGTGAAAACTAGTCCCCACTAGCCCCTATCTGTTTCTTATTTTCTACTTTAAAAAATCTCACAGGTAGTGAATGTCGGGCTTCACTAGCCTTTGGTGCTTTGGTTCATGGTTCACCTAACAAATATTAGACTTCGTTAGCATGTGACTCATAAATGCCTTGGGTATGGATCCTAGTAAGATTTATGTGGAGCTTGCTAGTCCATGATTTTCATACCCCCTTCACGTGTTTGCATCGTGTTTGCATTATGTTTGTTTGTATTTTACCTTTGTCTTTTATGTTATTTTTTGTGTTATGTTATGTCTTGTGCCTTTGTTGTGTATGCTTTGTGTTTGTAATTTTGTATTTGCTCTCATACATGTGCATTCATTTTTCATTATGTTGTCTTGTCATATGATCTTGAATCTTCGGGGCTAGTGTATCCCCTAGATTCAATATCATCTTATCTCTTCAATATTTGGATAATTGAACCCCTCTTGACCTATCTATACTTTAGTGTGAGTCTGAGCATAAGTTCATACTCTCACTAAAGTGGGGGTTGAATGTAGCATTAAAAATTGTCACCCTTGATAATTTCACAATAGGTTTTACTCCCCCCTATGTGCTTGGACCTAATTATGCATTAATTACCCATTTTTAAAGCATCTTTGAAAAATAAAACATGGGAAATAAAACTATGTGTTCAATATTTTGCTCCCTATATTATTTTTTGTGTATGTAATGAGTTGTAACCTCTATTAGCATATTGTAAACATATAAAAATATTTTAATTAATATAGATCATTATTTTGATTGTGCTTGATATGTAATATAATTTCAAGTGTTTGGGATACTAGGTCAACTTCTCCTTTAGTAGACCTCCTTACCTAGATTGCATCAAATGGCATTAGAGAAAGGTTATGCTCATCAGGTCATGTTTGGGAAGCTTTAGGAATTTTCTTATAGATATGAGAGGAAGTGATATAACTATAGAAAGTTGTTTGAGAGAGAAAATGGTGTCAAAGAGGGTTTTCCTTATTCATGAGAGTGTTGATTATCCTCCAACAGAAGAGAGTGTTGGGTAGAAGGTGTGGGGAAATACTCCACTGATTGGAAAGTGGGTGTGCAGTGTTCTAATATTTCACATAAATTATAGTATTATTATTGGGTAGAGGGAATGTGAAAATAGTAAGGAAAATTAGTTATGATTTGTAGTGTGAGAGTGTCATGGTGATTCAAGTTGTGTGAGTATTCATGGTTGTGAGTGAGTGTGAGATGTCACTATATCATATCGTATGTCTTTGGGATTGTGGTTGTGTGTGATAGATGTAATCAAGGAGGACTAGAATGGCCTTGATATTTTAATTAGTGGATTAGAGATTAAAAAAAATTGAGGAGATAAGTTGGGGTGAATTTGAGAGTATGTGCATAAACATAACTAAAATAGTCAATGCTCTAAAGGAAAGACGAGTTGAAATTAGTGAGAAAAGAAAAGAGGAAAGGAAGAGTGGTTAATTTTTAAATCCCTACTTTATCTATCTTTATTTTATTTGTAGTAATTGAGGAAGGCAAAGCAAGTGAAAAGGAATTCATCATGTAAGAGGATGGTGGGGAAGAAAAGAATGTGCTAGTGATAGAAGAGATGAAGGTGTGAGTTGTTGAACTAGAAGAAAGGATTTTTTTAGTAAAATTATTTATAGGAGATGAAGCAAATTTAGGAGCTAAAGTGGTGGTTCATGATAGCATCATGTGTGAGAAAGAGATAGAGGAAGATGAAGCAATCTTGGACCACAAAAGAGGAGATGTATGAGATTAAGAAAATTTTTAATTAACATGTTTCATCTTGTGTAGATTTTATTGTACATGAGATTGGCGAAGAGGAGAAGGTTGATAATGACCTCTTTGAAATCCATAATATGGTAGTGATTTGTGATGAGAATTTAGTTGTAGTATGTTCATTGCAAGACATGAAGATATTGGTAAATGTGGGAAATATAGTGTAGAAAATAAGGAGAAGATGAGAAGACATTTGTGGAGATTTTTTACTTCCATAATATTGATGGAGTATTGAGTGGATAAAGGAAGATAATTTTTTTGACAGTGTGGATGAAATTTTACAAGAGAAGAGAAGGAGAGGTATTACACCCCGTGTGTTATTACCTATTTACTATTACCTTGTTTAGTTAAATTGCTTGAATATATGAATGTGTTTTATGAATCTTGAATGGAAATATGAAGAATGAATGATTGATTAAATTTGATGTTTTATAATGATTCTAACTATGAAATGTATGATGTATATGATTGTATTATGATCAACCAACCACTGTCATTATGTGCTAATTTGAATGCAGGAATAGGTTTGAACCTTTGGAAGAGAGGGGAAGTATCGATCAAGAGAGGATCTTGGTCTGGTAACCCTTATTGAGCCTTACTAAGCATACACACACTCACACCCTAGTTGGTCAAGTAGAGTCGAGTTAGTTCAAGAAATCAAGTAGGTAATCTTTGGTCATAATTTGGGGGTGAAAGGAATGGCTTTGGTTTTAGTATTTTGTTTCTTGATTGTTCTTGGTTTGATTTAAGTGACTGAGTCTCTATGTTGGTTATACACATGTTTACATATAAAAGTGATTCTAGTATCTTGTATTGATTAAGACTTGCACGAATATATTGTATTACTATATATATATGAATATATCAATGAAGTCGTTAAAAAGGTAAGTCATGAATATATGTATGTGCATATACAAGGTTGATATATATAAATACACACACACACACAGAGATATATATATATATATATATATATATATATATATATTAATCTTATATATTGATATAATATGGTGTATGCATAATTTAAATAAGTATTATATTTATATGTGTATTAAAGTATATAAATATATATATACATATATATATCTTTGAAAAAGGAAATAGTAAAGTAGATATATGTAATAATATATTATTATTATTTTTATAAACGTACAAATATATTATTTAATACATGTTATATATATCCTTGATTGGCTAATAATGTATTTTATAAATGTGTGATGATATATGTGTGTGTGTGTGTGTTATAATATATAAATATAATATATAATAATATATTAATAGTATATACATATATATATATTATTTTTAATATAATAAAAACACTTTGAAATAAACCATGTGCTACCTTACAATGTTTAAATAACATTATGGATTATATTAGTAAAGTGCCTTAAATGAAGCATGGACACATAAGGTGTTTCCTTGTAAATGCATTGCAAAGTAGAAGCCTGCGCATAAAAATAAATAATGACCAAGTCAACCAATTCTAAGAAGCTTGCATGAAATAAGAAGTTTTGTGCATATGTTGTAAAGGAAGTTATTATAGTTTTTAATTAGTCTTTACCTACACTATCTTAAGGGCGCCAATGTATGAAATATGGCACCAATTTAGAAGAAAATGGAATGCATAAGAAGTCTCTTTACTGCACATAATTCTAGAAAAGTAATATCTTAGCCATGAAACTCAGTCAAAGTAAACTTGGTAGAAATATAAGAAGGAATTCAATTTGAAAACCATATAGGAAACTTGCTAATAAGATTCTTGTTCATTTGGTTCAGTAAAAGAGTCTTGTTGTCCCTTGAAACAAGTTGACTCGTCCATTTGAAAGGTGAGGATTGTTATGTGGTTCAAACTTATAAGTTAGTTTGATGATTCGTTGCATGAGGATAGAAGGGTGGTATAAGTATTATCTTGTTTGTAGCCTTTGGTTTCTCACATTTTAGTATGTATAGAGGTGCTCACTCTACCACTTGCTACAATTTTCACTTTGATTATCTTGTTGTTATTCTATTATATTTTTATGCTAGTGAGTTGAGAGCTTGAGAGTTAGAGAGTTGCTTTGCTATTTTACATTTGTGATTGTTGAGAGAATTGGCGAGAAGTTAGAAGTGGGAATTAATTTGATCTTAGAGGAAGTAGCAAGAAAGCTTGAGGAATTGAGATAGGAAGGGAGATTAATCAATTGGAGCTTTAGTATAGGCATGCTAGTTTCTATACCTTTGTCATTTATGTTGGAAAGGTTAAATAGTTTTGATTACTATGTTGGAAAGGAATGGTTTTGAGTATTTCATGGTGCTTGTACATTCTTGCATGTTTCTTGGTTGTTTATTATGTTAGAGAAACCTTTCATATTGGTTTATACTTATATAGATGTGTATGTACCCTATATATAGTAGTTTGTATGAATGCAATGTATTTATACTATACATAATTATAAACACTATATGTAGGTTGTCTATACTAGATTTATGTAGCATGAAATGTGGAATGTGGAAATTTTTGATGTATTGAAGTAATTGAATTTGTTAGCTTATGGTGCTAGGTGAACCTTTTTGAATAATGAGGTTAAAAATACTACAGGGATGATGGCATGAGGACATCAAATCATTGATAGGTTGGGAATTTATCCAAACCATGTCGATAATTTATACTTGATTGATTACTCATTTCCCATTGGAAGTAGGAAGAGAGTCTTATCCCTAGGGTTAGGGTGTGTACTCAATGGATATATCAATGTTTAATGATAGGGTTGAGAAATATATTTTCTGGTTATGCTATCTTCTTATTTTGATTTAGAGTCTATTCCTATTCATGGAATTCTAGAAGAGGACTCACGTTCCAGCAACCCAAAGCCATAATGAGAAGAGGAATTGAAGGTGCAGAAGCACAAACTCTTGTCATGATAATGTTCTCTAGATTATATAAAAATGTAGTGAAAATTGTAAACATGTGAATATTTTAGGTATACCGAAAGAGAGGTTTTATGATTTTTTTATGATCACTTGGTCGTTACTTTATTTTGATTGAACCCTAGGTTGAGAATAACCTATTTGATCGAGTTGTTTACTTATTTATTGATTGAAGTAAATAGGTTTGGATTAACCTATATGATCTGATTGATCATTTGATTGTTGATTATATCTTGATTGAAGTCATTTATTGTTGGAGATTATACTTTTGATTAAGGTCATTTATTGATGAGATTATACCTTTGAGGGGAATCATTTATTGCTGAGATATTCTCTTGATGGATTCATTTATTGTTGAGATTGTACTTTTGAAATTGAGTCATTTAATGTTGTGACATTTTGAATACTCTTATGGTTAATTGGGTTATTCATGAGGTTAGGATAATCCATGGGAAAGGGGATAACCTAGATATAGAGTATGAATGATAAAAAACCAAAGCAAGATAGGAAGGTGGGTGAAATAGATGACTCACTTGAAATATTGGTTGATGAATTTTTTGGCCAAATTAGTGTAAGTGGCCATTGTTTACACTGTTAGTTCATTGTGATCCGAGTTTACATATTAGACTGGAAATTCCATACATGTAGGTTGTAGCCAATGTATGGTATCTCTAGATATGTAGGACACAACACCATGCTTAGAGAAGGCTAGGATTATAGGGTTACCAAACCAATCTCTTTGTCGAAGGGTAGGGCCACCTTACCAGTTAGGTAGATGTGTGGGGGACCACAGTAAGTCTATGGTTGGAAAAAAAGTTCTTGAGTGATGCTTCTCCTCATGCAATTGGTGGCCAAGATTTGAGGATGTACACACCAGTATTGGGGACAACTAGAATGTACACACCAAGGAATGGGAACAACTAGAATGTATGCACCAATGTTGGGACATCTAGACCAATATGTATCTCTATATCAATAAGCTCTTAGAAGCTACATATTCATGTATCCATCTCTATGGAAATTGTAAATGTGAAATTTTATCATGAAATATGAAACCATTACTTGGGTTTTTGTAATGTTTCGTTATAATGCAATGGGAAAGTTTGGAATGAAGTTATTTCAATGTGCATATTATCATCATATTAGAAAAGAAAAGTTTTATTGCTAAGTGTTGTCATCTTAAACTATTCACTTGTGGGTAAAACATAGTAAAGATTAATGGGTAGAACAATGGGCATGTTACACGTGGTATTAGAGCTATCGGGTTCAGCTTTGGAACTTATGGGCTCATTATGTTAGTGATACATAAACCTTATCAAAATTTAATTGTTAAAAAATTCTTACGCCAAGATGGAAAGAGGGAAAGAAAAAAGGGGAAAGAAAAAGGAAGTTAAGTTTAATGAGAAATTGTTAGCATTTGGGACCAGGAAAGAGTCATCCCTAGAGTTGAAAACTCCTAAACCAACAAATCATTAAGATACACCTTGGGATTGTGGAATATTATGCAACCAAATTCGATAGGAAGGTTATGGAGGATCACCAATGAGTACCTTCACCCCACATAATATTTTAATTGACTTTGAGGGATAGAAATAATTGAAGTGATCGCCCTTATTGATAACAACCTATAGATACGAAGAGTCAAGGATTTTGGATTTAGAAAGGATACTATGAAGCTATAGGTATGCTTTATGAAAAGGAAATAATTGATAACATAAATTGGAAACTTAGTTGAAGTAGAAATTCAACATTTTATGAATTAAAATCAACTAGAGAGGTATTTCGGAAGCTAGATAACCCTTGACAAGACCTAATTCAGTGCAAGGTTAAAATATTGCAATGATAATCAAAGTCAAGAGAGAAAGTTGATACCTTAGAATAAAGGTTAGATACCAAAGTGTTCAGAAAAAGAAGTAACCTACGAAGAATAAAAAATGACATGATTCCACCAACCACAATAAGCAAGATCAATTTGGAGTTCTGATTAAAATGGGGAAAAGAAACCAAGCAACCTTAGAGTGTCTAATGTTATGAGAAAATGAAATTACAGATAATTGGGAAAAAATCTCTTAGAAAGATGATTGCAAGGTAAAATATTAGAAAAAAAATCAAACAATTTGAATAAAGGGCTCAATTGGAGCATAGTTTGGTTGAAGTTTTAATTGAACTTACCAACTTGTCAATGAAAGTAAACTTATGTTTAGATCCTAAAATGGTCATTTGAAGATGATCCAATGGGAAATTGAATATGGTTAAAATGATATTAGTATACATGGAAAAGAGAATTGGAATGAAATATTAGAATATATCTTAGCTAATAAAGTTATTGATTATTCATTAGATCTCATTACTATGGATGCAACAGATGATTCTGAGAGATTAGAAGTTGATGATGAATCCAATTTTGGAAATAAAAATTAATTTAAGGTATACCATGGAAGGTAAGAAAGGCGAGAAAAATTCATTCAAAACACAACAACAAGGAATGATAAATCAATTCAATTTAGAGAGAGGGGATGATTGTTAAGAGTTCAAGATGATATAATGTTTTTGAAAACACTAAGGGGGAAAAGAGTGAGAGTAGATGTACTCAGATAAGTACCCTTTTCAATGAGGTTTAATTTTATATCTCTGGTAGGAGATAATTTTTAATCGAAGTCTTGAACTCAATGACCACAACAAGGTTGGTAAAGTTAAGAGGTTAAGGTATTGGAATTATTGGAGAAAGGTAGTGGAAAGGTCAAAGGATTTTGACTAATGAGAGAAAAATATTTATAACACAATCCTTTACATATTTATTTTGGAAGAATAGTTTTTTATTATCATTGATACTTTGGAGAAAGATAGGAAGTATGCTTAATCATGGAAGGTAAGATTATCACCTCTGGAATAGGAAAAGGGAAGATTTACGAACTTATGATTTTGAGTTATTGAGAAAATTTCATTCTTGGTAACTAGGTATGTAATAAGTATTGATATCTTTGGAAGATACTATCAAGCCAGTATGATTTAACGAGAATTGTTTTTTAACTAATATAAAATGCTCATCAAAAGAAATATATTGAGCTGAAAAATCAGATTACAACTTTAGGAATGCTTAGAGGGAGAAAGAAATCCAAGTTATGGATGTCATAGGATGAAGGATTTTTATCTCCGCAAAAATATCTAATTATTATATTTCAAGAATCATATGTGGCATAATTCCATGGAAGAGGTTTCACTTAATCAGGATGGATTATTATGAATTAGAGAAAGAACCTATGTACCAATTTTCTAGGAGATCAAGGAATGAAACAAGGTAAATTGATGTCATATTCAGGAGAAATTGGAATTACAAAATTATTTTTTGGACGAGGAACCACTATAATCTGGAAGGAAACAAATTAAGATTTTGTAAGGTATGTAGAAATTTGTTGTCTAGTATGGCAGAGGATGAAGATAGGATGTCATCATTGGCATGACTTGTATACTCTTAGGGTGTCCTAGAGAGGAAGTGATAGATCATAAGAATAGTTTTGATCTTTCTATTTTGATGGAACTAGCATAATTTTATGGTGTAAAGACTCACCAAGGTAACCAATTTTGGTTGGGAAATTTGATTTATAGGATATCAGTCCTAAAAAATAAATAGTGTAAAGAAGTTGCTTAATGTTCCTGAGAAGGTTATCTCGGATAGGAACAAGCAAGTAATATTAAGGTTTTGTATAAACCATTATCACCTTGTTGGAAAAAATAAATTGAATGAATGCTCGATTTATTACTTTGAGTTAGCCAATTGGGAAAAAAGGAATAATTCAAATCTTGAAGGATTTGTGAAAAACTATTTTATAATAAACTTCTATCATGGAAATTTGATCCATTTGAAATATTATACGGGAAGAAGGGTTGAATTCCTAAAAGCTAGAAGAAGCTAGAGAATAGGATTGACCTTAGACTGAAAATATTGTCACAAAAGGAAAAATAGATCAAAATGATCAACCTGGAAACTTTGTTGATACAAAGCTTGAGTTATGAAGCAATATTATTATGCTTAAGGTAAATGGTTGTGCTAGTGATGGATGGTCTCAACTTCTAAGTTGTTTGATGGTGTAAAGACCAAAAGGAAGGATGGGACCCATGGTGTAGTGTGTAATGCACCGAAATTCCTTTTCTATTTGGGTTACACTAAGGATAATTGTATTAGCCAAGGAGAACGTGTTTTTCTAGTCATTAAGGTATAGATGTCGTGTAGGATATAGTCACTTTTGTACTTATGATGTACATAGTAAGTCAATACTAATGTAATTATGATGTATAGTTCTCTAGAAAGAAAGTTTTCTTGAGTGCACAAGTTCTCCCTGTATGTTAGCATAGTCACTTAGTGCAAGGTCCAAGAAGGATGGACGAGAGTGTAAAGGGTCATGTTATGAGGGAAGAATATTTGGATATTTATGAAAGTTTATTTATTTTTTGCATGATATAGAAAATAGAAAGTAAAACCTTTATTTGACTTTATCTATATGTTTAAGTTCTTTAAATCATTGGGTAAGTGCAAAAAGATGGAGGCAAAAAAGTAGCCAATTCACTCTTTCAACCTAAAATAGCGAGAACATGAGCATGTTATAGTAAATGTTCTTGTGTTATGGGTTGGTAGTGACCTATCCTAGGCTCGATCATTACCAAGCCTAAAATGTGATCGTGTTATAACGTGCTTGTGTTATGGTTCAAATTTCAAAAAATGTGCAGTTTTTGAATTCAAAAAAGCATTTCCAAAATGTGAGCTCATTATAATGTGCTTGTGTTTTGTTAATGCATTGACAAAATGCAAGAACATTTTAACGTGCTCATGTTTTGGTCTACATTGAAAAAAATCCTTCTCTTTTTTTAGGGAAACTATATACATGAAATAAGCATTTACATATGGAAATTTAATTTCTTATACTTTAAGTTATATTTCATGTATATAGTTTCAGTATGTTTGAGAGTGGTTTCAGATCTTCTAGTTTTTGGAAGATCTTTAAAAAATTCATTCTTCTCAAATTTCACTAATCAACATGTCAAATTTTAGTAATCAAGAGGTCAAATTTTAGTAATCAGTAAGTTGTATTATTTTTCTCTCTCTCACTCACTCATTTCTTATCCCTTACACTTTAAACCAACCTCCCTCTCTCCCTCTAATTCTCTCTATCTCACTTCTCTCTCCATCCCTCCTTCCTCTATCTCTCTCTATCTCTCTCTCTCTCTTTCTCTCTCTCTCCCCTTCCCTCTCTACTCTCTCTCTCCCCTCTCCCTCTCTCTACCTACCTCTCCCTGTATCACTTGCTACCTACAACTCTTTATTTCTCTCTCTCACCTCCCTCTCTCTCTCTCCATACTTCTCTCTCCCTCTCTTCTTCCCTATCTACTCTATATCTACCAATCCCTCTCTACCTACCTCTCTAGCCATCACACCCTACCACACTCTCTCTCTACACCTCTATATCTCACCTTTCTCTCTCTCCTTCCCTCATTCCCTATCTACTTATCTTTATCTCTCCTCTCTACCTACCTCACCTTCCCTCTCTACTTATCTTTATCTCCTCTCTCCCTCTCTCTACCTACCTCTCCCTCCATCACACTCTCTATGTCACTCTATCTCACCTCTCTCCCTCCCTCCCTCTCCACTTATCTATATCTCCCCTCTCCATCCATCACTACCTACCAATCTCTCTCTATTTCTATCTATCTCACCTCCCATTCTTCATCCATACCTCTCCATATCCTTCTCTCTCTCTCTACTTCTCTCTATATCCCCTCTTCCTCTCTCTACCTACCTCTCCCTCCATAACTCCCTACCACTCTCTATTTCTCTCTATCTCACCTCTCTTTCACCTCCCTCTCTCTCCATCCATACTTATCTCTCTCTCTTCTTCCCTATCTACTCTTTATCTACCAGTCCCTCTCTCTACCTACCTCTCCATCCATCATACCCTACCACTCTCTCTCTACACCTCTCTATCTCACCTTTCTCTCCCTCTCTACCTATCCCTCACTCCCTCACTCCCTCTCTAATTCTCTCCATCTATCCTCTCTCTCTACATATCCTTCTCTCTTTACTTATCTTTATCTCCTCTCTCCCTCTCTCTACCTAGCTCTCCATCCATCACTCTCTCTCTATTTCTCTCTATCTCACCTCTCTCTCCCTTCCTACCTCTCCCTCCCTCTCTACTTATATATATCTCCCCTACCTCTCTACCTACCTCTCCATCCATCACTTCCTACCACTCTCTCTTTATTACTCTCTATCTCACCTCTCTCTCGCCCCCTATTCTCTCCATCCATACGTCTCCCTCTCCTTCCCTCTCTAATTACCTCTCCATTCATCACTCCCTACCACTCTCTCTACACCTCTCTATATCACTTCACACTCTCCCTCCCTCATTCCCTCTCTACTTTTCTCTATCTCTCTACCTCTCCTTCCCTCTCTAATTATTTCTCTCTCGCTCTAGTCTCTCTCCCACTCCCTCTCCCTCTCTCAATTATCTCCTTCCCACCTTCTCTCTCTCTCAACCCTATACCCTTAACCCTATACCCTTAACCATAAACTCTAAACTCTCAACTCTTAACCCTATACCTTATACCCTTAACCCTATACCCTATACTCAATATCCTAAACCCTAATCCCTATACCCTATATACTTAACCTTGACCCTCAACCCTAATCCCTATACCTTATACCCTCAACCCTGAACACTATCCCTCAACCCTCAAACCTGTACCTTAAACTCTAAACCCTACACCCTCAACCCTCATCCCTATACCCACTATCCCTCAACCCTCAAACCTGTACCTTAAACTCTAAACCCTACACCCTCAACCCTCATCCCTATACCCTCAACCTTATACCATAAACCCTAAACATTATCTCTGTACCTCTCTCTTAGTTCTCCCTCCTACCCTAACTAGATAACTCTCTCTCTCTCTCTCTCACTCACTCACTCACTCACTCCCTCTATCTCTCTCCCACTCCCTCTCTCTCAATCCCTCTTTCTCCCACTCCCTCTCTCTCTCCCACTCCCTCTTTATCCCTATCTCTTAGGTCTCTCCCTCTGGTACCCTACCTAAATAACTCTCTCTCTCTCTCTCAAGTCTCTCCCTCCCGCCCTAACTAGACAACTCTCTCTCTTTCTCTCTTTCCCTCCCTCTATCCCTCCCACCCTCCCTAGATAAGTCCCTCTCACTCCAACCCCCTCTCTCCCACCTCCTCTCTCTCAAGTATCTCCCTCCCACCCTCTCTCTCTCTCTCTCTCTCTCTCTCTCTGTCTCTGGTCTCTCCCTCCCTCTCTCCCTCCTACCCTACCTATACAACTCTCTCTCCCTCTCTCTTAAAATTATCCATCCCTCTAAATTCATAGATGCAAACATACATATAAGCATGCATACATACATACATATAGTCATACATACATACATACATACATAAAATCTTACATACATACATACAGGAACACATGCATACACTAATACATACATATAGGCGTACATACATACATACATACATACATGTGTGTCATACAAGCATACATACATACAAATATATATACATACATTTAACATACTATCATTCAACACAAAGAAATACATAACGTGATCACGTTATAATGCACTCAAATTATGTCTTTTTTAGGCAACTCAAGCACAAACACAAAAAATATGTCAAAACTATGAAATAACATGAGTGCGTTATAATGTGCTTGTGTTATTACTTGCTTTGGTAATCTCTAAGCCTAAGGCTTGGGATTTTCTTTGTATGTCTAATCCAAAGGCTTGGAGTCCCTTCCCAATGTCACATAATTTCGTTTGTGCTAACCATCAGGTTTGCACGTGTTTCAAGGTCAAACAAATCAAACACCTGGGTAATGTTAGGATCTCTCTTAGATATTTAACGATGTATTTTTTTCACATTTTGACAATTCTAAGCCTTTCATCTTTAGTTTCTTTTGTTTGTGTCTTTTTTTTGGCAAAAACCATTATTTGGTATGTTTTACTTTATTTTTAACTATTCATTGAAATTTCAAATAAATTAAATTTTTATAAACTAGACTCCATTCTACACATTAAAAAAAAATGATTTTCAATTAGTTTTTTAAATTTGTAGATATAGCACAGCCAAAATTCTATTTTTTGAGATGTCCACTTTGAAAATTAGTAAAAAATCAAATATTCATTAAAATTTATCAAAAAAATCGAGCATAAACTACATGTTGTTAGCTAATTTCTCACTGAGGTGATTTTAAAAATACCAAAAAAAGGTTAACCTTTTGAGGGAGCCACAAAAGATATTGTGTTATGTTTTTTGACAAAAACAACACCAATTTTTGTGGATCCATCTTTTGAACCCCTTAATCTATACCATTTTCAAAAAAAAAAATTAGTTTAGAAAGAAGACTCGGAACACTTGCTACATTATTTTTATTGCATCTTAAAATTTTGAGTGTAACTACCCTCAATTTCTCATCCAAGGTCAGTATTTCCTGATTTCAGAAAAAAAGTGACCACTTAAGACTCATTTTTGGCCCCCCATATTTTTTCACTTACCCCCTTGGGGATGATGATTCACAAGGGGGAATATGTTACACCCTGTGTGTTATTACCTATTTACTATTACCTTGTTTGGTTAAATTTCTTGAATATATAAATGTGTTTTATGAATCTTGAATGGAAATATGATGAATGAATGATTGATGCAATTTGATGTTTTATAATGATTATGACTATGAAATGTATGATGCATATGATTGTATTGTGATCAACTAACTACTATTATTATGTGATAATTTGAATGCAAGAATAGGTTTGAACCTCCGGAAGAGAGGGGATGTATCACTCAGGAGAGGAGCTTGGTCTAGTAACCCTTATTGAGCCTAACTAAGCATACACACACTCACACCCTAGTTGGTCAAGCAGAGTCAAGTTAGTTCATGAAATTGGGTAGGTAATCTTTGGTCATAATTTCAAGGTGAGTGGAATGGATTTGGCTTTATTCTTTGGTTTCTTGATTGTTTTTTCTTTGATTTAAGTGGCTGAGTCTGTTTGTTGGGTATACACATGTTTACGTATAAAAGTGATTCTAGTATCTTGTATTGATTGAGACTTGCATGAATATGTTTTATTGCTATATATATGAATATATAAATGAAGTCATTAAAAAGGTAGTTCATGAATATATATATATATATATGTGTGTGTGTGTGTGTGTGTGTGTGTGTGTGTGTGTGTGTGTTCATTTATAGGGTTGATATATATATATATATATATATATATCAATCTCTTTGAAAAAGGAAATTGTATAGTAGATATACATATGTAATAATATATTATTATTATTTTAATAAACATACAAATGTATTATTTAATATATGTTTTATATATCCTTGATTGGCTAATATTGTATTTTATAAATGTGTGAAGATATATATATGTGTGTGTGTGTGTGTGTTATAATATATAGATATATATTAATAGTATATACATATATATTATTTTTAATATAATAAAAATACTTTGAAATAAACCATGAATTGCCTTATAATGTTTACATAGTGATGTAGCTTATATTAGTAAGGCACTTTAAATGAAGCATGGTTGCATAAAGCACTACCTTGTAAATGCGTTGCAAAGTAGAAACTTGTGCATAAAGAAAACCAATGACCAAGGCAACCAAGTCTAAGAATCTTGCAAGAAATAAGAAGTGTTGTGCATACATTGCAAAGGAAGCTAATACAGTTTTTAATTAATCTTTACCCACACTATCTTAAGGGTTCTAGTGTATGAAATGTGGCAACAATGTATAAGTAAATGGAATGCATAATAAGTCTCTTTACTGCACATAAGTCTGCAAAAGCAATATATTAGCCATGAAACTTAATCAAAGTAAACTTGGCAAAAATATAAGAAGGAATTTGATTTGCAAACCAAATAGGAAACATGCTAATAATAGTTTTGTTCATCTGACTTGGTAAAAGAGTCTTGTTGTCCCTTGAAACAAGTCAACTCATCAATTTGAAAGGTGAGGAATGTTATGTGGTTCAAACCTGTAAGTTAGTTTGATGATTCATTGCATGAGGATAGAAGGGTGGAAGAAGTATTAGCTTGTTTGTAGCCTTTGGTTGCTCACATTTTAGTATATATAGAGGTGCTCACTCTACCACTTGTTACACTTTTCAATCTTATTATCTTGTTGTTATTCTATTATATTTCTATGCTAGTGAGTTGAGAGCTTGAGATTTAGATATTTTATTTTCTATTTTGCATTTGTGATTGTTGAGAGAATTGGTGAGAAGTTAGAAGTGGGAATTAAGTTGATCTTAGAGGAAGTAGCAAGTGGGCTTGAGGAATTGAGATAGGAAGGGAGATTAATCAATTGGAGCTTTAGTACAAGCATGCTTGTTTCTATACCTTTGTCATTTATGTTGGAAAGGTTAAATAGTTATGATTACTATGTTGGAAAGCAATGGTTTTGATTATGCCACGATGCTTGTACATTCTTGCATGTTTCTTGGTTGTTTCTTATGTTGGAGAAACCTTTCATATTGGTTTATACTTATATATATGTGTATGTACCTAATATATGGGATTTTTAAGAATGAAATGTATTTATACTATACGTAGTTGTCAACACTATACGTAGGTTGTCTATACTAGACGTATGTAGCATGAAATGTGGAACATGGAATTTGTCGATGTCTTGAAGTAATTGAATTTGATAGTTTATGGTGCTAGGTAAACCTTTGTGAATAATGAGGTTAGAAATACTACAAGGATGATGGCATGATGGACATAACATCATTGATAGGTTGGGAAGTTATCTAAACCATGTCAATAATTTATACTTGATTGATTACTCATTTCTCATTGGAAGTAGCAAGAGAGTGTTATCCCTAGGGTTAGGGTGTGTACTCGATGGCTATATCAATATTCAATAGTAGGGTTGAGAAATGTATTTTTTGGTTATGCTATCTTATTATTTTGGTTTAGAGTCTATTCCTATTCATGGAATTCTAGAAGAGGACTCACGTTTCAGCAACTGAAAGTCATAATGAGAAGAGGAATTGAAGTGAAAAAACACGAACTCTTGTCATGATAATATCCTCTAGATTATATACAAATGTAGTGAACATTGTAAACATGTGAATATCTGAGGTATAGAAAAAGAGAGGTTTTATGATTTTTTTATGATCATTTTGTCATTACTTTATTTTGATTGAAACCCTAGGTTGAGAATAACCTATTTGGTCAGGTTGTTTACTTGTTTATTGATTGAAGTAAATAGGTTTGGATTAACCTATATGATCTGATTGATCATTTTATTGTTTATTATATCTTGATTGAAGTAATTTAATTTTGGAGATTATACTTTTGATTGAGGTCATTTATTGATGAGATTATACCTTTGATGGGAGTCATTTATTGTTGAGATATACTCTTGAATGGAGTCATTTATTGTTGAGATTATTGTTATGCCTTGCATAACCATCCCATATTTTTCCTTGGTCAACATGGGTCCCCCTTTTTGTTTTTTGTCCTTGGTTGTTTTTCAAACAAACTTTGGAGTCTTACTTTTCAAAAACTTTTTTTTTCTTTGGTTTCTTCTATCGGAATCGGAACCGGAATTGAATCGGGTTTTAAAACTTCTTTCAAAACTCGTTCTGATTCCCATCCCGACAGTCTTCTTTTGCTTTTTTTTTTTGGTCTTTATAGGAGTCGGAGCTGGAGTGGAAGTTAAGTCCGAATTTATTCAAAGTTTCAAAATCAAATACCGTTTTGTCTCCACCTTAGCTTTTTGGTTTTTCATTTTAAACTAGGTTTTTATGTTAAGTTTTCTCATTTCAGTCTTTTTGTTTTATTTTGATGTTTTGTTTCTCTTTCTTCTTTGTCAGCAAAAACGAAACCAAAACGAGAGCTAAGTTGGAAAGTTAAACAAGTTGCTAAATCATTTTCCATTCCGATTCTACTCCTGATGTTTGTGGTCGTTGACTTTACTAAAGTCGCACGACAGTAATGTGCCAGTTCCTTCTACAGTTCTGACTCTACTCTACCACATTTATGGCATTAATTATAGGTGCCATGTACACGTGAAGCTTCGTGTTTTTACCTTAATTAGGTATTAACCCGTAGTTATCATCATTATTGTCAAGAGATCGAAGAGTGAACCAGAGTTGCAGTGGAGCTTTTGTGTGAGTGAATCGATTGAAAGAGAGACAGTTGTGTGCAGATTGCTTCAGGGAGTTAACCTATTTATTTGCGTTAGAGGTAGGGTTTTCTATTCTCATATTTCATATTTTATTTTTGTGTTTTTCATTTCTGTTCATCTTGGATTGTTTGGTCTCGGGAAAATTCATGATTCTCTATGAGTTCATGTGTTTTGTTTGTTTCTCTTTTTTTTAAGTTTTCTTGTTTTCTTATGTTGCTTTTATGGTTTTGTTTCCTATCTGTTTGTTATAAACATGGCCGTTTTCACGTTTTAGTCATGACCGCATCGTGGTGCCCCAGTTTTTAAATGTGTAGGTTAGTTATTGTTTTAGAGTGAGTAGGTTTTGATAAATTGTTGTTTATACTTAGAAATCATGTTGTGCATCGATTTGTTTAGTTTGAATGGGGTTAAATTCGTGCCCTAGTTATTTGGAATCGATGGTTTTTAGTTTAGGGTTTTGATGTGTTCGTGGTTTTAATTTAAATATGATGCCCTAAATTAGTACACTCGCCTCTCAGTCATATGGGGATGGTTTTATTAGGTTATTTTTAAGCCCCTTTCGTTTTGGTATGACCTAGTCCTTAAATTATGAAGTAATGTATTGAACTGTTAAAATCACTTATGACATCATGGTTATTTTAGGCGGTAGCGAGATCAGAATTGATTTAGACTTTAAACCATGTTTTCTAATAAGTATCAATTCTATTTCCATCCCGTTTCTGACTCCGCTTACCATAAGAACCATTCTTTCAAAATAATGATAACCTAGGTAGAAGCGGAACCAGAACTGAATGTGAAATTAGAAAATCTGAATGAAACCAAATCAGTTTCCCTTATAGTTCTGATTCTAGTTACCATTCCAGTTCCGACTCCGGTCCCACTTGTTATTACTGTAATCTCAATAATGGTTTTGGCTCCGATCCCGACAGTATTTTAAAAGGATACTGTTTATAATGTTCTCTACTTGGTTCCACCTCTGGTAGATATATAAAGGGTAAGATTTTAAAGCATATTTTGTGATGTTTATTCAAGGATCTAATTAGAGGTTTTATTGCAAGAAGCTAAATAGTGTCAGGAGTGTGAGGAGAAGCTTCCCAAAGGAATCATCCTATAGAAACTTCAAAGGCAGCAACTAAGCCTAAGAAGATTAAGCTGGAGCATCTACCTTATACCTTGAGGTATAACCATAGGGGTCTTGTTGTCACTACAAGCAAAGTGGAATCAGATTGGTCTGATATAACTGACACCAATCTAGGTCAATACAATTTTGAGGAGTTATATTCAAAAACATTCACTAAGGATGTAACAGGGAGAACTTTAAGAATAGTTGAGTCTGGCTTGGCTCATATCACCTTATTTCCTTTATCCATCCAATGCCTGGAGTTGATTCTGACAGCAACAGGAGCTTACAATCCGGCCACTAGGTAATGTATGGATTCACAGGACAATGTGATCATTGATCTAACTCCTCAAATGTTTCAGCACATGTTTAGTGTCCTTGATCCAATGAGCCTAGTACAGTTAAATGAGGCAGATGCTTTAGAGATATATAGAAAACACAAGGAGGCCAACAAGGCTCACTTGAACAAAAAGTGGTTGAGAATAGAGAAGAAGTCTCTGACCAAGCTCCATGATCAACCAAAGAGAACAAAATTTTACAAAGAAGTATCGGACCTGATAATGATGTTGTCTAGAGCCTTTGGGAAGAGGGATGCATTTCATTTCAAGGAGTGTATGTTTCCCTTCATTCAAACAATCTTTAATGGCACCCAACAGTTTGATTGGCCGATGATTGTCTCATATACCATTCATGATCATTTAACTAGAATTAGGGAAACCAAGAGCTTTTTCATGACTTCTTATGTTGTCTATGCAACAGCTAGAGGAGGTATCTTTCCAGGTTTGAATAGAGTGGGAATATTGGGAGAAGTTGATGGACAAAAAAGAGTATGGAATCATTATGATCAACTATCTCTGCAGGTTTCTGAAACACAATTTAGGAGAGTTAATGATGCATTCTTATATGTAATCATTCACTAGCTTAATGGGGATGCAGCATACAGATTGAGCCAGGAAGCCATGGCCTTTATCACAGAATGGGGATGTTGGTATATCCAATACCCCAAGTTCACCTATTCTAGACTAGCTAGATTTGAAGGTCATCCCCACTTACTTCCAAGGTGTTGCAGCAACAAGATGGTTCTGATGGATTTTTTCTATCAAGATCTACAGGTTAATGCTCGATTTGGGTTAAAGCACAAGACAATTTGTCATAAGTTTCCCATGCAATTGGGTGAATACAGCTTCCAACATCTTGTGGGAGCTAAGGTAGTTTGTAGTGAATTGATACATTTGAAGCTATGTTTGTACATTGCTCAAAAGCACTTCGATCCAAAGAATAAAATGAATGCTTTGTTGCCTTCGATTTTTGACAAACATTTCAACCTGCTAGAAGACTTCTGGAGTGATCTCTAGGATGAATATGACCTCAGGAAAAGGAATTATGAGAGGTTTCCTGTTGCACTCATGGTAGAATTTGGGATCAAAGATGACATCCCTGATACATTAGTAGATGATGGAGTTGTGTTGGATCCATCATATGAAACATTAAATATTGGCACCAAAAGTTTGGATCTGGTAGACTAGGATGGTTAGGAGACCATGAACATCAAGAAAATAGGGAGACCAGTCTTGGATAGGAGTATCCACTGGACTGTTCTTAGAACCAAAACTCCTCAGGGATCAGCTCCTAAGAAGGGAAAGGGATATAAAAGAATCAAGAGGAAATTGCCTTCCAAGGAGACTTTGGAATTCTTCCCTCTTGACATTGAAGAGATTGATCTTGAAGCCTCTACTCAATATTTACCTGGAGTACAAGAGGGGGATGCAGCAATAGGACCGGTGTTTTCAACACTAGCAATAGGTGAGTCATCTTCTCAAGTCCCTCTAACAGAGCAACCAAGTGGAGAGATTCCTGAAGGAACTCTTCATGGTATAGTTGAAGCATTTAAGGGAAAAGCAGTAGAGCTGGAGATCCATGATGTTGAAACGGACAATGATGAGACCTTATCAGAGAAATATGCACAAGAAAATATGCCTCTAGAGGAGGAAATTGAACATATTTTAACAGAGGAAGATCAATGGGCAATGTTTGAGGAAGCAAAGAAGGCTTCAGATGCTCAAGCACATACAAAGGCAATAGAGAAGCAAAATGCAATTGATGCTAAGGCACAAGCTGATGCCTTACTTAAGCAGCAACAAATGGAAGCTAACCTAAGGGCTGATGAAGTGTAGAAGCAGCAAAGGAAAAAGGAGCAGGAGCTCAGGATCAAAGAAGAGAATGATAAGCTAGAATTAGTACAGAAAATTCATGATCTAGAAGAAGAAAAGGAAAAGCAACGAAGGGAAAGAGAAGTTCTTGTGGCCAAATTGAAGCTTGCTAAAGTCCTATAAAAAGAAAGAGGAAGCAGAACGTGTACAAAAATAAAAAGATGTCGAGGAGCTGACCAAGCAGTTGCAAAAGGAAAAGGAAGATGCAAATAAACTTAAGGCATTGGAGGAAGAGAGAAACCAGGAACTTGCGAAGAAAAGATTAGAAGAAGAAAATTTGAAGAAAGAAGAAGAACACAAGAGGATACATGAATAGAAGGATAGGGAGGAAGCTGAAAAGCTTGCACAGACAAATGTGGAGCAAGAACAACAAGAGGTACAAGGGGTTGATTCTCAACCTAAAGTGAATGTGCAACCGCCCTCTACTACTGTTGCTTCTTCTTCAATTATAATGACCACTACTCCAAGTGCTCCCACTTGGTTGAAGTTGGATCTTCAAAAGAGATCAGTGACACCCTCGCAGCCTCTCAAGTGGGATGATATGATGAAGGAGATTGAAAAGGAAAGGCCCAAAAAGAAGGCTAAAATCCTACATTCCACTAGGCTTACTAAAGTAGGGGAGATTGTTGTTGAATGTGTGATACCGATGGTGGACAAGGATGCAGGGGACATGCAACTGACTAATTACCAGTTGGGAACGGTTAACTTGGGGAGACCCACAAGAGATCAACAGATGAGCTTGATAGATGTGGTAACATCATCCACTAAATCAAGAATGATGAAAGATAAGCAGAGAAAGGATGAGCTTAAGGCTCAATTGGATAGTTTGCATACTTTCTTGAAGAGATTTTATGCTCCGAGGTCTCAACAAGTTGCCACCATTGAGACACCAATTTTTCTTAGTAAGAAAGAAGTGGATGATTTGGTGTAGGTAAGGAGCAAGGCAGAGATCCTGGATTAATGGACTGATAAGATAAATTAGGAAATAAGTGAGGTGTTGGACAACAGTTTTGAGGTTAACAAAATGATAGAGGAATTAATTGAAGAGATGAATAAGTATGTCAAAGTATTGGGAGAATAGAAGGAGGAGTACAGAGGATATAGCCAAAAGTTGAAAGAGGTTAATAAATTTCCAAAGTTCACTCTTCTAGAACATTCAATACTTGAAGAGGACAACAAAGGTTTCTTGGAAAAGACTTCCAGCATACTCCGGTTTAGATCGGACTTTTTATACAAGCATAAAAATGAAGTTCAAGATTCTGTCAACGATCTGAATGAATAGTTTGAGGAGTTAGAAGTAGTTATTGCTGTTATAGTAAATGTTAATATATCGGTAAAGGAGGGCCTACCTTTAGCCAAATAAGGGAGAAATGGGATGATAGGTTTAAAGAGGTCATGCAAAAAGGAGATGATGGAGAGGATCTGTTGTTAGATTGGTTAATGGATATTAAAGAAGAGGTAAGGGTAGCTAAAAGAGAGTTAACAAAGCTAAAGGACATGAGAGGATTTGTTGTTGTGAAATTAGAAAGGATCAAGTTTGAAGACAATTGGGTTGATGGGCCGGATTTGGAGGTGCTTCAACAAGTCTTCTCCAGTTATGACGAGTACATTGCAAAGAAAAATTTGCATGCATAATTGATAAATCTCCTGCACGCATGGTTTTCTTTTCTTCTCCGCATGCAAGAATGATAGTTTTAGAGGCGCATGGCTTTCTTTTCTCTTCTATATTCTTCTCTCTAGTTTAACTGAATGATCAAGGTGGGAACTAGAGATCAAATTGATCTGAGTTTCCAAGAAGAATTTAATTCCTAAAAAGGTGGATCAACTTAAGATAGAAAGGACTTCAAATTTTTGTACATCTATAAATACCTTTGGGGTATCATATTGTAAGGGTCAGCTAATGAGAATAAGATTAGCCACCTAATAATAGGAGTTAGAATTTTTCATAGTTTTAATAGAGATACTTTGTTATTTTACTTATAGTTGAATATAATTACAGGTTTTTTTACGCAATATGGTGTTGGAATTAATTTTACTTGATAAGGTTTATGAATTATAGTATATTTGTATGCCACTGATTATGCTAAAGCATAAGTGTTTCTTTTGTGATGAAAATCCTTAGAAGAAACCAGATTTAAGAATTATTTCATTAGATTATCTGTGAATTGAATTTATTGAAGTATGTTGATCTATGGTCTTGGCAACGAATGAGAGTGTGTTCTTTTTGGAATCTTTGAAATACTTATGATGTGTGATTGTGATGTTAAATTAAGCACCTTAGATGCATGCAATAGTATGGACTATTCTATAAATTGTATCATGCTATGGTTTTCTTGATTTGTTGGAAGAACATTCGTTGTTGAGGATATATGTCCAGATATTAGATAAGTTTTATTCATGTTTACTAATGTACACTCTGATCTATCTTTTTCTTTTATTTAAAACCCCCCTTTTTATTAAGAACAGCTCGATGAATAAGTTACTGCTTGCATTCCTTATTATCAACAAAGGCACCTTGAATATTACAGTTGCATGGACCAATTGAGTGACACTAGACAGTTGAGAACCAACTACCAGGACCTTGGGAGTTAGGCTACTCTATGTTGTCTTTCTTTTTCAAGAGAAATAGAGTAGAAATATTTTGTTTAAAGGTTGTTTGTGTCATTTTCACCATCAACAATTATAATTTTGAAATCGGTTCATTTGATGTTGTGACATTATGAATATATGTATGGTTAATTAGGTTATTCATGGGGTTAGGATAATCCATGGGAAAGGGAATAACATAGATATAGAGTATGAATGTTCAAAAACCAAATTGAGCTATGAAGGTTGGTGAGACAGATGACTCTTGCTTGAAATACTGGGTGATGAATTCTTTAGCCAATATAGTGTAAGTACCCATTGTTTACACTCTCAATTCATTGCGATATGATTTTACATACTAGGCTAGGAATGTAATACATGCAGGTTGTGGCCAATGTATTGTAGCTCTAGATATGTAGGACACAACACCATGCTCAGAGAAGGCTAGGATTATGGAGTTACCAAATCAATCTCTTTGTCAAATGGAAGGGTCATCTTAGTAGTTAGGTACAGATGTGTGGGGGACCGTAGTAAGTTCATGGTTGGCGGAAAAGCACTTGAGTGATGCTTCTCCTCATGAAATTGGTGGCCAATATTTGAGGATTTAAATACAATTATTGGGGATAGCTAGAATGTACACACCAAGGAATGGGGACATCTAGAATGTATGCACCAATTTTGGGACATCTAGACCAATAAGTATCTCTATATCAGTAAGCTCTTACAATCTATGTATTTATCTATCCATCTCTATGGAAATTGTAAATGTGAAATGTTATCATGAAATATGAAACAATTACTTATGTTTTTGTAATGTTTTATTATAATTCAATGAGAAAGTTTGTAATGAAGTTATTTCAATTTGAATCATAAACTATTCACTTGTGGGTAAAACATAGTAAAAATTAATGGGTAGAATAATAGGAATGTTACAAGAGGAAATTATTTTGGTGGAGGTGTACAATTAGTGATGGGTTAAAATGCACAAGACGAGACAAAAAAATATTTAGAGTTCGGGCTATGGTGGATAGAGATACATGACAAGAAACAAGTTGAATGGTTGAACTTGGAGGTGGTGGATTGGATTTATCCCAACTAAGTGTTGGAAGAGGTAAATGAATAAATATTTTCATGTACCTATCATAGTAATGGAGCATGTTTCAAATTGTGCTATTTTTAGAGGATGGTTCTATCACACAAATATATTTATAGTGTCATTACATTTTTTACTTAGTGTGTATGACATAAGAGTATCTAGGTTCATGAATGATCTTGTGTCCCTAAAAATAGCATAAATTTGGTTGAGATAATTTTATTTTTAGTGTATGTGAGTGTTTAAATAAATAACATGTTCAATTGAGTCATTCTAATCTTTGATTGTTCTAACTAATCCCAATTACAAGAAATCCTTCTTGTTGAGAAATAATTCTTTGTTGTTGCATAAAGGTTTTAAGTATCTATACAATATATCTATTGTTGTACAATATGTTTTAGTAGTGTAATATTTCTTAGTTATTGCATAATTATTCTTAGTTAGTGTAGAAAATGTATCCCTTTACATTTTCACACTTTTTTTGGGCCCTCCTAATTAAAATGGACTTAATAATGCCTTAATTTAGTGTTGAAAAATGTATCCCTTTAAATTTTCACACTTTGTTTGGGCCCTCTTAATTAAATTAGACTTAATTATGCCTTAATAAGCCATGCTTTACATTTACAAGCCTAATAAATTATATTTTCCGAAGGGGAAATCTGACAATAATTAATGCCAATACATAACACTTTACCTTGAGCAATGTGTGTTCCAGGAATAGGGACCTAGGACCCATTTTCCCATGTGTGAATGGGTCCTCCCTATGCCTTTGAACATAGATTTAAAATATTTATTAGTGGTATTTTAAGGTCCTTGGATCCATATTTCAATTTTGGCTTGTAATATTTGAATTTCAGGAAATTAAGGATACACACCTATAAATACAAGGTTATTTCACTAAGTTTAACCTAGCATTTTTTAAGAACTTCAAGAGCATTTTTGAGAGTGAGTTTGCAAGAGAAAAGTTGATGATCAAGAGCATTCAAAAGTAGAAAGTTATTAGAGATTTATTGCGGCATTCAAGATCCAATCATCATGTCAAAGTCTTCTTGCATCAGGCATGTTTTTTGAGCTAACATTGTGATTTAGGTTTCAAGATCAAGTTCAAGCATTAAAATCATTATTTCAAGCATCAAGATCGACATCTATTGAATTCATTTCATGTAAGTTGCAAATATACATTCAAAGATTCATCCAAGGGCTTTTTGAGTGATAACATAGAATTGTTCATTCATCATTCCTTCTATCATTCTTTATTTCAATTTAAGGTTTAATTACCCAAACGGGGTTTGACCAAGGCAAACCCCCATTCACCAAAAAACAAACAATTTTTTATCTCTTGTGTGTGTGTTGTAGATTTAGGTTGAAAAATAATTGAAGACCTTTTGAAGTGCAAGATTAGAAAAGTTGTCAAAGTTGTCAAATCACAGAATCTAACCTATAGATCTGATTTTTGACTTTTTGACACTGAAACCTAGAAAAATCAGAAGCTACAAATCAGTATTAGAGGCTCCCAAAATTTATTGGAAAACCCTAAAAAAAGACCCATTTTCCCATGAGTGAACAAGTCCCTGACAACTTTCAAAAAGTGAATTTTGATGGCTGGTAAACACCATTCTTCCCTTCTCAGATCTACAATCAGTTTTATATTTCTACTAATATTGAACTTTATATTATTGTTTCAAGTTTGAATTGGCATAATTAGGTTGATTTTCTATTTTTAGATTTTCTCCAAAAAGTGTTGTTTGAACTTGACCCTCATCCTCAAAGCATAAGGAAATCTGAAGAGATCCTCACATTGAGTTGATTCACCTAAGGTTTGTTAATCAATTCTTTACATGATTCTCATTTCCTAATGAAATAGTGAGAAATAGGTCTACATTTAAATTGGTGAAACCCATTCCATTCCCTAAACCTATTTTTGGTGTTTCATTCTAGTGAACTTGACATTTGAGCATCATAACTTTCTGATTTTGGAGTCCATTCTCAACCCTAGATCTAGGATTTGTATTAATTTGCATTGATTTGCATCTCATTTAGGATTATTTACTTGTATTATTTTGCATCTCATTTAGGGTTTTAGGTTTACATTTTTGCATTCTTTAAAATCTAGAAAATTCAAAAATCTTAGTCATTTTGCATAGTGTTTTCATAAAATTGCATGATCAATCATTTACATCAAAAAATTGAATCAAAATTGCATGATCAATCATTTACATCAAAAAATTGAATCAAAATTGCATCTCAAATTAGGTCTTTTTTCTTGTCATTTAACATCATTTTGCACTTCAATTTAGACCTAATTTTCTAGAAATTTGAAACTGTGACCACCTGTTTGAAACCAGAATCTGAAAAGCATAAAAATCAACTTAGAAATTTGTAACTTAATTTTAAAAAACCTTGAAGTGAGACCCATTCGCCCATGGGCAAATGAGTCCCTAATCAAGGCTTTTTCTACATTTGTAAGCATCAAAAACACTATTTTTTCCTTGTGTATTCCTGCATTCAGTCTATTGTTTTAGTTTCCAGAATTTTTGTTTTTTGAAATCATTTATATTAAGGTTAATTTTTCAAAATCAGTGCATTATTTTAATTCAAATTTGCATTTAAAAAGACATCATTTTCAGATTTTTGCATAGTATAATCAAAAAATTATCTTGCTTCAAATTTAAAAATTTGTAATCTCTTTGCATTTCAATTCATTCTTGCATAATGGACATGCATATTGGTAATATATGGAAGTCCTTAACATCTTTAGTTGATGTCTCAAGTTGTGTGCTTGGTAATGATCCTAATGCAATAGAACCTAATCATGCTCAACCAACCCCTAATGATTTTCCTCATGAAGTTGACATCTTAGGTGAAGATGATGAAAGCATGCATAATTTCATATGTAATTGTATTAACAACCTTGAAAATAATCAATCATTTT
Source organism: Sequoiadendron giganteum (assembly GCA_007115665.2). Taxonomy (NCBI): domain Eukaryota; kingdom Viridiplantae; phylum Streptophyta; class Pinopsida; order Cupressales; family Cupressaceae; genus Sequoiadendron; species Sequoiadendron giganteum. The sequence continues at coordinate 659,395,078 of CM021102.1, forward strand.
ACCCCTCCATGCAAAAACCAACACCTCCTATTATTCCACCACTAGAGATGTTTGGTCTTCTACATCCTGAGATTGAATCACAAACCAAGCCTAAACCTTCAACCATGAGTGAACCTAGTCTCTCTAACCAAGTGCATACTCATCCATCCTATGTTAAATAAATAACCAACACACCCATTAACCTATAAGAGACTTATGGCCAAGGCTTTATGATCTTAGCTAAGCAAGGATGTGACACAACAAATGAACATGAGATTTATAAATTGTTAGAAAAAATCCCAATTGAAGATACTAAAGGACTAGGATATCAAGATCCTCCTCCCCCCGTATCTTCCAAGGAAACAAATTTCCTCCTCCATAATGAACAAATCCATTACAAGGATGATAGGATCATCATAGGTCCTCCTCCTTTGAATCCACCTCAATGAGTTGCTCAAACAAGAAAGAAATCCAAACCTTATAAAGTCAAAGAATTGTCATTCCTACATACTAAAACAAAAATTGAATAAAAAATGGAATAACTTCTCCATATAGGATGGATTAAATTTCCACCTATGAATAGATGAAAAAATGGTAAGAGTACAAAAATGAATTATTGTGCATATCATAGAACTCTTGGGCATCTTACTGATGAGTGTTGTGCTTTAAAGAGGATCCTTGATAAATATGGACTCATAAAGATAATACCTTAAAGCATGCATGCACTTTTCTCCATTCCATGTGATAGTTGTAGGATCATATCATACTCACTATTACATGTTTTATATTCATTACAAATCATTTTCTATATTACAAGGAGCTCATTCTCACCACTTATCTCGGATCATCCTTATCCTCCACTTAGTGGGGAAAAGTAGTTAGATAGCCTTTTCCATGATTGACACTTGGCATTGTCCCTTTGGCTAGTTGCCCACCTTCCACATATGATGAACAAGATTAGGATTTAGGCGACCTGCTATAGTTTGAATTGCATGTGCCTTACTAGTCCTATCTTTGTTTTTCTTTGTGTGATTTCATGCACATAATGTGATCCTCTATATTGTTCTATTTGGCATGTCTTTATGTTCATTCCTCTATTTGTATCTGCATTCTTCTATACATCGTAAACCTTTATCTTTTATTTTGTCTTATGTTTTCCTTTTGGGGGTGGCACAAGGTGTCGAGACATTTGGGTCTCTTCCAGGTTGAACCAAAATATTTTCTTCATTTTCACTCTCTATGTGTCATTCTTACCATTACATGAGTTATTTTGGGAATGATGGCATTTATGAGCTTTAAAATATCATTGTAGCAAAGACATAGGCTAACCCCAAATCCGTGGATCCCTTATGTGTGATTTTGGGATTAGATTTGGGGCAACCCATTTTTCATGAAGCAACTTCATTTGGAAGCATATGCTTGACATAGGGCTTTCCAAATAAGCTCACATGTCTTGTTTAGCAGTTATCATTTTCTACTTTAAAGTAATTGCTCACAGCATGGTGTTTAGCAATTTCTTTAAAGTGGGGGCATACATTGGCATTATCATTTTTTTATTTTATTTTACTATAACTTATGTTTCATAGTGTGGTCTTCTTACTTCATGTGATGTGACTTCTTTCTTGGTAGTTTCATTAGGTTTGATGCCCATGAATAGGGACTTGGGACCCATTCATCCATGGGCGAATGGGTCCTCCCTAGGCCTTTGAAGTATCTAAATTAAAAATATGTTTTTAGTCATATTTTAAGGTCCCCAAATCCATATTCCAATGTCAACTCATAATATTTGAATTTAAGGAAATTAAGGATACACACCTATAAATACAAGGTTATTGTAAGAGTTATTGATGAACTCGAGCACCCAGGATCACCTACAAAACCAAGATAAACCTTCCACACGAGAGCAGCAAGAGATAGAATGCAGGAATATAGTGCAGTAACAAAATGATGTTATATCACACACTAAATGATACAATATGCCTCAACTCTCCCTTGAATTGATTGAGTTAATATGAACTTATCTAGACTAGATAGGAGCTAGACCTGAACTAGTTAGGAGGGAGAGGTGAGTGCAGAATATATAGTAGAATATGGGCAAATAATTCCAAGAGGGGTAATAACTCCCAAATAACCAAATTAGGTGGGAGTTATGCCTACTTGGAAAATGCCAAATAGGTGGCATAACCTACTCAAAAAGAGACAGATGAGTGGTTTTGTGAGGTGGCATATAAGGCCAAAAGAGGGTGTGAAACTCAACCACCCAAGTGTGAGTGGGAGCAACACATGTAATCGATGGATTATGCCACGTGTCCTCACATGAACCACATCTCCTATAACCTAAGGTATGCTTAATAATGTGTAGGAAAAATAATATTAAAAAAACCTACACTAACACCCCCCCTTAAGCATAGCTTAGGTGGGTGAAAGGATGAAAGAATGCAAAGATGCAAATATGGGTCCCGGCTACTAGGCCATGTTAGGTACCCATGTACAAAATACTCTCTCACAAATGGAGTAAAGGAGAAAACCCAGTGGGACAAAACTCCTCCCCAAAAGAAAACAAGTTTCCCAACACAAGAAGAATCCCATGCAAGGAAGAAGTCCCCTCCAAAACAGAAAGGATAGGAAAGACCATGTAGCCTTCCCCAAATTAGTCAACTATGCCAATGGTTGAAGCTCGAAGCTGAATGTAGAACATGGTCCACGATCGTCGAACAATGTTCCTCCCCTTAGGAAAAAACAAAACCAAAGGTGTATGAAGAATGTCTTCCCATTCCTGAAAGGAATATGAAGGAAGAATGATGAAAATGTATGAAGTCTCTAAACTCTGCTCAAGTGTCTCCATGTTGATGTTGAAAGATGTCACCATCAAATCAAGTGTTCTAGGCCACACTGTAGAAGATGAAAATCCAGAACCTAGTGGAGATGGATGTAGAACAAAATTTGAAGACAAAGATATCTCCTTTGAAGACAAAGGCGCCTCCTCCAAATGTTGCTCAAAAGTATCCTCACTCATGTCAAAATGTGATGAATGATCATGTGGAGAATGAACAAAAGGATCCAAAGGTTCCTCCATAACAATTGAAGAAGAATCAACTTCATCAAAGAGAAGATGGATGTCATGAATAATGTCTCCCAAGTCTGAAATATGAGACTCTATGAACAAACCTGCAATGTCTGTCAAGTAGTCATCTGAAGTAGCTATGTCTGGAAGACAATGTGTATCTTGCTGCACTGAATCACAAGAAGCCATGAATGTAGCAATGCAAGTATCTTCAGATGCAATAGTAAATGGAGGAGAAGGAATACAAGGCTCAAGAACTAGATCACATGTGAGAATACCCAAGTTCAAGTAGCCAAAGTTCTCCTCAAAATCAAAGCTCACACTAGGAGTGTGATCAACAACCAAAGGATTAGAACCATCATCAGGTGCAAAGTCTAAAAAGGTATACAATCGAGATGCATGATCAACCACCCCAGTAGCAATTATCTCTCTGCTCTCCAAGTCTCTGATGATAACTAAATCAGGTGTGAATTCAACAGTCTTCCCTGTTCCACCATGAGTGATTTGATAGATGGAAAGAAGATTGTTTGAAAGATGAGGTACACACAAAACATCATTGAAAGTACCATCTCCAATATCAACAGATCCTTTCCCAATTACATCCATGTATGTATTATTTCCCATCATAATAGGTGGCATAGCACAAGGCTCAAAAGAAGAGAACATAGACTGTGTAGAAGCCATATGATGAGACGCTCCAGAATCTAGGAGCCATCTCCTTGATCCAAGACCTGTAGAAGCACAAAGAGCTTTACCTTTTGATTTACCTACACCTGTAGTATGGCCCTTTTCCTTATCAAATTCTAAATTTTTGGAATTAGAAGAAGAAGCTAAATCAACCATTCGAGAAGGAAAATTGATGTTGTTCTTTGCTAAAAGATTCTTCAACTCATCAATTTGTTTTAAGTCACATTGATGTTCATCATGCCTAGATTTCTTGCAATATGCACAAGTGAGCTTCTCCTTCTTAGATGAATCCTCTTTTGAAGAGAATTTAGAGTCTACTTTAGAAGTAGATGAATATTTATCTAAATCTTTCTTTCTATCACCTTGGTTCTGTTGTTTCTTGTTTTGCTTATTAGTGCCTTGTTTTGCAGTCAAGGCTTGAGATTTGGAAGATTTAATAATGCCCATTTGAATCAATTTATCTTGCTCCTTTGTGAGATCAGTTGCAAACTCACTTAGAGAAGGCATAGTAAATCCTTTTCCTAAGGCTCTTTTCATTGCATGAAATGTAGAAACAAACACTGCATAATCAGGACCAAGTTTTGAAAGAATACTCAAAATCAATTGTGAGTCATCCTTTTTAACTCCACACTGCTCTAACTGCAATCTTATGGCATTCAATTTAGTAAAGAAATCCTGAATGGTATCAAAATTGCATGGGCTCAATCCTATGAGCTCGTTCTCCAATGAATGTGCTCTCAAATCATCCTGTTTACCAAAGAGAGTATTCAAAGTATTCCACACTTCATTTGGTGATTTTGCAGACATAATATGAAAGCGTAGATCAGGAGATACAGCCATGCATAAGGTGCCAAAAGCTTCATCACACTTATTGAACCATTTAGGCTTATCTTCATCTTCTGTAGGTTCCTTATCAATACCCATTGTTATTCTATACAATTTTAACTTCCTTAAGTGAATTTCCATTTCATTTTTCCACTCAAAGTAATTGTATGGTGTGAGAAGAGGAACCGATTTATCCATTTTAGATTGTTGTAGCAATGTGAGAGAAAAAATGCAAGAAGAACACACATAGACACCCCCCTTTTTCACTCAAAGAAGAATCCCCCCCAACAAAAAATTATTTGGCACTTTATAAATTAGTGCATTTACAATGCTGGAGTTGTTTTCCAGAGTTTTTCAAGTGTCCAAAATGGACTCAAATACTGAAAGTATAATTAAATATCAAATTAGAACTTCAAAATAGCACAAAAGTATAGTGCTAAAAAAAATATCAACTTTCAAAAAAATAATCACCTCGATCCGAGGTCATATCTGAAAGTTATAGCCGTTTGAAGTTTCAAAAATGAGAACTGTCCTTCAGATCTGCTGTTAAAACTGATTTTCTGAAGCATCCAGATTACTTGAGAAAAAATGGATCACACCACTGCAAAGCCTGCGAAATTCTACCCCAAATCAAAAAAAAATTCTCTGAAAAAAGAGCTCGTATGACTGAATTATGGCCCTCCAAAGCTTGACTGCAAAATCAAAAATGCAATTGAAGAGGGGGTCTATTGAAATGTTCCGATTTAGTTTCTGCAAAATATGTAACCTGTATGCAGAAAATAGCAACGACCCAGATGGTTTTTTTCTTCTACAAACAAAACCCAGATGACGGATTTTCTTCAAAGTATACAAAAAATGTGGATCTAGTGTAAAACAAACGCCTTTAGAAACATAAAACGACCCCAACAACCAAAAAAATGACATGAAAAGGTAGAATCAGCTACTTAAGACAAGAAAAGGCATGCTGCAACCTGCAATACTGATTAAAAAACTCACAAATCTCTCAAATTTGAGAAGGGGCTTGCAGATCTGACGCTCTGATACCATGTAAGAGTTATTGATGAACTCGAGCACCCAGGATCACCTACAAAACCAAGATAAACCTTCCACACGAGAGCAGAAAGAGATAGAATGCAGGAATATAGTGCAGTAACAAAATGATGTTATATCACACACTAAATGATACAATATGCCTCAACTCTCCCTTGAATTGATTGAGTTAATATGAACTCATCTAGACTAGATAGGAGCTAGACTTGAACTAGTTAGGAGGGAGAGGTGAGTGCAGAATATATAGTAGAATATGGGCAAATAATTCCAAGAGGGGTAATAACTCCCAAATAACCAAATTAGGTGGGAGTTATGCCTACTTGGAAAATGCCAAATAGGTGGCATAACCTACTCAAAAAGAGACAGATGAGTGGTTTTGTGAGGTGGCATATAAGGCCAAAAGAGGGTGTGAAACTCAACCACCCAAGTGTGAGTGGGAGCAACACATGTAATCGATGGATTATGCCATGTGTCCTCACATGAACCACATCTCCTATAACCTAAGGTATGCTTAATAATGTGTAGGAAAAATAATATTAAAAAAACCTACACTAACAGTTATTTCACTAAGTTTCACCCAACATTTTTCAAGAACTTCAAGAGATTTTTTTTAGAGAAAGTTTACAAGAGAAAATTTGATGATCAAGAGCATTCAAGAGAAGAATTATTAGAGATTTATTGCAGCATTCAAGATCCAATCATCATGTCAAAGTATTCTTGCATCATGCATGTTTTTGGAGCTAACATTGTGATGCAGGTTTCAAGATCAAGTTCAAGCATTCCAATAATTATTTCAAGCATCAAGATCCACATCCATTGAAGCCATTTCATGCAAGTTGTAGATCTACATTCAAATATTCATCCAAGGGTTTGTTGAGTGGTAGCATAGCATTGTTCATTCATCATTCCTTCTTTCATGCTTTATTTCAATTTAAGGTTTAATTACCCAAACATGGTTTGACTGACGCAAACCCCCATTCACCAAAATATAAATATTTTTTTCTCTTGTGTGTGTGTGTTGCATATTTAAGTTGAAGAAGAATTCAAGACCTTTTGAAGTGCAAGATTGGAAAAGTTGTCAAACCACAGAATCTAACATACAGATTTGATTTCCAACTTTCTGACACTAAAACCTAGACAAATCAAAAGCTACAGATCAATATCAAAGGCTCCTGATTTTTTTTGAAAAACCTTGAACAAATACCCATTTGCCCATGGGTGAATGAGTCCCTGAAACTTCCAGAAAGTGACTTTTGGTGACCAGTAAACACCATTATGGCCTTCTCAGATATGCAATCAGTTTTTTGTTTTGCTAATATTGAACTTTATATTGATGTTTCAATTTTGAATTTACATAATTAGGTTGATTTTATATTTTTAGTTTTTCTCCCATAAGTGCTATTTGATCTTGACCCCCATCCTCAAAGCATAAGGAAATCTAAATATTCTCACATTGAGTTGATTCACCTAAGGGTTGTTAGTCAATTCTTTGTGGCGATATTATTTCCTAATGAAATAGTGAGAAATAGGTATACATTTAAATTGGTGAACCCCCATTCATTCCCTAAACCTATTTTTTGGTGTTTTAGTTTCTACTTATGTAACATGTCAACTATTCATGGAAGTAAATTTTACTAAGTTTTCATTTTGTGAGTAAATAAACTAACAAGACATTGCAATAAAAAAATTGTTTCTTTATTGAGAACAAATGAATATAGATGTCATAACAATATACAACAATGATTCTATTCCAATATAATAAATTCTCAATTAAAATATTTCCAAGAATGTGTACAAAGTACATACATAGCTCAACTGAGCTTCAATCAATAGATATAGATAGTCCAGGAACCTCCTTTCAAATCTTGGTCTTCTTGTCACTTTTTGAGGACGAGAAGCATCACTCAAGCTCTTTTCAACCAACCAAAAACTCATATGTGGTCCCCCACACATCTATCATTCGATAGATGGACCTACACTTCAATGAAGAGATTGGTGGAGTAACCTCATAATGAAAATTGACTAAGCTTAGTGTTGTGTCCTACATGACTAGAACTTGTAAACCCACAATCTAGAACTAGCATGCAAATAAATGTATCATGGTGAACTGACAATGGAGCCAAAGGCAATCACACTACTTTGACTAAAGTGTTCTCACCCAATACTTTGAGCGATAATCATCCTACTCACATACACTACTCAAGCTCAATCTGACTTTAGGTACCCTTTAATGGGTAGGCTATAACCCTAGAGTCAACCTATTCCCTTATACTATTACTTAATGATAGATCTACTCATAAAACATAAATATAAGTTACCCTCCCTTAAATGGATACTTAAACCCTAGGTGTAACTTAGAAAGCTTCCAATTATAACCAAATAACTAGCTATGGATAACTCTTAAGCTATCTTTGCTTAATCATATCTAGCATATAAATACCTATGACAACCAATCTCTCTTATTATGGAGTAAATACAAGCACTTTACAGAAAAGTATAAATTAGCTTCTTTTTCCTTTTTAAAGCAACACTATATTTTTCTAATGCAAGTATTTTCATACAACCCAAACATAGCATAAAAAAACTAATTCTTAACCTTCAATGGGTACTTTATAACCCTAGAGTCAACCTATTCCCTTGTACTATTACTTAATGATAGATCTACTCATAAAACATAAATACTAGTTACCCTCCCTTAAATGGATACTTAACCCTAGGTGTAACTTAGAAAGCTTCCAATTTAAACCAAATAACTAGCTATGGATAAATCTTAAGCTATCTTTTCTTAATCATATCTAGTATATAAATACCTATGACAAACAATCTCTTTTATTACAAAGTAAATACAAGCACTTTACAGAAAAGTATAAATTAGCTTATTTTTCCTTTTTAAAGCAACACTATATTTTCCTAATGAAATTATTTTCATGCAGCCCAAACATAGCATACAAAAACTCATTCTTTCATAAACAAAGAGAAATAAGAGAACTAGATCCTTATGCATGTTTATGCTAAATCCAATTATCTGTTTTGTTGTACAACTTTTCCAAAAACAGCTCTCAAGCTTCACTTAATTCTCTACCACTCAATTCCTCACTATAACTTCACTCTCAAGTTGGTAATACGGAATTTAAAAGTAATTCTCACACTATAAATCTCAGCTCACAGAATAAATAGCTCAAGACTAAAATGTAGCAGAACAAGTTTGCAAATGAATGCATTCTAAATAAGAGAGCTCACTCCTCTATTTATACAACAAAAAGAGATATTGCATCCTATAGAAGTGGCATGCAAATTGACATCTTATTCCATGTAAATCAACTCACTCAACTCATCTCAAAGGTGGTGAATAAACAAGGAGTATACTCAACATAAAATGGCATATATAGACCTCTATTGTTGATAGCAGGTTAAGACTATTTTAATCTACACATGGTTAAATGTTGACAATCAAATTATTTCCAGAATGGTCTTCTACAACATTAAGAACTTCATAAGATGGCGTCAAGAAATTAGCCTATTCACCTATTAGTTGGCGCGATCCTTACTCGTTGAATCAGTCTACGTTTAAAATGTAACACTTGCATATAGTCGACTAAGTCTATGCTCAACATAAAATAAAGGAATGATGAGTCACCTTGCTCATAAATGATGCTTTGACCATTTCCTTATCTTGTTGTCACTTATCCTATTATCATGCCTTTCAATTTATTTTTTGTTTGGTAATTATTCCGTCACCCTATGATAAGGTGTCCCAAGTAATTTTTGTTTACCAAGTCAATGATGTTTTATCTCAAAGCATAGACTATGTCAAACTCTCCATATTGACTAACTGTTGTATATTACATAGCATATAAATCGATCTTTACTCTTTTTCAATATACATTCTATTCAGCCTTTATTTTTCTTGTAGATGTTGCATACAATTGACCTATGTTCATGTAATAAATTGGCCTTAAAGCATTTCTTATGTTAATCGATCTCCAAGCACATAATAATATTTAAATATATATTCATATATTTACATATACATATATATGTATATCAAAACACATATATATGTATATGTATATATATGTTAATATATATTTATCTTATGCCAAGAAAGTATGTATATATACGATATACAAATGAATACAACCAAGTTAACATTCTCATAGTAATAACAATTACATTGATTGTGTACATATATTGATACATCTGTATGGGCATTGTTTGTTTTCCAATCATACATGTGTATTGATACATGTATACATATGGATATATGTTTATATCATATATAAATATATATATTTACACATCTGATTGTACACCATACTCATACACAATTATTATTGTATTGATAACCACCTACATGTGATATATCTAGATACATATACATATACATTTTATTAGGTGCATTTGATTGTTCCATTTGTTTAAGCAACTCATTCATAAGTGTGCATAGGTGCATCTACCTATGTACCCTCATGTACGCATTCCTTCATGTGTATGGTCTATCATCAACATGCATATATGTACATATACCTATATTTCATGTGTGTTCAACTCATCAATACAAGCATAGTAACATAGGGAAGAACTAATAATCTCCAACATATAAACATCATCCAAGCATGCATTCAACAGTAATCAAGACCTTTACTAATGCAAACATTCATACTAAGGATGACTTACCAATTCCCAACATAACAACTTGACTCAATCATTCTACTGTGAGTGTGTGTTTAAGCTCAAATAGGTTACATTACTAGTTACCCGATCAAGATCTTCTCCTGAGTGATACTTCCCTCCGCTTGGAGGATTGAACATATACCTACATCAACTAACACACTCCCATGGTAGTCAGTGGTTCAACAAAATATGCATTACATATAATACATCTCCATAGTTAGAATAATCATTTCATTAACCATCAATTTCACATATATGCATTTCTTCACATATCACTGAAACAACATTCATTCATAAATTATTGATAACAAAGTGCAAGCACAATTTATTCTCACTCAGAATTCAAAATACATTCACATTTACCCTACACAGCAATAGTAAATAGTAAATACACAATTGGGGTGTAACATACTCCCCCCCTTGTGAATCATCATCCTTGATGATTTTATGTAGCAACATAAAACAAACATACAAATAACATATTGTTTTCAAGTATTCTTAAATGCATCTAAAACATGAGGAAAATTTTGTTGAATCTCAGCATAGTCTTTCCATGTGGCCGATTATTTTGCATACTGGTCCCACTAGACTTTGCATTGTAAGACTTCTTTGATACGTGAGTGAAGCTTACGTGTTCCAAGAACTTTGATGAGCTCAAGATTCGCCACTTCAAGGTCCTGTACCTATAAAACATTCCAATAAATCACATGATTATCACTTGGTATATAATTATTTAGGTACGACGCATGAAATGCATTATACATCCTGGCAAGAGCTGGTGGCAACAAAATTCGATAAGCTACCAAATTCACTTCCTCAAGAATCTCAAAAGGTCCTACATATCATGGAGCCAATTTGGAAATCTTCCCAAACTTTATTGAACTCTTGTGAGGTTTCACTCTCAACATCTTGTCACCTACGACCAAATTTTGTTGCAATCTCTTTGCATCAGCATAATTGTTTTGTCTATCGTTAGCTTCAACCAACCTTTGCTTAACAATTTTTACTTGTTCTTCCATTTCAGCCAATATTTTTGGCCCAAGGCTCACTATATCTTCAAGTCTATCCCAAATTATAGGGGTTCAATACTTTCAACCGTATAATGCTTTGAAAGGAGCCATTTTTATTATGGAATGGTAGGAATTATTGTAAGAAAATTCCACCAAAGGTAAGTAGTCTTCCCACTTGTACTACTGATCCATGCAATATATTCTAAGTAGGTCTCCCAATACTTGATTTATCCTTTCCGTTTGTCCATCCGATTTTGGATGATATGCTAAGCTAATATTCATTTGAATCCCTAGTGCAAAAAACAATGCTTGCTAAAACCTAGAAGTGACTCATTCATCTCTATCCGAGATTATCTTTTCGATAATTCTATGTAGCCTAAACACTTCTTGCACAAATTTTCTTGCTATAATAGGTGCCCCATTAGTTATATTCTTGGGTACAAAGTGTGATACTTTTATAAGCTTATCTATAACTACAATAATGGCATTGTGCTTATTCCTTGACATAGGGAATCCTTGCACAAAATCCATACTTATGAATTGCCACTTTCTCTCCAGTATATCATGTGGATATTAAAAACCCAGAGGATGATGATACTCTACTTTCACCCATTGACATTCAAGAAACCTTGATAAAACTCTAGCAACATCTCCTTTCACCCCTTTCCAAAAGTATAGTGGCTTTACATCTGCCAACATTTTTGTAACTCTAGGGTGTCTAAAGTATGGTGCTTCATGTACTTCTTTCCATACCAAATTTCTCAACTCCTCTAAGTTTTTAGGTACACACATTCTTCCCTTATATCTAAGTAATCAATTTTGTTCAAATTGAAAACCTTCATACCTAGCATCTTGTGGATTGCTTTTGAGTGCTTGCTTAACTTGTAAATAGTACTCATCCTCTTTCCATTTCTGCAACACTAGTCCTTTAAGTTAGTTTGAATTGTTACTATTAAAGCAATATGATGTCTTCGACTCAAGGCATTGACAAACCAATTTTCTTTCCCTTTTATATAACTGATATTGAAGTCATAATCAGCTATTAACTACAACCATCTTCTATGTCATGCATTCATATTAGGTTGAGTAAATAGGTAATTTAATCCGTGATGATTAGTTTTCATCACAAAGGGTTTCCCTAACAAGCAATGCCTCCACATTTGCAATGTGTGAACCATGACTGCTAACTCCAAATCATGCGACACATAATTCTTCTCATATTTTTTAGCTTCCTTGACTCATAAGCAATTACTTGCCCATCCTACATTAACACACCACCTAAACCCTCTTCTGATGCATCTGTGATAATAGTAAATTCACCCTCAAGATCTAGTACTTTCAGAATCGATGCATTATTCAACTTTTCTTTAAGTACAAAGGCTACTTGGAACTTCTCAGTCCATTCAAACTTCTTCCCTTTCTTCTATAAAAAAGTAATCAAAAAGGCAATCTTGGAGAAGTTTTCTAAAAAAATTATATAGTATTTTGCCAAACCCATGAAACTCCTAACCTCAAATACATTTTTGGGTACTATCCATTCAAGCACCACCTTGATTTTAGCTAGATCTACTAAAATTGCATGTCCAAGATAATGTACTCTCTTCTAAAAGAAAGTAAACTTAGAGAGTTTTTCATACAACTTCTACTCTCTAAGTCTTTGTAGCACTATCTCTAAATGTCTACAATGTTCCTCCTCATTCTTTGAATATATCAAAATATCATCTAGGAATACCAAGACAAATTTATCTAGACAATCCCTAAATATATTATTCACAAGGTTCATAAATTTGCAGACACATTTGTTAAACCAAAGGGTAGAACTGTGAACTCGTAATGTCCACGTCGAGTTTTGAATGTGGTCTTAAAGATGTCTTCATCCTTAATCCTCAACTCATGATATCCAAATCTTAGATCAGTCTTGGAAAATACAACAACTCCCCTCATTTGATCAAATAGATCATTGATGTGTGGCAACAGATACTTATTCTTTATCGTAGCTTTCTTAAGCATACAATAATTGATGCACAAATGCAAGGTACCATCCTTCTTTTTCACAAAGATTACCAGTAATCCCTAGGGTGATACGCTTGGTCTTATCAACCCTTTAGACAACAATTCAACCAATTGTGCCTTAAGTTCCATTAGATAAATTTGCGTCATTCCATAAGATAGCTTGTGTTGATGTGTTTTTTATGCACTTTTCAAAACATGTAATGCATAGGTGCATCACATCTCTTGAAATACAAACTCCCACAATCAGATTGCAGAATACTATCCCAAGGTCTCTAATGTTAGGTCTTGATAGTGCTTGGAATATCTCAGTTGTTTCATGTGATTTTATTGAATCACAAGGTGGACTTACGGATGAGTTACAAAGTGGGGAAGTTGGATCTGCAAATGGAGTTCTTAAGATGGGAGAGTTGTTGTTTGTTTGCTGTAGATTCAAATAGCAGTCTTGAACTCTATTTTATCATTGTATTTAGCTTTAAAATGTGCATTGAACCTTGCCTAAGGTTACTTATTAAAAAAAAGGAAAAAGGGCAAGGGAGAGAGAAGGTTCCTGGATCTGAAACTATGAATGAATAGTGATCATGGAGGCTGCTACAGTAGACAAACTCCCCAAACTAGGTTTTGCTTTGCCAAGAGAAACCTACAGTTACACAAAACCAATGAAATCTTCTAAGGACTATTGATTTTCAGATTTCACATGCACATCATGCACATGCAATCGAACTAAGTTGCAACAATAAAAGAAGGAAGCCCATGCTAACTTTGCACAACAACTTGTCATCAACAAGTGCCAAAAGTATGGGCTATAAATTCATCAAATACTGAAATAACAATCGCCATCACCACTTCCATTCAAGAAAATAATAACTAAATTAAAATGGAAGTAGAACCATGCATGTAAGATTAGCAAAATCAAAGAAAACATCCATAAAATCATGCAATGCTACTTCTATTGCTGCAAATGATTTTTACACCAGCTCTCCAACCTTTACAAATGAGGGGGAGACCCCTATTTATAGTTTTCCAAAGCCCGAATGAATGGCCAGGATTGAATTACATTGTGTGGCCCAGATTCAATTACATTAGGGCTTCACCTACCCCACAATATTCAACAATTTAAAATACATATTTTGTCTTTTCCCTATTTTGTCATCTAGTGCTCAGGTGTTGTAGTAGTTTTGTCTTCTAGCTGATTTCCCTTTTACTGTAGTTGAAACTGCCTAAAAGTTGCCTTTTGCTTGATGGAATTGCAACATTCTTCATTGGATCAAATGGGCTTGTCGATGATTGGCATCAATGGATTGGTTGACCCTGATTTGGGTGGACAACCCCTTAAAGATCATCATCATCTGGTGAAAAGTAGGACAACTCCATTAAGATTTCTTCAAGACCACCCCCTTGCATTTGATTATTAACTTCCTCGGTACATGCCTTCTTCTAACACGAGCTCTATTGATGGGCGCCACGAGGAGAGGTGGGCATAAAATGAATGGTGATAGGAGCTATGTGATTTTTCTTGTTCATCTTTCTCAATGGGTCTCCCGACGGACTCGCGGTAGGCTTCTTGAAACCTGCATACATGAAGTGTCGTAAGTGCTTTCATACACAAATCAAGGAAAATGTTAATCAAATCTTGCAAAATCCTTGTTAGATTCACCCATTCATCATCAAAAGATCATAATATTCATATTTGGAGCTCATTAGTAGTTTACTAGAGGGAGTTTGGATGGTCTGAGCCCGAGAGGTCGGACTTCCCTAGCCAAAATGTTGTTTTGAAAGGGTGAACAGGGCAAGGCGACCTAGATGGTTTCTCCTAGCTACAAATTTGGAATTAGAAAAAGTTCATGCAGGAGAGGATCCAATTTGAATATGTGGGTCTAAGCTTGTTTCAAGATTTAGAGGCATTCAGGTCATCTTCTAGGCAATCGGAGTCAAGAGGAGGGAAGGTTGTCCAGAATTTGTTGTTTGGAACAAGCATGGTGAAACAGAATTCTGGGGGTGGAGTTCCAAGGTTTGGGACCTGGGAGGCCAAAAGGACGGTAGCCAACGGACGACGGATGGCGCATGGAAAGATAGCAATCCGGAAGCAAAGTTCCAGGATGGCAGCGGAGGGACAACATTCCAGGAGGAAAATCTTGGAAACGGCCATAGAGGGGTCGGGTTCTGAAAGTTGGAATGCTTAAGGCAGACGGAAGTCCAAAATGGCAAAGGGGAGATGGAGTCCCAAAAACAGCCACGGAAGTGGCGGGCTCCAGAACAGCTAGGGACAGACAAAGTTCCTAGAACAGTCATGGAGGGATGGAGTTCCGAAAATTTCCATGGAGGGGATGGCTTCGGAAGCTGGAATGCCTAAGGTGGATAGAAGTTCAAAATGGCACAGGGGAGATGGAGTCCCGAAAATGACCATAGAGGTGTCGGGCTTCGGAATAGCCAGGGATGGACGAAGTTCTCGAAACAGTCGCGGAGGGACAGAGTTCTGAAAACAACCATGGAGGGGACAGACCCCAAAAGCCAGAATTCTTAAGGTGGATAGAAGTCCAAAACGGAAAAGGGGAGACGAAGTCCCGAAAACGGCCATAGAGGTGCTGGGCTCCAGAATAGCTAGGGATGGATGAAGTTTTTGGAACAGTCATAGAGGGACAGAGTTCCAGAAACAACCATGGAGGGGTCGGGCTCCGAAAGTCAGAATGCCTAAGGCAAACAGAATTCCATAACGGAAAATGGGAGATGAAGTCCCGAAAATGGCTACGGAGGTGTCGGGCTCCGAAACAGCCAAGGACGGACGAAGTTCCTAGAACAGTCGTGGAGGGACGGAGTTCGAGAAATGCCCATGGAGGTGTCGGGCCCCAAAAGCCAGAATGCCTAAGGTGGATAGAATTCTAAAATGGCAAACGGTTGATGGAGTCCCGAAAACAGATATGGAGGTATCGGGCTCCAGAAGAGCCAGGGATGAATGAAGTTCCCAAAACAACCGCGAAGGGACGGAGTTTCGAAATGAAAATTTCGCAACTCCCCGAAACTTAACGAAACCTTGACAGTTCACTTAGGCACCACAAAAACATCCCAAATCCATGGGAAACTTTTCCCCATAGTCAAAATGAAGGAAAAATTGAATCAAGTGAGTAGGGATGAGGCTTGGACGATGTCGGGGCAACGGGCGAAGGGAAACCCGTAGGGGCACTTTCACAAAATCAAAAGACTTAGCAAAAATTAGGTAGGTGAATTTGGTTAGGGGAATTTGATCCTTTGATGGCACATGACCTATTTAGGCTCCAAGAAAGGGGCACGCAAAATGAGACATGAGCAAAGCAGCCCATTGGGAGTGAAAAGAGAGGGTCCCTGCCTACGGCGGGGCGTGTGTGCAAAACATGCACAAAAAATGGTGACTCGCTGGGGAAATGCTCTAGAGAATTTCGATGACAAACTAGAATCACGAACCCAGAATATTTGGTTATGACCTTTATGCTAGGGAAAACAAGCCAGATGCTCAACCAAAGGATCAAAACCACTTATCAACCCAACCTTCAGTATGCTGAAAATCCAAGTGTGTGCAATTGCATTAATTCCCATCCTTCAGTTCCTGCAAGAACCTAAGCTCCATGAAGTTAAGCTACATATTTTATTCTAACTCCAAAATCATTTGGGACATTGCCTCACTGCCAGTCAAGCATCCATAGCCTCGACGAGGTTGTCATTGTAATTCTCCCGAGCATTGCTCTACTATCGGCCAAGCATCCATAGCCCAGGTAGGGTTGCTCGGATACCCCTGAAAAGCTGAATTTATTTTCTTTTGATTTTCAATATTTTGCTTTCTTTCTTTTGTTTCTTTTCTCTTTTCAGTTCTTTTATTTCAACCCGCAAGCAATGAAGCTCACGCTCAGGGTTGAGAATCACAATGGCATTGGAGCAGAATTTTAGATTTTTCACTTAACTAGACTTCACAAAGGACCTACAACAACCATCAGATCCTTAAAATATGTGAGAGATATAAGATTCTAGAATACTTTAGAATCAGACCAACCAATGACTTATCCACTTTGAATCAAACATCTAGATCACTTGATACTAACAGAAGATCCTCACCATCCACTCTGAAAACCTGATTAGAGTTTGACAAAGAAATACATAGAGTAGCCCTAGGCAATAAGAATGGTTGTTGTAAGCACAAATGTACCCAACCAAAATTAGAGGGACCCCGAGAAGAGCAACAACAAAGTGAGAGAAAACAAAAGAAAATGAAAAGAAAACACCAAAACTAACCAAAGCGAGACAGCAAAAGAAAATAGTGAACAAACTACTCTAAAGCAAGCAACCTATAACAAACCAACTAACCTAAGGAAAGCAGGAAAGCAGAGTATTTACAGAAAACCTACACTACTCAAAACAAGCTATGTACAAACATATTTACAAAGAACTACGTTCAGGCAATGCCAATCGACACTCACACCCATTGTATTTCGCAATGCATGTACAAGAAAATGGGCAATAGTTATAGTTCTCAACCATGCAGATTTATCTTTATACTCAGAGAAAATAAATTCAAATTCCACCCCAACATCATGAAGAATCAACAATTGAGGAGGCTCATTAAACACGTGATTAATCCATAAACATGTCCATTTTTCCTCATTCCCATAATCAAAATGATAACTGCAGCTATGAAAACTAATAGGAGCAAGGAAAGATAGAACCTGGATTTTGTCACATGGAGGTGGCAGCATTCGACAATCAAGAGCCAACACTACATCGTCGATTGTTGCATCAACAACCTTGGGCGAGCACAGTGGAGGGAGCAACATTTCAGGAATCGAGCCCACATAAGGTATGGAGAACGGGGCAGCAAACGTTTCTTTCACGTCTTGTGTGGGATCGGTAATCCCTATCAGTTATTCTTCAAGAAGATAGACTTCTCATTGATCTTCTACAAACCTAGTGTCCACTTGATTGATGTCCTCAAAAGGCAGCACGTTTTCCCACTTCCTTTCCCAAGTGTCGTCAATATTTATGTGGTGTTCAATGTTGTGGGACAATGGCATGCACGAATCTGCCCTATTGTAGCCATCTGAATATGAAGGAGGATCAACAAGGATCATGGCGTAAGGACTCCAAGTTGCATCTTGTAGTCGACTGGGTCCTTCATCTCTGTTGGTGGCTATCTCAGCACCCCCACCTTTGTCTTCTTCTCTTTGTTTTTCATGCATCACATCATGACATTCACTCATTTCCCCTTGCTCACTATCACTATAGATGGAGAAGGAACCCCTCTCCCAATCTAGAAACTCTAGTGCATCACCATTTGGAGGCTCAAGCATTATGTCTTCATCGCTACCATCCTCTGGGATGTACTCTTCCTCAATGAACATACCTCTGCAGTACAACTCCCAATGGAAAGAAATCATCAATTGATGGCACCTCATCAAGGGGACCAAAATCCACCATGCAATCTCCCTCCAAGGACTCGCAATGAATCCCATCATCCATGGTGCACAAATGCTCCTTAAGAGGGAGAAATTCTTGATGATTGGTGGACAACCTCCTTGTTTGATCTAATTCATTGCTCAGAAGCTCGAGATTATATTGTTGTCCCAACATCCTCTTGAGGACTGCCTTCAACTAGGTTTTCACTTGGCTCGGGCTCTTGATCCTCATGTTCCATCCTTGAAGCAACTACAAGAAGTGGTGTACTTGGCTGCCTTGCTTGTTCTTTGACTTGCTTGATGGCTTCTTGGCATAGTCCGTACATGAACTCTAAGTGTGATGAATCATGAACTTTGCACCAATTCGGTAGTAGTAGCACCTCTAAATCCACTTGGTACTTCAGCTCGGACCAATCCTCTACTAATCTAGAGATGAGTTGATCATATATTTTCGTTACTGGGTCCTCATCATCACTTGAAAAAGAAGCTTGATGGTAGACAACCGTGGTGAGTGGTTGTTCCCACTCCTCCAAACTTTCATTTTCAGATTCTCGATCATTGTCATTTATGAAGGAGAGGTCTTCTAATCTAATCTTTCTTATTTCTTCATCATCATTCTTTGTTGTCCCAAGGCTGTCAACCTCTTCCTTTTGCTGATTTTCAGCATTTTCATTGGTTACTCTAGCATGCACTACTGCAAACTTTGTTAATTCATTGTCAGTTGTCAATAGCTTCTCTTCTATATTGGAGGAATCTCTTTTGTTGATGGATAAAGGGCCCTCTAATTCCTTTCTAGTTGAGTTTTTATCGAGACCGCATGTTGTCTCGAGGGGATCAACTCCTTCTCTTTGACTTTCAACTTTTGTGTTTGTTGTCCCAGCATTATCTCGTGTCCAATTTCTTAGTTCATCTTTACTTTGCTATCCTCCAAATGCTGACAACTTTTCTACCTCATGGGATAACTCGTCCTCCTTGATAGTTGCCTACTCCAACTTGTTCGAATTTCCTTTGACTTGGGTGATGATGCTTGCACACGATGGACAAGTCAATTTTGAATGTGGTGCATTGTGAAATCTGCACCAACTTGACATTAGTGCTTCCTCCAATCTTAGTTCGTCTTTGCTACCCAAACATTCTTGGACCAGATCTTCAAATACCTTGGTTGCCATGGTTGTCAATTCTTCCTCCATGTCTGCAAGGGCCAAAGGCTCATAGATTTCCCAAAAGGGAATTTCTCCTTGCAAGACTCTTTCAATCCTTCTCAAGAAGATTAGACACTCCAATTCATTGTGCCTGCAAGTGCAATGGATCCTACACTTATCTACCAATACAAATTGCTGCAACGGTTTCTTCAATATCCTATTTAAATCTACATGTATCTAAGCAGCGTTGATTTGCACATGTTGCTCCATTTCAACTCAGTTGTTGTTTGCCCTCAAAAAAATTTGATTTCAAGTTTCAACATTAAAAAAAAAAGATCTCCTTATCTCATATTTCTTCTTGAAGCTGCTCTTTTCAACATCCAACATTCAGCTTTGTAGCCTCAACATGTCAAGCCCTCCCTCTAGCACCAGTTTTGTTGATGTGTTTTTTATACACTTCTCAACACAGGTAATATATAGGTGCATCACCTCTCTTGAAAGACAATCTCCCACAATCAGATTGCAGAACACTATCCCAAGGTCTTTAATGTCAGGTCTTGACAGTGCTTGGAATATCTCAGTTGTTTCATGTGATTTGTTGGAATCACAAGGTAGACTTACGGATGAGTTACAAAGTGGGGAAGTTGGATTTGCAAATGGAGTTCTTAAGATGAGAGAATTGTTGTGTGTTTGTTGCAGGTTCAAATAGCAGTCTTGAACTCCATTTTATCATTGGATTTAGCTTTACAATGTGCAATGAACCTTGCCTAAGGTTACTTATTTAAAAAAAAGGAAAAATGGTAGGGAAGAGAGAAGGTTCCTGGATCTGAAACTACGAATGAATAGTGATCATGGAGGTTGCTATAGTAGACAAACTCCCCAAACTGGGTTTTTCTTGGCCAAGAGAAACCTATAGTTACACAAAACTAGTGCAATCTTCTAAGGAATGTTGATTTTCAGATTGCACATACGCATTATGCACATGCAATCGAACTAAGTTGCAACAATAAAGGAAGGAAGCCCATGCTAGCTTTGCACAACAACTTTTCATCAACAGGTGCCAAAATTTGGGCTAGAAATTCATCAAATACTGAAACAACAATCACCATCATCACTTCCATTCAAGAAACTAACAACTAAATTAAAAGGAGTAGAAACATGCATGCAAGATGAGAAAAATCAAAGAAAACATCCATAAAATCATGTGATCTTATCTTCTATTGTTGCAAATGTTTTTTACACTAGCTCTCCAACCTTTGCAAATGAGGGGGAGACCCCTATTTATAGTTTTCCAAAGCCCGAATGAATGGCTAGGATTGAATTACATTGTGTGGCCCAGATTCAATTACATTAGGGCTTCACCTACACCACAATAATCAACAATTTAAAATACATATTTTGTCTTTTCCCTATTTTATCATCTAGTGCTCAGGTGTTGTAGCAGTTTTGTCTTCTAGCTGATTTCCCTTTTACTATAGTTGAAACTGCCTGAAAGCTACCTTTTGCTTGATGGAATTGCAACATTCTTCATTGGATCAAATGGGATTATCGACGATTGGCATCAATGGATTGGTTGCCCCTGATTTGGGTGAACAAACCCTTAAAGATCATCATCATCCGGTGAAAAGTAGGACAACTCCCTTATGCTTTCTTCAAGACCAGCCCCTTGCATTTTGTTATTGGCTTCCTCGACACAGGCCTTCTTCTAACGCGATCTCTATTGATGGGAACCACGAGGAGAGGTGGGCATAAAATGAATGGTGATAGGAGCTATGTGCTTTTTCCTGTTCATCTTTCTCAATGGGTCTCCCAACAGACCCGCAGTAGGCTTCTTGAAAACTGAATACATGAAGTGTCATAAGTGCTTTCATACACAAATCAAGGAAAATGTTAATAAAATCTTGAAAAATCCTTCTTAGATTCACCCATGCATCATCAAAAGATCATAATATTCATATTTGAAGCTAATTAGCAGTTTATTGGAAGGATTTTGGACGATCTAAGCCCGAGAGGCTGAACTTCCCTGGCCAAAATGTTGTTTTGAAAGGGTGAACAGGGTAAGGTGACCCAGATGGTTTCTTCCGACTTCAAATTTGCAATTTGAAAAGTTCATGCAAGAGAGGATCCAATTTGAATATGTGGGTCTAAGATTGTTTCCATATTCAAAGGCATTCAGGTCATCTTCTAGGAAATCAGAGTTAAGAGGAGGGAAGGTTGTCCAAAATTTGTTGTTTGGAGCAATCACAGTGAAACGGAATTCCAGGGGCGGAGTTCCAAGGTTTGGGACCTGGGAGGCTGGAAGGATGGAAACTAGCAGATTGAGGATGGAAAGACAACAATCCATAAGCAAAGTTCCCAAACGGTGGTAGAGGGACAACATTTTGGGAGGAAAGTCTCAAAAATAGCCATAGAGGGGTCAGGTTTTGGAAGTCGGAATGCTTAAGGTGGACGGAAGTCCAAAATGGCAAAGGGGAGATGGAGACCCGAAAACGGCCAAAGAGGTGTCGGGCTCCAAATTTTCCAAGGATGGACGAAGTTCCTGGAACAATCGCGGAGGGAAGGAGTTCCAAAAAAGGTCACGAAGGGGCCAAGCTCCGGAAGCCGAAATTCCTAAGGCAAATGAAATTCCAAACTAGTAAAGGGGAGACGGAGTCCTGAAAACAACGACAGAGGTGTCGGGCTCTGGCACAGCCAGGGATGGACGAATTTCTCGGAACAGCCATGGAGGGACAGAGTTCCAAAAATGGTCACAGAGGGGCTAGGCCCCGAAAGCCAGAATGCCTAAGAGAGACAAAATTCCAAAGAGGCAAAAAGGGATATGGAGTACTAGAAATGGCCACGAAGGTGTCGGGCTCTAGAACAGCTAGGGACGGACGAAGTTCCTGGAACAGCCGTGGAGGGATGGAGTTTCAGAAACGGCCACGAAGGGGTCAGGCTCTGGAAGCCAGAATGCCTAAGGCGGATGAAATTCCAAAATGGAAAAGGGGAGATGGAGTCCCAGAAATGGCCACAGAGGTGTCGGGCTCTAGAACAGCCAAGGACAGACAAAGTTCCCGAAACAGCTGCGGAGGGACAGAGTTTCAAAAATGGCCACGGAGGGGCCAAGCCCTGGAAGCCGAAATGCCTAAAGCAGATGGAAGTCCAAAATGGAAAAGGGGAGACGGAGTCCTAGAAATAGCCATGGAGGTGTCGGGCTCTGGAATAGCCAGGGACAGACGAAGTTCCCGGAACAGCTGCAGAGGGACGATGTTTCGGAATGAAAATTTTGCAACTTCCCAAAACTTAACAAAACCTTGGTAGTTCACTTAGGCACCACAAAAACATCCCAATTCCATGGGAAACTTTTCCCCATAGTCAAAATGAAGGAAAAATTGAATCGAGCGAGCGGGGATGAGGCTTGAAGGACATCGAGGCAACGGGTGAAGGGAAACCCGTAGGGGCACTTCCGCAAAAGCAAAAGACTTAGCAAAACTCAAGTAGGTGAATTTGGTCAGGGTAATTTGATTGTTTGATGGCACATGACCAATTTAGGCTCCAATAAAGGGGCACACAAAGTGAGACAAGAGCAAAGCAGCCCGTTAGGAGCGAAAAGAGAGGGTCCCTGCCTACGGCGGGGCGTGTGTGCAAAACATGCACAACAACCTGGAAATAGGTTTGGATCCTAGAACTATATCTATTGAGAAATAAAATTTCCCCTTTGATGGTAACTCAAGTAACTCATCTAGAAACACATCCAAAAACTTTCTTAGTATAGGATATTTCTCCATATTCAACATTCCAGTTTCATCCATTTCTCCAGCTTCCACCTCTTGGAAATTTTTTGACCCAAAGCTATCAAGATTATCTTTTGAATTTGATCCATTATACTCTTCTAACTTTTCCATCTTGACATCAAAGATTTTGCACCCTTTCTTCTCAGCCCTTAATAGTTGCATTGTAGAGATTGACCAATCTTGACCTCTCTAGGTATCCCTTGAAACTTCACTTGGTTACCAAGATCATCTAAACATTCTACAATTTTGGCATGGAAATTTACCTTAGCCCTATGTCTCCATACCCATTTCATACCTAGGATAACATCATAAGATCCTAAAGGTGTGACATAAAGGTTCACTTCAGTAGAAAAACAAGGTAGCTTTATCCTAGCTTCAAACAAACATTGTTCCACCTTTGCTCTTGTCTAGTTTGCATACTCTATATCCCAAGACTTTGCCATGAAACCAACCTTCGTAGATATTTTCTTAGCTACTCTAGGTGAAATAAAATTCCCAGTTGCACCAGTATCTATAAGTATAGAAATGGGTAAGCCAAACAAAATACCTAGTGTCTCAATTGGAGTCACTTGATACTCCGCCCGATGATCATCCATAGCTGCAGGTATCTTTTGTTGGAAAATATCTTGCTAGGTAGGGAGTGGATTGCCATATGATCATGACCCTGAAGCCTTATTAGGACATTGACTCACATAGTGGTCTCCTCCATAAGTGAAACATCTAGTAGTTGGTCCTTTCCTCTTTGTAGCTTATCCAAACTTATTAGCATTCCCACCAACATTATTGGTGTTTCCACTACTGGAACCATTCTTCCTATGTTCCCTTCTTGACTCTTTCCCACTATTACGGGATCCTTTTTCTCCTTGCTTTGGAACATTTTTCACAACTTAAACTTTCCTTGGGGTTGGTTTGTCTTGAACTCCCACAATCTTCTTAAAGTTTCTATTTTCCTGACGGATGGGGATAGCTTTGAGCTTCTTCTCATGTTTAACCACTTTCTCATACACAAGATCCATGGTAGTAGGATCATGCGCATGTACCTATCCTCCAATATGATTATTAACTCCCATGATAAAATTCCGTATACATAAGCATTCATCCTTTTGGTACATAGGAACATAACATAGAAGATGGGTAAACTTCTACCAATATTCATTAACCGTCATCTCCCCTTGTATCAGATTCTGAAAATTTGTAAGTTTCTGATCAAAATAGAGTTGGGACAACCATCTTTTATGGAAATTTTCAACAAATTCACTCCAAGTTAGTTTCCATGAGTTAATATTGAGCTCCATATTTTTATTCATCCACCAATTAGAGGCTTCTCCTACTAACTGGTATGCTCCCCATGCGGCTTTGGTGACCTCAATATAATTTTGAACCTCAAATTACTTCTCCATTTGAACTAACCAAGCCTCAACATCATCTCCACTAATGCTTCCCTCAAACTTGGGTGGAGTAATTTTATTCATATCTCTAGAGATTATAGAAGCCATTCACTTCCTATTAGTCTTCTCAAATAGGGAAGGCGATTTCTCTTTTTCATGATCATGGGTTTGATCATGCTCATGAGAAGAATTTTCTCCCTTGTTCTCCTTGTTTGGAACTTCTTTCTCAACTCTACCCTTTTTTCTTCTTTCTTGCTCTAGGTTTTCCAACCATGCTAAGATTTTGTCTAGTCTAGCTTCAACTCCTACTAGTCCTTGCCCAACTTCTTAGCTTCCGCCAGGATTGGTTCGTGTCATCATCATCTTTGCAAAAATGGATTCTACTTGAAGGTTTTTCCATGTTATGAATTATCTTATAGAAAACATTAAAATGAGCTATTATTCACACATAAGACTTTAAGCACAATATTTTTGATAAACACTTGATTTTATTCATTTCTCAATGATCTAAATATCCTTTTGATTACATGGAGTGACCATTCAGATAGTTGAGTGGAGAGTATCCCTTAGATTCACTCTTTGACACGTAACTTAGTGGAGTATACCCTGCAGATTGAGATTGTTCATCTCTCATTTGTTCATACCTATCCCAAAATGGATAATAGCCTTCCGATTTATCATCTGATACATAGTTACGAGGTGCATATCCCTCAGAATTATTACTCAAGGAAATTACAATTACTTTCAGCATTGGAAGAACTCTAGGGTCCCTAAAGATAAATGCCAAAATGATGCTCCCTTCCAAGGGCATATCCCTGGAAAGTGATAAAGACTCAGAATTTTATGGTGAGATAGAAGGTAGGTAATTGTATTTAGCCTCCATCTTCATCTTTCTCTTCACATCACTGATTTGAGAAAGTGTGTGACCGAACATTTTAATGTCGCTTAACTAGATGGCATTGTCATAGTTGGTACCCTCAATCATCCTAACGATTACCTCTCTTTCCTTCTTGGCCTTAAGGTAGCGCTTGTTTCCAGTTATTGACTTTCTATCCATTAACGTAAGACATGCCATCTTGGCATAAGAATTTCCAAACATTAGATAATGTTGGATGGAAAGAATGATGAGCTCATAGGTTCCAGAGCTATACTTGGTAGCTCTAATACCACATGTAACATGTCAACCATTCGAGACTAAAGTAAATTTTCCTAAGTTTTCACTTTGCGAGTAAATAAATTATGTAACAAGCCATTGCAATAAAAAAAATCTTGTCTTTATTGAGAACAAATGAACATAGATGCCATAACAATATACAATAATGATTTCATTCAAATATAATAAAAATTCAATTACAATATTTCTAATAATATGTACAAAGTACATACATAGCTCAACTGAGCTTCAAGAAATAGATATAGATAGTTTAGGAACCTCCTTTCAAATCATGGTCTTCTTGTCACCTATTGAGGAGGAGAAGCATCACTCAAGTGCTTTTCTGCCAACCATGGACTCATATGCAGTACCCCATACATCTATCATTCAATAGATGGCCCTACCCTTCAACAAAGATATTGGTGGAGTAACCTCATAACGACAACTAACTAAGCTTAGTGTTGTGTCCTACATGACTAGAACTTATAAACCCACAATCTAGAACTAGCATGAAAATAAATGGATCAAGATGAATTGATAGTGGAGCCAAAAGAAATCACACTACTTTGGCCAAAGTGTTCTCACCCAATACTTTGAGTGATAGTCATCCTACTCGTATACACTACTCAAGCTCGATTTGACTTTAGCCACTATATACTATGCATAGGTTTACCCTTCAATGAGTAGTCTATAACCCCAGAGTCAACCTATTCCCTTATACTATTACTTAATGATAGATCTACTCATAAAACATAAATAAAAATTACCCTCTCTTAAATAGATACTTAAACCCTAGGTGTAACTTAGAAAGCTTCCAGTTATAACCAAATAACTAGCTATGGATAACTCTTAAGCTATCTTTGCTAAATCATATCTAGTATATAAATACCTATGAAAAACAATCTCTCCTATTACACAGTAAATACAAGCACTTCACAGAAAAGCATAAATTAGCTTCTTTTTCCTTTTAAAAGCAACACTATATTTTCCTAATGCAAGTATTTTCATGTAGCCCAAACATAGCATACAAAAACTGATCATTTCATAAACAAAGAGAAATAAGAGAACTAGATCCTCATGCTTGTTTATGCTAAATCCAATTGTTTGTTTCGTTGCACAACTTTTCCAAAAACAGCTCTCAAGCTTCACTTAATTCTCTCCCACTCAAGGCCTCACTATAAATTCACTCTCAAGTTGGTAATATGTGCTCTAAAAGTAATTCTCGCACTATAACTCTCAACTCATAGAATAAATAGCCCAAGACTAAAATGCAACAAAATAAGTTTGCAAAGGAATACATTCTAAATAAGAGAGCTCACTCCTCTATTTATACAACAAAAAGAGATATTGCAGCCTATAGAAGTGGCATACAAATTGACAGCTTATTCCATGCAAATTAACTCACTCAACTCAGCTCAAAGGTGGCGAATAAAAAAGGAGTATGCTCAGCATAAAATTCCATAGATTGATCTCTATTGTTGGCAATAGGTTAAGACTATTTCAATCTGCACATGGTTAAATTTTGTCAATCGAATTATTTCCAAAATGGTCTTCTATAGCATTAAGAACTGC
Source organism: Sequoiadendron giganteum (assembly GCA_007115665.2). NCBI lineage: Eukaryota > Viridiplantae > Streptophyta > Pinopsida > Cupressales > Cupressaceae > Sequoiadendron > Sequoiadendron giganteum. The sequence goes on from CM021102.1 coordinate 659,422,822, forward strand.
ATAAGATAGTGCCAAGCAAGAAACCTATTCACCTATTATTTTGCGTGACCCTTACTCATTGAATCAGTCTACGTTGAAAATGTAACACTTGCATATATTTGACTATCTATGCTCAACATAAAATAAAGGAATGATAAGTGGTCTTGCTCATAAATGATGCTTTGACCATTTCCTTCTCTTGCTATCACTTATCCTATTATCACGTGTTTCACTTTATTTGTTGTTTAGTAATTATTCCATCACCCTATGATAAGGCATGCTAAGTAATTTCTATTTACCAAGTCAATGATGTTTTATCTCAAAGCATCGACTATGTCAAACTCTCCATATTGACTTAACTGTTGTGTATTACATAACATATAAATTGATCTTTACATTTTTCCTATATACATTATATTTGGCCTTTATTGTGCTTGTATATGTTGCATACAATCGGCCTATGTTCATGTAATAGATCAACCTTAAAGAATTTCTTATGTTAATCGACCTCCAATAACATAATCATATTTAAATATATATTCATTTATTTATATATACATATATATATATGTATGTATATCAACAAACACACACACATATATATGTATATGTATATACATGTTAATATACATTTATCTTATGCCAATAAAGTATGTATCTATATGATATACAAATGAATACAACCAAGTTAACATTCTCACAGTAATAACAATTACATTGATTGCGTACATATATATATATATTCCTCTATGTACATGTATATGTATGTGTACATATATCGATACATCTATATGGGCATGTGTGTTTTCCAATCATACGTGTGTGCTGATACATGTATACATATGGATATATGTTTATATCACATATATATATATATATATATATATATTTACACATCTGATTGTACACCATACTCATACACAATTACTATCGTATTGATAAGCACCTACGTGCGATATATCTATACATATACATATACATGTTGTTAGGTCCATTTTATAGTTCCATTTGTATAAGAAACCCACTCATAAGTGTGTATAGCTACCTCTACCTATGTACCCTCATGCAAACACTCCTTCATGTGTATGGTCTATCATCAACATGCATATGTGTACATATACCTATATTTCACATGTGTTCAACTCATCAATACAAGCATAGTAACATAGGGAAGAAATCATAAGCTCCAACATATAAAAATCATCCAAGAATGCATTTAGTAGTAATCAAGACCTTTACTAATGTAAAAATTCATACTAAGGATGACTTACCAATTCCCAACATAATAGCTTGACTCAATCATTCTACCAGGTGAGTGTGTGTTTAAGCTCATATAGGTTACATTACTAGTTACCCGACCAAGATCTTCTCCTAAGTGATACTTCCCCTCCGCCTGGAGGATTGAACATATACTTGCATCAACTAACACATTCCCATGGTAGTCATCTATTCAACAAAATAGGCATTACATATAATACATCTCCATAGTTAGAATAATCATTTCATTAACTATCAATTTCACATATATGCATTTCTTCACATATCACTAAAACAACATTCATTCATAAATCATTGATAACAAAGTGCAACATTCATTCATTCAAATTACATTCACATTTACCCTACATAGTAATAATAAATAGTAAATACATAATTGGGGTGTAACAACTTAATTATTACATATTTCTACATGTGAAGAAATTATTATTTTTGTATAAATTATTTTGGTTGTTAGGAATGATCCTAGTTGCTATACAATCATTCCTAGTGGTTGCATGCATATTCCCAATTTTTTTGTAACTTCTCTTGGTTTGCTATGATTTATTTGAAATCTTTTGAAACACTTGGCATGCATAAAATTTGAGCACTTAGGGAAAATGATTGAAACTATTTTCTTCCTTTTAGCTATTGTTTCTCTTCATACACATATCATGGATTTAATTTTATATTATATGTCATTTAGATGCATATCTCATTATTATTGAAAACTATTATTTCTTCCTAGCCTTCTTCATCTTTTCTAGGTTATGAATTTTAATTTTCTTATAAGTGATGGTTTTTTGTATCATTGTGGATAGATGTTTTTTTGGTAGTGTTATCTTTTCATGGTCATTGAAACTCCTAGTAAGAAATGATTACTACTAAGACATTACCCTAGATAGAATATAGTTTTTCTATTCAAGAAAGGAGAAGGAATGAAGGGTTCATTACTACAGTGATTCAAAAAATTAAATCCTTTGTTTTTGAGGTGTAAAGTAATGAATAAATGAAAAATAAAAGGGTGAAAAACAAGGTAGGCTGAACAAACTTAGTATGCTTAAATACTATTGAATTTCTATAGTGGAGGAGATGTTCTGATTTTATTGTTTGTCTTCATTGTACTATGAAATATGGATATATGTATGTGTGGTTGCATGTGTGAGATGTGACAACTTTTAGGAAGAAAGATATATTATTTTTGGTTATAGGGTGAAGAATAGGTGTTAGCAATGGATGTTAAACTCCATATTGAAACTAACATGCTTATATTGTAAATATTTGTTTGTTATATGATACAAAGGGTTTCATGGTGTTTGGAGGGTGGAATTTTTTACTTGATAGGAGTATCCCCATGTACATTTTATGTCTCTTATCTATGGTGAGTGATGTCTCATATTCCCTATATTCTTCTTGTTGTTTCCATTTTTATCTAAAAATGGATTTAACAAGTTGTTATGTTGTTAAAATTTTGTTAGAAATGAATTCTACACAACTATCCTCTTAGGTTTAGATGTGTAAATGAACCCTATTTCCCATAAATGCATATATGCAATGTCCAAGAAAAAGAGGACTAAGTTGGAGTTTAAAGCTAGGAAATGCATCTTCATTGGCTACAATGTAGGTGTTAAAGCATACAAGTTATGTGATCTTGAGATAGGGAAGATAGTATATAGTTAGAATGTGATTATTAAAGGGATCAATTCTTATCCTATTGAGAAACCTAAAGATGAAGATAACATGTTGCATAATTTGAGAAAATTCCAAGGAAAATACAACTAATGAAGAAAAAGAGGTTTAACAATGACTAATAGAGGAAGGTGATTTTGATGAATAACTTATATACTTTATAACACTTTTTATTTTTTATAAATTATAAACATTATTTTCTTTCTATTTTTTTCTTAAATTTTAATTGATCTTCATGATCATTAGAATTATGTGGATGTAATAAAGGCTACACTTATGGTGCATATTAACATAAGCGCCCTTAAAAAAATTCTTATGTTTCACGAGGCTTCTTCCCCATTTTATAACTTCTTATTTTGCATTTGCCTTCGTGCTTTACCTTGTGGATTTGGGATTATGAAAATCATTGAAAGTGTCCTCAATATAGTTGTTTCATGAACTTAGCAAAAAATTAGTTTCCTTTGCTGAAGTAGTTTACAATTGGATTTTTTATTCAACGTTATTTTTTGTTTGTCTCTTTCAAATTTATATATTTAATATTCACTCCTTTTACATGTCTCTTTCTATTAAAAATTCATTTATCCATATATTTTCATTATCCTTGCAACATAAAGTTACTTATGTATCTTTCACATTTTTGGTACTTACCACCATTACACATATCACATTGCTTGGATTTCCCTTTTAGGGGAATTTATTTGGACATTATTATACAACCCTTGAATACTTCCTCATCTCCCCTTGGAGAAGAACTAATCCTTGCTACATCTTTAATCATGCTATTAATTTTATACTTCCATTTTATGGTATGTTTTTTAATCACTTTTACATGATGATATCATTTTATATAGAATTTATCATATTATGCTCTCCTACTAACCTCTTGTGTCAAAATTATTATGTCATTCTAGCCCGAACTTATCTTGTATGACTATTATCATTTATTTGCACTTATATGATCATATCTCATATAACAATAACAACATTAATATTGCATGATGGCATTTAGTACATGGTCATATTAATCACATTAATTATTGATGTTAAATTGGGGGAAATATTAGAGGCATTAATTTATCAGCACTTGTAACATAAATATATAATAATTACATTGAATACATATCACATTTAGGTTTATCACCTTGCTATGAGTAGTTGTTGAATATTATCTCTCCTCCTCAATTTGAATCCATAATATTTTATTCTCATTTGAGGCTTGAGTGATGTTATCTCTATTTATGTGGTATTGTACTCATATTCATCATAAGATGAAAATCGATCATAACTCCATAATTACCTTACACATCATAATTTTATTTTCTCATTTTTACATGGATTCATGATTGTATGCGTCATGACAACCAAATCAATCATAAATCCATGATTTCTTTCTACATCACAATTCCATTTCACTCAAATGTACAAGGATTCATGCTTGCATGCATTGTAGGGGAAGCTTAATCACAAATCTTAGATTACCTCATACATCATGATCCATTTTTACACCACACCATGTGTATACCTTGAGGGGGCCAATTCCCTAATTTATATTATTTTATACATTATGGCTTACACCTCATAACTTACAAATTATCTTTTTTCACAATCATAACAAATATAATTTTAAATGATTATATATTTATGTGCTACTATTTTTTTTTATAGTATGGAAGATGACACATTTTTAGCAATGTGAAGAACTTTGTGGCATCATACAATATTGTATCTTGCGTTTGCTTGTTATTATATTTATTACATATCTACTTTGGCATGCATGATTGATGCATATTTACATGCACATAAAGTGGAGATAAAATGTAAGGGATAAAAATACACACCCTACACTATTACACCTTTTTTATGCATTGGGGACTATTATAATTACATTGTTATAGTGCTCAACTTGACTTATTTTTTGTACAAAACTAATCCTATTCTTGAACCTATCATCGAAAATTGCCTTGTTTTCTACCTTAGTTAATATTGGTTTGATCCCATGGGTCTTCCACTAGATTTGATTAGGATGCATATATGTCTTGTTTTCGTTAGACATGGTTGTGTTGTACAACCTAGTCTACCAAATTCAAAGTTCAAATATCTCACTCTTGAGGCTACCTTTCTTAGAATTTGATTATTGAGAGAATATGATCAATGAAATTATATATAATTTGTAGAGAAGGGGGATTCACTACTCACGAGTTCTCTTCAATCAAAGAGTCTCAAGGGGTGAACTGCCCTAAACTACCTCAAAGGACAGCGGCGGGAGTTCTGGAACCAAAAAGAGCATGTCACAGAGATTCTCTGGACAAATCGACAAGCTCTCGGCCAAAGGACGTCAACACAATACACGGATGACAACGTGACACACAGATGACAGCGTGGCACACTGGTGTCAAAGGCATGTTGATGTCTTGTACGGACCAGAGAGTGGGTTTATCACAGAAAACAGCTAAGTGACTACTTCTACTCTGATTGTTGAGAACTTCTAGAGTGTAAGAAATAATAGTATGCGATAGAACTGAAGTAGACTGAAATAGAAGAGACAAAGATAAGGAGAGGAAGGGAAAGGAAATTCTTACGAACATGTGAATGATGAAGCCTCCAGCTTGTGAACATCTTCAATACCTGCACACAAGAGAGGGAGAAAGTATTGGGGTTGTATAGGGGTTTGCCTCAGTCAAACCCTCGTTTGGGTGTTCCAACCTCCACAGACAACCAAGATAGATAGAAAAGTATGAAATGAAGTAAAGAGCACTAAAGCACTACAAAACAGTGTTATGCTACTCAACCAAATAATAGAGGAGAGGAGTGAAAGCTTACCACCTCCACCCAAAGCACTCAAGGCTAAAGGGGGAGAAAATGAGAGGAACTCAAGCCTCTGTTGTCGTGGTGTTTCATTCCACACTTTCTCTACTGAAGTGATGGAGTGTTGATGTTTCTATTGTGAAGTGTGAAGTGTTTGAAGAGATGGTGAAGAAGCTTCTTGGAGCTTGTGAAGAGATGGAGAGTGAAGAGATAGCTAGAAATGATGGAGAGGTCCAAAGATAAAAATAGAAGGAATCAATAGTGAATATAAACGAAAGGGGGAAGAAAACAGCCAGATTCAGGCTAGTCAGTCGAGGAGGGCGTTACAAGTCAACTCCTAATGGGAATGGTAACACCTCTGCAAGCTCCAGACGTGGGAATCTGTCAGGGACATGAGCGCACTACACAGACGTCTATGCGTCGTGCGAGCATCCCAGACAAAAATGCCTCCATCGACACTCAAAATGGGTGCCAAGTGTGATGTAAGTAGCGGGCTTATGTGGAATTAAGCCTCTAAGTTTGGTTTTCTAAAGTGAGGAAGGGTGAAAGGGGAATTTTCCTAAAGGGTGCAAATTTTATCCTATATAATTTTCCCCCATTTTAGCGAGCATGAATACTGATGAGTGCTTCGGTAAAGTAGATCAGAAGTAGTAGAGTTAGAAATGTATACCTAAACTATCGAGGAAACAAACCATGATCTAGCAAACCCGAGAGCGTAGGATAGGAAAAGGACTTCATAGCTCTATAGAACTATGAAGTTGAAGAAAGTAAAAACATATACTCAGGATGAAGAAGATGTTGATCTTCGATCCAGTATATACAATTGAGAAGAGAGAGATAGAAATAGAGAGCGTGACTAAAATGGAAAAAGCACGTGGTGAAAGAAAAACTCACTTCAGAGTAGAACCTGCACCACACAATAAACAAGGCGTATGGTGAAAGAAAAACTCACTTCAGAGCAGAACTCGCACCACATAGTAGGAGTGATTAAATCAAACCGCACTTGAGGAGAAGAACCCGTACCATAGAGTAAAAGTGATAAAAGCAATCCCTACTCGAGGAGGAAAACTCGTATCATCGAGTAAAAGTGATCAAAGAAATCCCCGCTCGAGGAGGAAAACCCGTATCACCGAGTAAAACTAATAAAAGCAATCCCCGCTCAAGGAGGAAAACCCATACCACTGAGCAGATAGCCACACATACCATCGTTAAGCTGGAAGAATTTCAAAGGGGTCCTTCGAGAACCCTTCAAAAGGAAGAGGGGTCCACTCAAGGGACGCGTTGTTTGAAAGTAAGGTCTAGTCAGGCTACCCCTAAGCTTAGACGTAAGGATGTGAAATCGGTCTAGTTGGGTTGCCGTCGACCTAGATGCCATAGAATTTTTTTTGAGATAGAAAATTTCAAAGAGGTCCCTCGAGAACCCTTCGAAAGGAAAGGGAGTCAACTCAAGGGACACTTCATTCCAAATACATAGAGAGAGAGAGAGGGTCTTTAAGAAGGACGCACATCTCCAAAACAAGTTATCACTGCCCCCAACATGTAGGGGAGGAGAACCATGTAAGATACTTGGAACAAGATAAAGGTAAACCTCGATATCACATGTTATTTGAAAGAAGAAGCAGGTGCACCAACAAACAAATGAGGGATGGCACCTGAATCATGAATTTGTTGTATTTTATCCTTCAAGGCCTTACATTCACTAGTGGAATGGCCAGGCACCCGATAGTATGCACAAAAAGAATGTTTTACTTTATCATGTTTATGAAGTTTCTTGTGTGTAGGAGGAAGAAGAGTAATTAAGTGGGCTTTTAGGAGCTGCAACAAAATACGCTCTTGCTTAGACAAAGGATGAGGAGTGGGAAGCAACCCTTTCTCTTGTTGAGAAAGATTTGACTACTCACAAGATGAAGATACAAATATAGAAGACAAGGAGGGACAGACCAATCTGTGAGAATGAGGTTGAGTGGACTTCGTGTCAGCATCCAACCGTGGTTTCTGCTCATATTTTTTATTTGAGAACCAAGCCCCAAGTTACGCTTACGAGCCAAAAATTCTATAGGGACCTGTCTACCTTGTTTATTACACCCACAACCTTTATGCTCATATCCATACTTAGAGACGAGCTTAAAGTTGGGGCCATAACATGTTCACAAATCCCGAGAAGAAGGGGGGTCCTCATAGAGAGCATTATCCCAGCAAGGGGGAACATACTCTTCTACAAGATCATTATCATCCTTCTTGATAGGACTGTCAACATTGTCCTCCTTAGCAAAAGTGTAATCGTCTTCTTCAGAAAGAGGATCAATACTAAGAACACTGTAGTTCGCATTCACATTATCTCACGATGCAAAAGACTGATCATATTTGATAACGGGTGTGAATGATGCCATCAAAAGGTCTAAGTAGATTGGGTCAACTTTATATTCTTGAATGAAGGAATTTGTAAAGTCTAAAGGACCCCAATCATCACCAAGACATGCATTCCTTTGAGAAGAGGTAGAAGGAGAAGAATTTTCTTTTCTTGCTTCAAAAGGATCTTCTTCAGGGACATTCATCTCAAGAGTATCCTTTGTAGTAGATGTTGCTAGAGTAAACATCAACACATTGGAAGATACTGAGGGAATAAGAGCATGTACAATTGAAGCTTGATCGGAAACTGTCATCTCACATAAATGCTTAGCATTAGGGTCAACCTTAACTATGACTACTCTATTGTTAGCCATGAACTTAATAGATTTATGCAAGGTAGACGAGACTCCACCCATAGCATGAATCCACGATCTACCAAGAAGAAGGTTATAAGGTAACTTCTCTAGCATAACATATACAAGGGTAGGTATAGTAACGGGTCCCAACCTCAAAGGCAATACAATCGTACCTAGGGCTTGTCGACTGACATTATCAAACCCATGAATGTCAATAGAAGAAGCATTAATAGAAAATGGGTCAATATTAATCTTAGGCAATAGATCAATGCTACATACATTGAGCGTCGACCCAATGTCAATGAGAGTATGTCTAATGCCAATCTTATTAAGGGTATGTGTAGGATCATCATGGAAAAAATAGGCCCTTAAGTGGCAATAAAAAGACACAAAATCAGAGTTAGACAACTTGACATAAAAATTTGAATAAGTTATCTATATTATTTCAAAAAAATGTAAAAGTAGAATCTGTAGCAAATTAAATGTAGTTTCTAGACTAGTAGACATTTATTTAGAAAAAATAAATCTATTTGGTGAAAATTTGAAATGTGAATGCAGTAGTATTTAAATTTCAGGGTAAAAATAAGAAGTAGGTGTCTGTCTGACCACCCTAACCACAATAAAATGATAATATTTTTTTATAATATTTTAGATATAAGTAGAGGACTCATGTCCGGATGTGATGCATATTTTTCTATAATTTTTTTCCAAGTAAATAATTAATTATGAATTTTTTATTACAACTTTTAAAATATATAAAAGATCATCTGTCTAACCACCTTAACTTGGTCAAAAATTCATGAAATTATTTTTTTTATTTTTTAATCCTATAGTATGCAAATCATAGAATGTGACGCATATTTTGGATTCAAAAAATGTGATACCATTTGAAAGTTATAGATGTTTTTCAATCAACCTATCAATCAGGTTTTAATTCATAATTCTAATAAAAAATGAATAATAATTATTTATTAAATTCAATGCAAAGCATAATTTATAGTGTTGGAATTCTGAGAATATCCTCTATAAAACCCTTTTCGTTTCATCAATTTTGGGTAAAAAGAAAGTCATCAGCCACATGGACCATCATATGGCTTACATATCGCCACTTTTTGGCCCATCATGATCCTACACATACCCTTAATATTAACCATAATCATTAAAGGGTCTGCTTTCTTTTGTATTTCCAAAGGCAGGAGTTCCTGGGGATAGAATGTAATATTCGGTGAATCTGCACGAATATGAGCTATCAATGCATCAACATCTTTCAGTCTAGCGGAAGAAGGCAAGAGGATCTTTTGCAAGGCTTCCTAAAGCATACCTTGATAAACCGGAGTGGACTGAAGCAAGTCCCATAGTGAAATCTTAGCCGGAGTAACTAGAGGTTGCTCGACAAGATTTTAATCACCAGGTGCTTTAGTCATGGGTTCAAGTACTTAAAGAAGGCTTAGTTGTTTCTTCATTCTAGTATCATAGGTACGGGCTACCGCTCTATAAGAGGGAGCCTTAGAAAGATAAGGAGAGTCACTATCAAATGGAACATCATCAATAGAACAAACCCTTTCAGAAGAAGGACTAGCTGGAGTCACGTAAATGACTGGTCTCTTAGGCCTTTAAGGGGCAGCATAGACATAGATTAAATTTACAAAATCATCACAACTAGTAGAATGATTATTTGAAGACACATTCTCAACATCGATCCAAACAAGATCAATTATGGAAGGAGATTCATCATGCACTAATGCATCATCTCTAGAGGAGAGTGCATTAGAATAGATAAGAAATTCATCATTCACAAATGCAATGTCCCTAGAAGGGAGTGCATTGGAATGAGTACGAGATTAAAATGCATCATCTCTAGAAGAGAGCGCATTGGAATGAATAGAAGGTAGAGTAACGTTAAGAAAGGTATCAATGATTTCATCTTCTTATAACAAGATATCCTCTGAAGGGGGAGGACTCTCATGAGAAGGATCAAAGATACAAAGTGACATGGACAAAGCCAAGTCATTATCACATGCATGAAATGGAATATCATTAACATTTTGAACAAGATTAGATACTGAGAAAATAAAAGAAGATATTAAATTCATTACGATTTTTTCGGTATTTTCTATGTTATAGTAATTTGCATTTTCAGAGGTCTTCAGAGCGGAATTTGAGGTCAAAACTTGTGTCGATCCGTAGAATTTGATTATCGAAGGCACTAATATTTTAGGGACTAAACTATTTCTCTAGAAGACCTTTCCAACGATGCAAATGGTTCTCAATTCTGAGCACCGAGTCAAAAGTTATGACCCCGCCAAGTAGGGGTAAATAAATTCCTAGTTTTTCAAAGAACACTATTCTTCACGTCGATTTCACCAAAATGTAGAGAAGGGGGATTTTCTACTCATGAGTTCTCTTCAATCAGAGAGCCTCACGAGGTGAACTTCCCTAAACTACCTCAAAAGACAACAACAAGAGTTCTAGAACCAAAAAGAGAAGGTCATAGAGATTCTTTGGACAAATTGACAAGCTCTCAACCAAAGGATGTCATCGCAGAACATGGATAACAGCATGACACACTGGTGTCCCAAAGGCGTGCTGGCATCTCATATAGACCAGAGAGTGGGTTTATCATAGAAAACAACTAAGTAACTACTTCTACTCTGATTGCTAAGAACTTCTAGAGTGTAAGAAATAATAGTATACGATAGAATTGAAGTAGACTGAAATAGAAGAGATAAAGACAAGGAGAGGAAGGGAAAGAAAAAGCTTACAATCGTGCGAATGATGAAGCCTCCAGCTCATGAACATCTTCAACACCTACACACAAAAGAGGGAGAAATTATTGGGGTTGTATAGGGGTTTGCCTCAGTCAAACCCTCGTTTTGGTGTTCCCACCTCCACGGACAACCAAGATAGATAGAAAAGTATGAAATGAAGTAAAGAGCACTAAAGCACTAAAAAATAATGCTATGCTACTCAACCAAATAATAGAGGAGAGGAGTGAAAGCTTAACACCTCCGCCCAAAGCGCTCAAGGCTACTGGGGAGAAAATTAGAGTAACTCAAGCCTCTATTGTTGTGGTGTTTTGTTCCACACTTGCTCTACTGAAGTGACGAAGTGTTAATGTTGTTGCTGTGAAGTGTGAAGTGTTTGAAGAGATGGTAAAGAAGCTACTTGGAGCTTGTGAAGAGCTAGAGAGTGAAGAGAGAGCTAGAAAGGATGGAGAGGTCCAAAGATGAAAATGGAAGGAATCAATAGTGAATATGAAGGAAAGAGGGAAGAAAATGGCCATATTCAGGTCGGTCGATTGAGGAGGGCGTTACAAGTCAACTCCCAATGGGAATGGTAACACCTCTGAAAGCTCCAGACCTGAGAATTTTTCAGGGACCTAAGCGTGCCACGCGGACGTCTGCGTGTCATGCAGGTGTCCCAGACAAAAATGTCTCCACTGACACTCAAAATGGGTGTCAAGTGTGATGTAAGCAACGAGCTTATGTGGAATTAAGCCTCTGAGTATGGTTTTCTAAAGTGAGGAAGGGTGAAAGGGGAATTTTCTTAAGGGGTGCAAATTCGCTCCTATACTTAATTCTATATCATTAGTTCTTGTTTGAATATCATACAAGATAGTTGTGAAGTATCTTACCCAAATTATTTATGCAAATATCATTATATCATTGCATTGATCATGTGGCATGTTTATGAATATTGTTCAACATTCTTAAGGGGTTTAACTATGAGAAATGATCTCCATGATACTCCCTCTAGAAAAATAACAAAGGGTAAACCCACAAAAGGGGTTTACAATTCGAGTGAGGAAGGAAAAGTTGCAAAAAGTGACCCCATGCAAAAAAAATTGCTTTTTGGGGTTCAAACAAACTATTTGGTTCGAGGAAACCCATTAAATGTTGGCCCCTTATTTCTCATTCAAAAAAAGCAAAGAAAATGGTAAAGGAAATGGGGTTATCTTTCCCCTTCTCCCAGGCACTAAAAAATTCTAGAATTTTGCGCTTCGAAGCTCGGGTTGAGGATGAAAATGGAGGAGACTTCACAAACCCAACTGGATGATGGTAGTCCTCAAAACGAGCTATCCAATGAATATAATTTTAATATGTTTTGGTTTTATTATGCATTTTTTTTTTTTTTTATTAAACATAGGTTTTTCACTGAAAAATCAAGCTCTTTGTTTTGCACATGTGGAAAAATAGCAGATTATCAAAAAAAAATTTGAAAAATATGAGTGCACCAGATATTGAAGTCCTTGATCCAACAAAAAAAAATTGAATTTCGATACATACAAAAAAAGTTACGTTGTATACGGTCCACCTATGTCTGAATTGCAATTGGTTTGACTTTGGAAATTGATTAAGGAAAAAATATTCAATAAAACACTATGAGACCAATTGGAAGCACTAGATATCGTAGTTAAAAATCTAAATTCGAAAAAAATAGAATTTTATCCTTCATGGAAAAAAATTTATGTTGTATACGGTGAGCGTCACTCCTTAAAAATGTTGTTCACTAAAAAAACTAGTTTTCGAAGGAGATGGAAAAAGAAGTGCAATCTTATTCCAATTTTTTTGAAAAGAATATATTTAGAATCTACAGATAAAATGTCACAAATCACTAGTTTGCATCATCTTCAAATTCCTCACGGTTTAGCCACTATAGGTGCTCGAAAGTGAAGATTTAGTTAGAAAAAATTATTTCAGTGTCCAATTTGGCCAAAAATTGTAAACCAGTATTGTGGGATCACCCCAAAGCATTGTCCAATAATGAGTACATAAGGTAGAAGTGCAATTCAAAATGTCACATCAATAACATGCATATTTACAACTTAAGTTCTATATTATGTGGCAATAATTTTGTCAAAGACTATTTTGCATAATATAAAATCAGTCTTGCATCATTTAAATAGAATAGACAAACGTTTGTTTTAGGCTTTAGGTCTCAAATTGAAAATCTCATTTTTGAACTCCAATTATCTATAATAGTAAAATAACAAAATTAGCATACATCAACACATTTGATTGATGAGAACTAAACACACTTTACCCTCTTCTCAATTTATCAATCTCAATTCTATTAGTTTAAACCTAATTTATTTTATTATTTCATCATTTAATTATATTTAAATTAGTGTAAGGACACATTTATTTAAAGATAATCTAAGGGGTAGTTGAGCCAATCAGTTTAGCTTTCTACATTGTTGATTTCTATTATTTATTTTGATGGTGAATTCTCTTGTTTTATCAACCTTCTCCTCTTTGAACATATTATATGAAAAACCTTTGCTGAAGTATTTGTGTGATTTCCCTGAATGTCATAATAAGCTTTGCACTCTAAAATAAAAGTGTTCATGTGAATGAGTTTCTCTATATATTGAAAAAACGCATACCCTCTCTTTCTATTTTTGTAACCTCTTCCATTTACTTAACTTATAATAAAAATAATATAAAAATAATTTAATTTAATTTTCAATTAAACCATAAACATATTTTCTCTTTTGATAAATAATCATACGTATATTTCCTCTTTCTTTTTCTCTCCTAAACTTTGATGGGGAGAAGAATTATTTGTGCAAATTTATTTTTTAGATGGAAGGGCATTTTCTCCTAATTTGAAGAGCCCATCATCATTCTCCTACCCCACACCACATAATTTGAAAGACATTAGGTAAGCATGCGGATTTGGCATATCCATGAAAGGGAAAAACTTTAAATCCTACCACAATCGACAAATAATATAGAGCAAGTTGGTCCTTAGCCCATGTTGGTGTACGAATCTTTTTAAAGTGGTCATTCTCCATGGGACATCTTTGATTCATTTGGTATTACATTTGTTACCCTTTTTATAACTTTCAAAAAGGGTGTTTTTTAAAATGAAAAAGTTTATTAATTTTTTTATATTAATTAAAATTAATAATATAATATTAAAAAATAATAAAAAGGTACATTCTTAAAATTTAAAAAGAATCAAGTTTAAATTAAAGCAAGAGTTATAAGGATTAAGTTTGAACATAATATTAAAAACTTAAATTAATATAATATAATAAGAGGAGATCTTTATCATAAGGTTTTTCCAAACATCATCGGAATAGGATTATTATCAATCGGTTTTTATTTAGTGAGCACACTTTCTTCTTTAGAAGTGTCCTTTAAAAGTTATTGAGCATAAATTTTTTTCACGTGATCGATGACGCTAGCGCAACACACCCTCCGGTACCATAAAGATGGGGAGAGACTAGACCTCGTGACCGCCTCAATAAAATGCTTTAGCCAATAGAACTAGACCCCCTACCCCACAATAGAATACTTCAAAACTATATGTCTCTTATGTTTTTATACTTGAAAACTATACAATATTTTTTGTATCTAACAATTATATACTGTGAAAAAAATATGTCTTTAACATTTTTGTTTGTTTTACTAATGTCAGCTTCAGCTTTACTTATAGCCGGACATGCTTACAATCCAACTGCGTAGCTTGCACTTCACATCTTTGTCTTTTCTCGTGAAAAACTTTTTCTTCGTAAACTCAAGTCTGGAAAGTTCGCGGTGCGAAAAACATGGTAGTTCATGCCGGGAAGAATAGACTGGTTGCTGTAACAGCACTAAAAAGGTGCGCATTATTTGCGTATAAAGCACGAGGCTGAATGAATACGAGTATACTTTTTTGACGTACGCCTTACGAAGGAAGCGAGCCAGGGAGGGAGTCGATCCCTGGACCTGTAGGTCTGCAAAGTTTTAGCATTCGACTGTAAAGCTAGGCGAATTCATCATCTGCGCTGAAGGTCAAGGTATGGATTCTCCACGCTTCATATTTTACAATTGAAATTTAGTGCGCTCTTAGGAGCTGTGAGAATGTCTGATGTTATCCTGCGGATCATATTTAATTGATTTAACTGAAAAGATTTGAGTGGTGAGAATATCTCGGCTTTGAGTTATCAATCTGACGAGTATTGTTAATTTCTGTAACTGATACAACACCCCTTCGAACTCCATCATCCACACGAAATTTTGCTTTGAAACATTTGTCGTATGAGCTTTTTGATTTAAAAACTTGCACAGGAAGTTTCGTATACTGTAAGTCTGACAGATCTCAGATACAGTCTCCCTGTGCCTCCGTTTGTGATCCTTTAGCATTGAATTGAATGGACCAATGGCCGCTTTTAAATTGTAACTGTTTTTCTTTTTCAAAATTTAAGGATTGTGAAGGTAGTAAGGCTTAGAAGAGTTCAATGATTTACTACCATTATGGTTAAGAGTGCATAATTTTTCTTTTCAAACTCTAATCGTATTAGATTGCGTAAGATCCACATCATGTAGAATTTTGAAGACTAATTTAGTATTGGTAAATTAAATAAATGTATTTAATTAGTAAATAGCTAATTTAGATAAAAATAAGTAGGGGTTTATTATAAAAAATTAAATAGTTAAATATTTGTAGAAAATAAATAAGTTAATGTATGGGTATTTAGATTTAAAGTTTTGCATATTGTTATTGATTTGAAAATTTGATTATATATTGTTTATGATTATTTTGATACAATTTTATACATGTTGAAATTTGTTTGACTTAATTTTTGGTGTTTGTATTTGTATAAGGATAAATCGTGTTTATCAACATTTTTGAAGAACTTGTCAAATTGTAAGGTTGAAGATCTCTTCTATTAGATTCTTACTAGATTATCTTTACTATCTATCTATCTATCTATCTATATGTCCCTCCCTCTCTCTCTAACACTTTAACCTCTCTTAACATACGTATAAAACTAATATACATAATAATATTAATTTTATTTATATATATCATATATAATATTATTATACTTACATATACATACATTACATATTTTAAAATAATATTATTTTCAAATGTGTAAGAGTAATATTACTTATATATGTTTAATGTATAGATAAATGTATTTAAGATAAATAAAATACTTTTAAGTAAAAAATAACTCAAAATTAAGAAATTTTATCTATATATTATTGCATCTATACATATATGTAACTAATATTACTCATATATATTATGACATGTAAATGGTTGTCAAGTTTAAGATTAAAGATAAAAAAAAATATGATTATGTAGTAATGCTCTTATCCTTGATGTCATTGTAGATTGTCTTTTGGCATAATTAGGAATACCAAGCATAAATTAATTATCTTTTAAGTCATGAGTCACCATCCTCTCAACTGGCCTTCTAAAGGGTCTTTACAATGAGGGATGGGCGGGATGGGCTTACTCATAGTAAGATTCTCTTAACAACATAGTCCCATAACTCTAAAGTAAGACCCAAAATAAAAAATAGACATCTAAGGATTTGAATTGTTCTCCAGGTTAAATCTATTTCCACTTTGAAGAATAATAACTGGTATGTTTTAGGGATAAAGATTGTCTATAACATTGAGCCTTTCTTAATTCAATAAAGGATCTCAAAACTAAACAATATTGTTTTAAGCACTCTATGACACATGTCATAAAAGACTCTCTCTAGAAAGGTGAGGACATAATCACTACCAAAGTTTCCATTAGTAAACTCTTAAGGAAGGGGGACATGAAGAGATGCATTTGACTAGATCTTGAGGTTGAGTGGAGAATGTCTTAGAGAGAGGGGTTGTAGTTGCGAGAATCTTAATTATTTTATAGAAGATGATACTATTATTTATCTATAACTAAGGTTTGGAGGTATGAATCATCACATAACTTGCCACATCAACATGTACTTTGCATGATTTATAAGAAATATTTGTGCAATGAAACACTAAATAATTAAATAAAAAATATAATTTATTAGCAAACAAATTTCATATTCTTATTTAAACAAGAACTTATAAACAAGATGAATGGTTATATTACTTTCTAATATGTTTAAATTACACAACACTTTTAACCTTAATTCCTTATATTCTAAGCTTCAATATGCGAACCATAAAGACTACATTTAATATAATTATATAAATATTTTTTTCAAGGTTATTTACCTAGCAACTTGTTAATGGTGCCCTTGGTGATATTTTCTACTTGCAAGCGTGAAGTGCAATATAAATTGCATTGTAATCAAGTTCAAGTGACCTATTCCTCTCAAGAGGAGGAGGGGATGCGGGTGTCCAAGATATTGCCACTGTTTTTCAATATTAGGAGTGTAAAATAAACATAACACCCATGTCATCAAATGAATTCCCCTCTCGTGCTCTAATCTTGTATTCATAACTAGAACAAAGCCTTAAAATAATGGATATACGTATTTTTTACATAGAAATAAAATGGGTTTAAAGGAATATGCTTTAGATTGTTGTAGTTATATTTGCTATGCATTTATTCATTGAAAAACGTGTGACTTGTAATACTTGTGAATTTTCAATTGGTTAACTAGTTTTTCTTATTTGAGCTTTGGTTTGTGATTAAAAGTTGAAAATGGTGATCATTTTTTAACATTTCATTATGTGGCTAATATTTGAATAGTATTTTTAGTCGGCATTTAATGAAATTTTATTTGCAATTTAATACGCTTATTGAGTATATGGTTGTAAGAAAGGAAAATAATGTGTTAGAAATAGTTTGTTTGAAGTTTGTTTTCAATGTTTATTGGATATATTGATGGGATTCATGTAGTTTAAATTAAACATAATAAAATTATGTTATGTAGGATATATTAGTTGTGATTTTTTTGTCATTTCTATTTTTAAGATGTTTCAACTGAGATGACACGTGATATATATTTATATATCTATTTTTTCTTGATATCTAAGAGCTAGTAATATTTAGAAATGTCTTGGAAGGGCTACTATTATATCACAAAGATATGAGTTCTCCTAAATCAACCCTTAGAAATGTGTATACATATTTGAAGATAGTAGGAAAGTGCCTTAGAATGAAGTACACAATTTTTTTGTTTTTTTAGTGCACCAAATACATATTTTTCACTATTAATTGATCTTTCAATATACTATAAGATGAGAGATGACATGCATATTTTAGATTGTGATAAAATGAATGTGTTGACTATCTTTAGATAATAATACATAATATCAAATTGTGCCAAATATGCATTTAGTTAGATTTGAGCAAGAAAATAAAGGGGCCTAGTTGGTCAAAATTTTAATTTTAAGTTTTAAAAAGGAGATGGTCAAGTTTGTGACCTTAAAAATGAATCTAGATGGGCAAACAATTGGATCAAGGTGGATAATTACTATATGGAGGTAGATTTACATATAAGTATAATAAATGTCACCTTACGAAAATATATTGAGGTTTGTATATAAGGATGGATAAAGGTTATTAATGAGCCCAAATTAATAAAATATTGTGTCATTTATTGATATATACATGTATTGATGTATTTATTCAAAATGAACACAAAACTAAATGACAAATGACATGGGTAATGGAATTTCACCATTATAATACCATATCCATTATTGATTCAAAGTGTTTGAATAATAACAAGTATAAACTCTTGATATTCATTATCCAAATTAGCATTACATAAGTCATTCATTTATAATTATTAAAAAAAAATGATTTGATATTATGGAGGAATTGAGTATTAATGGATTAAGGTGTTTCTAATAGTTGTGCATATATAGATACTATTTAAATATATTATTGATATTTTTTTAATATAAAATAATGGTAATGATATCTTATATCTTATTTGTATGAGACAAAAAATTATATAATTACAACATATTCTAGTTTATAAAAAAATACATATTTTTTAATACACACATTCTCTTGAATTACATTTATGTAAGTCTTATCATTTTTAAATATATAATCCTTTATTCTAGAGAATTCTAGAAATTAATTATTTTTATGTAATAATCTTATTTTTTATAAAAATTACATGCTATCAAATTATTAATTTTTTGAACAACTAGTAACCTAATTTTTAATAAAAATTGTAATATGGCTAATGCTCTCAACCACTATCCTAACTAAATATATGTTTATCTCATTAATATGTATGCTTTTGTAGGATACCAATATAATCAAAATTACTTAGTTACTATTATATGTATCTATTAAGAAACTATTAAGAAAATATATGTTATAATGTTTTCTATCTAAAGTAAATATTTTTTACAAAGTAAATGTGTATCAAAATTACTTAGTTACTAGTATATGTATCTATTAAGAAAATATATGTTATAATGTTTTCTATTTAAAGTAAATATTTTTACAAAATAAATTTGTGTAATTTTTTAATTAAAAATAATAAAAACCTAATTATTAACATTCGTATTAGTTAAAATTCATCATCTTTTATTACAACCTTCATGTTATTCAAGACACTTAGTGATGAAATCTAATCTTGCAAGATGGCACAATCTAATAGCAAGAGGCAAAGAATTCCTAAACTCATTGCTCAAATGCCTCATATTATTGAACTAGGTTTGGACATAATGTAGGGCTAAGCTCAATTTGTTAGTTCATAGTTCTTTACAATTTAAATTTTCTTTATATTTGAACAATTGAAAAATAAATTTGTGAATCAACGAATAAACAAGAAGATCTATGTACAAACAACAATGACTCATTGTGATAAAAACATTGATAATTCATTTTGATGCAAACACTGATGACTGATTACAATATCTTTATATATTAAGATTGTAATTAACCGATAGTACACAAACTTGTAACTCCTAATAATTTCTTCCTTTTATATTTTTAATTTCACCTATAGCCTTATAAAATCTCACATAAAAAAAGAATATTTTGATGCCAACAACCAATGAAGGGTGAATAAGCCTCCCTATTAGCTATTGTATGTTTGACGATGAAATCAATCACTATAAATCGAAAAATGAACATCATATGTGATTGTGACAAAGAAATATGTTGGGCTAAGTCATTGGAAAATTAAAAATAAAGTGTCATGAACAAACATTGAAACAAAATAGTTGATATCAAATATAAGATAATATATTTTAAATATTCTTGAGTTGGAGTAAGTTGAAAATACTTTGTTTCCCTATATGATATACACTTTTTTTTTTTTGCAAAATTTCTTTCCTTTGAAACTATAATATTTGACAAAAATCCCCTTTCCAATATGCTTTGATAGATTTTCATATCCTATTCCAAAGCTCCCATTAGGTAGGAAGGATGCTAGTTAAGGATGTAGAATATGGTTTTACAATTTCCAATTGCATTTTCTTGAATGGTTTTGAAGAATTTTCAACAAATATATTATGCGTATGTATCATGTAATTATTGTAAACCATGAGACCACATTTCTTTGAGACATTTTATCAAACAATTAGTGTGCCTTGTCTATGCTTTTACATTTTGCATACATGTGTCCTATGATAGTTGCAATTACAACATCTAACAAAAATTATCTATCCGTTATACTTAATGAATCTTCATATCCTATGTAGAATTTTTCTTTAAACTTTACAATTCTATTTGCTTGAAAAAATTTAAATCCTTTTCAACAAATTCATTTTGTGCATAGCCTATAATCATGACATTCTATGAGACCATATTTCTTTGAGGCATTTTGTCAAATTGTTTGCATGCCTTGTCTATTCTTTCACATGTTGTATATGTGTCTACAAGAGTAATTGCAATTACAATATCTAACAAAACTCCTTTTTATCTTTTATGCTTTGTTGGATGTCCATACATTGTTCCAAAGCTCCCATTTTGATATAGAGGTATGTTAGCAAAAATGTAAACTTATTGATTTGGATACGTATTTGTTTACATGTTGTAAGAAGAATATTTTTCTAATAGTTTTAGGAATTATTTTTTTACTATGCTTCTCTTTTTATTTTATATTTCAAATATATTTTATGCATTTCGTTTATTATTTAATATTTTTTATTAATATTAATTTATATAAATGAAATGAAATTAATTTTTTAAATATATTTATTTGAAAATCTACCAATTTTAATGTAATTATTTTAGGGCAAATGCTTTCAAAATAGTATTTTATCTACACTTTAATCTCAAAATACTAACATTAAATCTTTTTGATACAAGTGATTTTATTAGTTAGAAAAAACTATCCTCTATTTCATTTAAGTTTAATATATATTTACTTTATATTATACTTAACATGTAATGTTTACAATAAATAGTATTGTAAAATGATTGCAAATATTCTTCATTAAAAAATCAAATAAATGATAAATTAACAAATATTAAAATCAACTGTCTATCATGGGTTGAAGGTTGCTCAATCTAAAGATTTCAGGAAGGTTCGGTTAGAGGGAGATTCGTTAAATGTTATTAATAACTTCAAGAATTCTCCTCCTCCTTTATGGATTATTGAATCCCTAATTATGGATGTGATTGATATATTGAATTCCTTTGATGAATTTTATATATCACATATTTTTCAGAGAGGGTAATGGTTTAGCGGATGTCTTTGCTAACATTGGAGTTAGCGTACATAGGATTTGGGATGAGGATGATCCCCTTCCTATAGAGGCCCTTGCTTGTCTTAATAATGATCTCCAAAAATGTAAGGAGGGTGTCAACTTCATTATGACATGTTTTCACATGAGCCTATTCACGTGGCAGATTTCCCTTTGGTATGATCTCGACTTGGATCGTGCTTGGTTTTTTGATGATTTGAAAATCATCTGAATGGGGCGGCCTTTAAGGATAATAATTACCTTCTGTCACCTTGTCATTTTCACATGGATTGTGGGTTATTCTTTACCTTTGTTCTCGAGGCTTCTCCTCATTTTTTGCAAATTTCTCAAGTTATTGGGTTTTGTTGCGTCTATGATCATGGATAGAGCAAGGAACATGGTTGAGCCACTTTCTTGTGATACCTTGAAATCCAAATCTAAAGTGTGGGAATGACTACAACTAGGTGGGATTATGTTGTATATTGAGAGACTTCACAGGAATGATTCGAAGGTGATGGAGTTTTTTGTGAAGGGTTGGCATATAGGGTTTTGAAGCTGGGTGGAACTAAATTTGACATAAATGAAGACCTTATTGCTAGTATCACGAGCCTTTCTACTGAGGGTAGGAAAGTGTATAGAGACAAGAAGGATTCCAATGCAACGCTAGAGGTCTTCTTTAAAGATGATGAAAGAAAGAAGTTAGAGAGTGCTAAATGTGGTGGCTACTACCATAGCTCTATCAAGGCTCTTTGGAAAGATGTCGCAAAAGAACTCATGAGGTATATAATTTAGAAGGTCATTTCTCTATCCTTTTTGGTTATCATTTTTTTCCTTTTGAACCATTTTAGGCACAAGAAGAAAGTTTATTTTCCTTTCTATTTGTTGGCATCCTTAAAAAGTGGGATTAAGGATCACAAGTGTAATCCTAAAAATCTTATGCTTCATGTTGGTTTAATTCTCCTCATTTCGTATTATGCCAAGTCTTATGTGGTTCCTAAGCACCTTGAGAAGGTTTTTAAAGGGAAGCAGAATAAATTAGATTTGGAGTATAAGACTAGGTTGGAGGCGGATGATGATTATGAACCTGACTCAGAGGCTTCTATGGAAGTCTACTCCTGCTCTTTTTAAGGGTGGTAAGAAGGGTAAATCTGCCCTTATTTTTTGTGGAGTATGAGACCTGTAGTGATGAGGTGGTTGATGAAAAACCCAACAAAATTGGGAAGAGTGAATCCTTTGCCCTGATGAAAGGGAAGAAAGTTGCTGCTAGGGAAAAGATTCTAACACACCCTATGTTTGGGTCTAAGAGAAAAAAGGGCTTGAAGGGTGGGAGTAGCAAGAAGATGGCTAAGTGGACTGGTAGCCCTGTCTAGGAGGATTCAATTGGTGTTGAGTCTCCTCTTAATGGTGTTGGCGGGCATGATAACATGGATACGCTTGAACAAGGGATGAAGATACAGAATAGAGGGAGGACTATTGCTCATGAAATTGCGAGCTCTCTTCACAAAATATAGACGCTAGTTACTGGGGATAAAGGGAAAGAGGTGATTGATAGTCAAAACCTGAGCAAAGACTCCCAGGAGGTTGAAGTGGAGGTAATGGATGTGTTCAATTTTAACCAAGAGGATTTGCCTAATGTTCTTGGCTTGGAAAAGGAGGGTTCTATCTCTTTGTTTAGGTTGTTCAAATGGGCCTTCCATGAACTAAATATGACCAATGTGAAGGTTCGTGGGGCTGTGAGTAAAGCTGTGAATCTTCAGAGTTCTCTATATAGGCTCAAATTAACCAAATTTTTGATGCTTTGAAGATAGTTGCTGATGAAATGTTAAAGTTGAAGCAAATTTTTGAAAGAGGATTGTGGCCTTGGAAGAGAAAATGGAATAGGTGAATTTGAGATTGGATAAGGTTGTGGAAGTGACCAAATCTACTATGAGGAATGAAGTGAAGGGTTTGACTATCCTTAATGAGAAGGCAAGGCAATGGATGGAGGAAGCTCCGAGTAGTAAGGACATTGTTGGGAATAGGCAAGGGGTGGAGGAAGCTTCAGTTGGGAAGGCTGCTACTGGGAATGCTGCTGGTTCACCTGGTGTTTTGATGAAAGAGCCCTATACTTAGACCCATAATAAAACTAAGCTGAAAGTTGGGATACTTGCCAAAGAGATTTCTGAAGTAATGGATGTGCATTAGAAGATAATTGATAGCGATATGAAGGCCACTAATATTTTGAAGAATATGTAGTTGCTATTTCTGGTCCTCCTTTTTTGACAACTATTTTGCTTATGGTATGCTGCTTGTTGGCTATTTGTTAATCTATGTGCTTATCTTTTGAAGCAACTCTCTTTTTTGTAAAAGGTTTTGAGATCCCTTCAAAACCCGCTTTATCGATCAAAAACAAATATTAAAATTTTCTTCTTAAAATTAAAACAAAATCATTCATACTTTACTTTCTTACAAATTTATATAATTTGAAATTTAAATTAATCTAAATATCTTAAATACATTTACTTAAAATAGACAACAGTACCAATTTAGAATTATTTTATTTACTTAAGAATTGTTTTATTTTTATTTGAAAAAATATTTTATTTACTTGATAATTATTTAAGAGTTATATAGTTCTCTAGACATTATATTTTTTTTTTAGTATTTTTTTATTAACAAGTAGTGTATTATTGTATCATATTAATTCAATTTTTAATTACTATCAATAATTTGGACCATTCATTTTTTTTTGGTAAAGTTCAAATATAATTTTTATTAACTATACAACAATAAAATCATTTGAATTGACATCTATTCACAAGACATATCTATTATTTTTAACAATTTTGTTGCTTTTTAAAAAAATGCTAACATATATTTTTTAATGTTTAAATTTTCAACTTTTATAATAAATTAGTACTACAATTTTTTTTCCCACATAATGCAATTACAATATCCATTCTAACTATTTTTTTTTATATATGGTGCTTTGGATTCTTTTTTCTTCATCCTATAATTTTTGTAATGACAATCTCTATAAAGTTAATAAATTATCATATCAAATATTTAAACAAAACATGATGAATAGGTGGTCACAAGTCAAATAACATGTCTTCGTTAAACACTTTGTATCTTCCAACATTATTAACTACAATAAGAATATTATATAGGTACTAGTCATTATGTGGAAAAAAAATAGATGCATTGTAGTCAAAGATATTGTGCAATTCAAAAAAGCATGATGCATGAAGTTCATAGAATTCCAACCAAGTATTGAATGTGGAATCGCTTGGCCATTAATTTCTTGAGCGACACTTCCTACACTTCAATGATGATCTATTGCTTCTTTGTGACTTTATTATTGATGAATAAATATATTATAAATTCAAACACATTAAAAATAGTATGCAACACAACAATACACATTTCATACTTAATAAGAAAAATACTTTATGAATATAATTTATTGATTATGATTAGTTAGACATCAACAGAAACAAATATCAAATCTTTAAAATAAACATGTATTAAAATGATCATGATAATGAGTATCTTTTATTTGACTTTTCTGAACACAACAAACATTAATATAAACATATAAATATATAACATGTATCAAATACAAATTAAAAAACACTTATGAAAACCAACAATTTTATGAATCCTACTTTTATATCTATTTTATTTATTTATAAAATATCTACACAATCTTATTTAAAAAATTAAAACTAAAATTAAAAATAAACTACAATATAATCCTTCTAAATCTATTTCCATTAAATTTCGTATTATAAAATAAATTCTATTACAATACTCCAAAGATAAATACTTACCATACACCATAATTGTTATATTTATCCCGTAACTTATTTTGTACCTTTGTACTTATTTTTGGACCTTTTTTCAGAGTCACATGTTGAGAGCCCTGCAACTCTTCATGCACTGCCCTTTAATGAGGTTTTTAATGGCATATATACTTTATCTGTATCTTTCATGTCGATCGCATCTCATGTATACAGCGGAGATTCGAGAGTGACTTGGTCCTTATCAAGTAGACAAACCCAAGGTTAGGTGTGAAAGCTACCCCTGTCAAGAAAAAATGATCATACCATAATCTTTTAAATGGGGATACTAAACGTCATTATTTGCATTATAGATTCAGTTAAGGAACTGGAAATTCTGATAATGCAAGTTAAAGTTTCAACTTTCTGTATTAAATTATTACTGGAGGGATGAATTGCGTTCAGAGTTCGAATCTTGAGAAGTCTCGGTACGTTTTTGTTTGTTTGTTTGTTTTATTAAATGTTGCTTTCGGCACACCTGGCAGTACAGTAGATTTAGGAAAAAATACAAAAATAATTCGAAGGTGAGGTCTGCAAATGAAAACAAGAAACAGTAACTAATTGTGGAAAATATAGTCTTTTCTGTAATTAAAAGAAAGATACGTGTTAAAGTCTAAAGGTGATGCTGAGAATAAAAAGGAGGAAAGCATTTCGACATATGCGCGACATTTTCGCTTTCTGTTCAAGGCAGTGAGCAACTGAATGCTCGAGGATTCAATCCTTTGACCTGCCTGTTCGCAATTTTAAAGATTTAATTCCATAGCCTGCATAGGCTGGGCAGCAGGTCCAGGTATCGAGTCTGAATTTTTTCACTTTTTACTGTTTTAGCCAACCAACAAGTTAAAGTTGATTTCAAGAAGAATCTTTGATTTTTGCGCAAACTTTCATGTTTGAAATCAAGTTCTCTGTAATTAAAATGCCTGGAAAAAACGTTCATGCTCGAAATCAAGTGCGCTGTAATTGAACTTCTTGGAAAACAAGCCTAACCTTGTTTTGGTTGTTTGGCCGATTTGATTTAACATTAAATTCTAAGTGTCACTGAAACTTTGAACGTTTCTTTGGATAGTTTTTTTCATGTTTGGGAGCTTTTTCGGTTAGTCTTATTCATTTCGCTTTACAAAGCTTGTTTCTTTATCAACTTGTTAAAAATGGTTTAATATTGTCAAACAACGCGTAAAGAGAAGCGCTGTTCTTTATGAATTTACTTTTCCGCTCGGCTTTCTTCAAGTTTTTTTCCTTGTAAGAGAAGCTCTGTTCTAAGACTAATCGAGCAGGGCTTTTTTGAAACAAGACAACTTTTTTGCAATTTTTCTCCCTTTAAGTCACGGGAGCGGTCCTTTGAGTAGAAATTCAATCTACTTTAAAACATACTAAGGCAGAGACGCATTTTATTTGGGAGCTTGATTGAGATGCTTTCGGAAAAGCTGTATTCGGGTTATGTTTAGTAGAAAGAACAATCAAGGAAACTATATCAATATGCAAAAATGATCGAATAGGTTTGAGGGCTACAGGATTTTGGAGGAAAATAAGATGGAAGGCAACAGCAGAAGACCTCTCCCTGTGCGGCCTAGGGGAGTTGAGTACATGTCCCCCATGAATTGACATTGCTAATCAAAGGTGAATTCAAGAGTATCAGCAAAGATTTTTGATTCATTGCTTCTTAGGCCATAGATGAGCTTTAAAGAGGAGACCACCCATGTAGCCCTATTGTAAGCAGTGTTTCTTGAGTTTCTGGGATGGGGAATGTGGGACCTGGGACCTGGGACGGCAGGGGTATTGCAGGGATGGGTATAAAATAATTTAAACAATCTAAAAGCAATTAAAATTTTAAAAAGAAAATGTAATATGCTGAATTTACGATGACAATCCTCCCCCTTTTATCTTTTTAAGGGGTTTTGGCATTTTTTACTTTAAAAGTTGTCTTTTTCTATTTTTATGCGCCAAATGAATAGGCTGCCCAGTCCTGGTAAGGGGAACACCCCTCTAAGTTGCCAAGTCCCCGGGATATTGGGGAGTTCCCCTGACCTGGGGGACGTGTACCTGTGGAACATTGTTTGTAAGTAAGAAGTAACATTTCTGATCCTTGAGAAGCATTTCTGCAGAAAAAGAAAAGGGTCAATGGAAACAAAAAAGTACAGCTACCTTAAGATAGACAAAATGGGTCCCGTATGCTTCTTCAATGAGCTACAAAGAGTAGAAATATAGCTCCGGTAATATGCACCAAACAGAAGAAGTTATCATAGAGTTGGGGTATTACTAATAGTCTCCGCATGCATGCCTGTTTACAGTTCTGTATAATTCCTGCTATCAATATGCTGGTTAGTAATTTTTCCGTGGTTTATCGAATGTTTGACTTTACAATTCCTGTTTGATTATGATTCAAAATGCTAATAAGTTCTGAAGCTAATGTTTGTTGATATCGCTCTTTATTTTCCTTTTCCTTGGTAAGGATCTTTACTTCATAAGTTAACTTTTTCTTTAGGCTTCATAATTTTACTATTTCTTTACTTCTTTACATTGCTTGGATGTGCACTTGGCGCATTCATTGTATACTCTGATCATGCACATATTTTCACAGTTATTTTGGTCATTTGTGGAACTAGTCTACTATAATATCTAAATTAAAATAAATTATGAAAGGTAGAAAGAACAAAGCTGAGAGCTTTTCTCTTTTATTTTATCCCAAATTGTTCTTTGTGATAGAATTAGGTATTGTGATTCTGAATTTAATAGGAGTAAACCAGAACACGTGTCTTTATAAAAGATTTTTTCTGAGAAAAGGGGTGTTGCATCGATTTAGTTAATCCAATTATCTCTGAGTGCGCTTCTGATATATTCCTTGCAGTGCAGTGATGCAGGTGCTTCCTTTGGTTTTTTTCTCAAAGTGAAATTTCAGTGTTTCTTAGAATTTAAAGGGGCATAGTTAAGCTGACTTGAAAACCCAGTGGAATACACTCAAGAAAAGTTTTAATAGGAGCGGATTTATTACACGTGGTAATTCCAAATTACTTCTTTGTGTAAAACAATGAAAAACGTCAAGTTGCAAGGTGCCGGTAGTCATTCACATTCTTGGTGGTGGGATAGCCATGTAAGTCCAAGACACTCAAAATGGCTCAAGGAAAACTTAGAAGGTATGCTACAGTTCTCAGAAGGTCTACATATGCACGTTTACTAACACATGAATAGATACATACAGATATTATATTTGTATTTTGTGCTTTTGCATTGTTGAGTAAAAAGAGGAATTGAAACACTAATATATTGCGTGTCTTCCATTCTCTGGGTAATGTCCCTACCCCACTATAGGACAAGATGTGTGTGCTGTAAAGGTTATGATCAATGCAAGTGCATTTGTGAACAAAGCTTCATGGTATTAATCTTACAACAGGTAGAGCAGAATAGTTATCTGGACATTGCTTGTGCATTTATATGTCAAGACAGTTCACAGCTCAAAGATTCTATAGACGAATTGCATATCACTTCCATGCTGTATGAATGAAATCTTCCCATTTATTCATGTTTGCTCTACTACTAAGCCAGTGACACTGTACCTAATTCTCTACCGAATATATTAACTGACTTACATTGCCAATAGCTGCCCATCTGGAAAACTTCTAGTAACACTTTTTGATGGTTAAAAAGGTTCTTTTTTATATTGTAGTAGGAGAAGATGCTTATAATTCGAACATGATTCTTTTGGCTTGATCCTGAAACATGTAGACACCCTTTATTAATCTTTTATCCTGTAGAAGCTTTGGCTGACAGATTATTTTGTAGCTTACTGTTAGTTATTCTACAGCCTCTTCTAACAGAATGTGACCAAAAAAATTGAGGATTTAAAAATTAAAATAGTTTCCAGCTAGTTGTGGGCCAATGAAGGCTCCAGCAGCTTTGAGATCTAATCAAATGAATATGCAATATTTCCTTATTATTGTTGATTAAATTGGGAAAATATTGTCTTGATATAATTGTCTCCTTATCAGAATCTTTGATTGAGTACTCACCAAATCACCAAATCCATTTCCAGTGCTTTTCTTTGATAAAATATATTCTCAGAAGAGGAGTTATTCCAGTATTTGAGATTCTCCTCCAAGCATTGCAACTTCCTATGCTTTTCCTTTCTTAGTTCACATTCTTCTCATCGTTGTTTCAGATTTCTCAAAGCCTCGCTGATTAATCCACTAATTTGTGTACTGCCACATGAGCATGTGCACTAGCCTCAGTCACTCCCACGACAATGCACAACTTCACATGCAATTCCCTGCTTGATGTGGCACCTGCACAGTACTTGGAAACATGCTGTGCATTGGCATGCAGCTCCTTGCTTCATGTGCCATCTGCAGAATTCCAGGAGTCATGCCACACATTCCAAAAAATACTCCCCAACTCTTGCACATCCCTTTGTATCATACATCATTCAGGCAATGCCAAGGATCATGGTGCACAATTTTGTACACAACTTTGTCTAAGTTCCAAACCACAAACAAGGTTCACAGCCATAACTCAACACAAACTTTGTGCAATGCCTTAGAACATCGTGCAATGTTTCAGTTCTTGCAAGCACTAACTAGGAGCAACTTTTGGGACTGTTTCATGACATATCACTTGTCAGCCTAGTGAGTGACTAAAAACCAAACCACTGGGAGATGAAGAGTCACATGAAAGCTTAACTACAACTTCTATGGCGATTGCTTTGTTTCGACAAACTTGTAATCTATAAATGTACATCTATAACATAATCAAATAGAGGATGGATAGGAGAAAATACACAACTATACATCTCCCTTGAGAGTATGCTATGTATAAAATACATAAATTAATATAACTTTATGTTCTAATTCTAGTATGCTTCTTTGTCTAAATCTTTATCTCCATTTTATTTTGGCACACATACAACACATTTGAATCATCATTTCGCCCCAAACCTCCTAGGATCTAGAGCATTGGTACTGGAGCAATTCATCTTGCTAAACAAGATTAGAGTGTTTGAAGCTTACTGTCAAACCACAAGACCCCTCAGATTATCTTCCAAGTCATTTCAAATGAGTTTACATGGGGGAGGTGCAAGCTGCATTCCATGCAATGATCAAAGATGAGATAGAAAATTCTCTTCAAGAACAACAAACATTTATGTTCAATAAATTTGTTGAAGTCGTCGATTAGGTGGTTCAATCAACTCAACTATCAAGTAAAGGTTTAAGTAGGTAAGGCCCCTAGATTCTAAGTGAATTTAGACGTTCCTGTGTTTGAGGGAAAAATAGATGTAGATGCAATAGATAATTGGTTAGATCAATTAGCATCATATTTCTCTTTGAATGAATTTTCTGATGAAGAAAAGATCGAGGTTGTGCCTCTAAAATTTGCTTCACCCATCAAGAAGTGGTGGCAAGCCCATGCTCTATGCGAGGAGAACCACCAAAAAAGAAGTTCTAAGGCAACTTAGGAAAACTTCCTAAAATCCTTCAAGGATGAATACTACCCTGAAGATGTTTATGGTGACCACCATATTTGGTGGCAACAACTATGGCAAGGACATGACTAGTCAGCTTGCACCTACATTGATGCCTTCCACAATCTCTATGCAAAGTTGGGTACATTTGAGTTAGAGTGGCATAGAGTCCTCAAGTATCATAGAGGCCTGCATCCATTCATTCATTCCAATTTGAAGTTGGCCAAGGTCAAGATGATGATAGAAGATTATTGTTACATAACAATCATTGAGGAAGAATCAAAATTGAAGGGAAAATATGACACATCTATTGTGCCAAAGGAGACACCTTCTTCGAACAAGACAAACCATCAAAGATAGGTACATGGTGCAAAAAACACAAAACCAACATTGAATTGAACTCAAAATGCTATGCATAAAAGAACTTGTTCACACACATAAAAGTAGAGAGTTCACACAAGCCAACAGTGGAAAGCATGGACCTTGAAGCTTCTTGTCTCGGCGCAATTGCTGCAACCATTGTTATAAATATTGAAGTAGAATGCCTATTCCATTTGTAGATGTGGGTGCAAGTTTTTTGGTTGATGGTGGGAACATGAAGAATCTCATCTTTGAAGCCATTGTTATGCACCCAAATTTGCCAACCATGCCTCATTTGTAGCCTTCTAGTTTAGGATGGATCAATTCATGCAACATTAAAGGTATACATATCACGTGTCAATGCTACTTCTCATATGCTATCCATCCTTTTTGGGAGGAGCTAGTTTGTGATGTAACACAATTGATTCTAGTGATATAATCCTTGGACATCCTTACATGCATTGTTGCCAAGGTGTGTATGCAGCTAATCCTTGAAGCATCACCCTATTAGTGGGCAGTAAAACATAATTAGGTTTTTAGATGATTCCATGCTTTACACATGCCACATAGACTCCAGATTGCATTGCACAAGTTGGTGTCAATGCAATCGGGATGATTGCTTTTCAAGGTGTGATTGATCCATGTGCTACTCATGTAACGCTAGGAAACATGTTGCATATTTGAGCATAACTCCTTGCTTTGAACTTATTTGCGCATTGTCAAGAATCATGTTGTGCAGCCCAAAAAATACTTATCAGCTCTTGCATGGCCCTTTGCATAATTGTCATTCATGTAGCACCAAGGATCGTGTTGCACAACTTTATAAATAACCTTGTCTAAATTTCATGTGACATTTTCACCTACATTTGCTAGCACACATAAGATCACTAATTTAAAACTCTTCACAATGTCTCAAAACACTGTGCAACATTTTAGTTTTTGCAAGCATTAACTAGGCACCACTTTTGGTGTTGTTTCATGACACACAACTTGTTAGCATAGTGTGCGACCAACAGTCAAATTGTTGTGAGATGAATAGTCACACATGGAAGCTCAACTGCTTTAACTTCCTTAACCCCTTTATCTTCACAAGCATGTAGTATATAAATGTGTTAGATTAATCATGCATTAGCTAATAATTAATTAATCTTTAATTAGTTATTAGCTAATTCATTTCATGCACTTAAGCTAAACTTCAGAGTGCTTTTATTTTTTTAATTAGTTGAGCTATTATCAGATCATTATGTCTCATTGCATGAGATGTTCAAACTTGTCATGATCTAATCTATTTAGCATTTAGGGTTGCTCCTATATAGCACTCAACCCTCATTGTATTATCTAAACCTTTTGAAAACTCATGATCTCCTTGAAGACTCTTGAGGTTCATTCTGTAGCTTTTTCTTGTTGATGATATAGCATATTATTGTTTGCAGTTCTCTTGTGTGGAAGGTGTTTTTGTTTGTTGTTTGATCCTGCATCTCGTGTTTATTCACAATTCTAACAAAATGTACATCCGTAACATAAGCAAATAGAAGATAGATAGGAGAAAATGCACAATCATACATTTTCCTCGAGAGCATGCTATGTACAAAATACACAAATTAATATAGTTTTTTGTCCCAATTCTAAGATTCTTCTCTATCTAAACCTTTGTCTCCATTTTGCTTCTGCACACATATAGTACCTCTAAATCTTCATTTAGAGTGTTGTCCCTCAAACTCTAGGATTTGGGGCATCCACATTTTATCAAATCTAAGGTTTAGGATGCCAGATCTCTTTTGTTACATTATGTAAAATGGGTAAATGATTCACTACTGTTAGAATGATGGATGCACAGTGTCCTTGATGAAGCTGCAGTCTTCAATGGAGGACCTTTGCCAGGAAGAAATAATCAACCACACAGAAAGTATGTAATAATGGCATTGAAATAGGAGATTCTATTATGATGATCTAGATGATTTACAAGGGTACATATGCCTGATTATATAGGCAAGAGGAGAACCTAGAATGCACAAGATGTTGCCAAGTGTACAAATCACACTACATGTGACAACATGAAACCCTAACTAACTACCTAGGGAATGATAACAAGATAGAGATAAGTTCTAGAAAAGACAACTCATCTTCTAGAAGGGAATTTTATCTCCTATATTATTTATGATTTATTTAATAATGCAACCTAGGACTAAATTATTAAATGCAGACCTAAGTTAGCTTATGCTAGTGTAATAAATAATTAATTACACTAACACCCCCCCATAAGTGCAACTTAGGGAGGAAATGAAAATGCAATGATTATGCAAAGATGATGGGTCTCGGCTACATGATGGCCATTTTAGGTACCCATGTACAAATGATATGAAAATGCAACTAATCTCCCATAAACGGAGTTAAGGGGAAAACCCAGTGGGAAGAAAACCCCTCTCCAAAACGGAGATGAAATGCAGATAAGTGAGGAAGGATGGAGGACTCCCAAATACCCCTAAGAACACCATCCGTCACATGGATACAATATAATCAAAAGCCCCCCCATAGGAGGGAAATAGGAGGAAAATATAGCCCCCCCAGAACAGGTGATCACCTGCAAGAATGGTAAGTGCCTGTAGACAAAATATGATCCAATGTCGACAAACAACTTGTCTCCCTTTCGGAAGAAACAAAACCAAGTGCAAGTGTAGGGATGCTTCCCATTTCGGATAGGAATTGAAGGAAGGTAGGATGAATGTGGATGTTGATGATGTCTCTGAAAGCTGCTCATGTGTCTCCATGCCTGATGAAGATGAATATGCCACAATCAAATCAAGTACATGCCCAAGCAATGTGGAAGGTGACAAATCAGGATGATGTGGAAACTGATGCTGAACAATATCCAAAGATTGCAATACTAGATTTCCCCCTCATAATGAAGTGTCCTCAAAATCACTGAGAGAAGACTGAAGCCAATCCAATGGTGGATGCTAAAGAAACTCCAATCCAATGGAGGAGGGAAGAAGTCTGATATATGAAATCTCTGAAGAGAAAACAAGTGCCTCCAAGATAGTCTCAGGATTCCCAATCAAGGTTGAGACAAAAGGATGAGGAGACTCTAGAAAACTCTCCAAAGTAGAATTTGAATAGAGGAGTGATATCCCCTCAAAAATGTCCTCCAAACCTGTAGAAATAG
Organism: Sequoiadendron giganteum; assembly: GCA_007115665.2. Classification (NCBI taxonomy): domain Eukaryota; kingdom Viridiplantae; phylum Streptophyta; class Pinopsida; order Cupressales; family Cupressaceae; genus Sequoiadendron; species Sequoiadendron giganteum. The sequence continues at coordinate 659,457,420 of CM021102.1, forward strand.
CCAAGTCTGCAATCCTTGAAACAAAGCCATCTTGTGATGCCAAGCCTGGAAAACTGAATGTGTCCTAATGAATGATGATGGAAGCCTCAATCAATGATTCTGGACAAGGAATCACTAAATGTGAAGGGATACCAATAGTCTCTAATGTAGAAGAAGAAACATCTGTAGAAACCTTGTCAACCTCTTTGAAAGATTCAAGGCAATCCAAACAAACAACCTCCTGCATAACAATATCATCATGGGGTATTTGATTTGAGGAATGATATTTTGAATCATGATCATCGAGGAAAGGTGGAGTGTCTGAATCTCCATATATCTCCCAAAGCTTAGTCCAAAGGATATGAGGACAATTACAAAGTTCAATAGTACTCAAAATATCACAATCAACTTGCATCTCAATGATCTCTAAAACATTGTATCTGTTGCAACTCCAACAAATTCATGAATACCTTCACTCGGATGGGGAACTATACCATATAGATGTGACAATAAATCAAATGAATGGAAATGGTGTATGATCCCATCCCGCCATTGTTTCTAGTTTATGGCCATCATGTAGCCGGAACCCATCATCTTTGCATAATCATTGCATTTTCATTTCCTCCCTAAGTTGCACTTATGGGGGGTGTTAGTGTAATTAATTATTTATTACACTAGCATAAGCTAACTTAGGTCTGCATTTAATAATTTAGTCCTAGGTTGCATTATTAAATAAATCATAAATAATGTAGGAGATAAGATTCCCTTCTAGAAGATGAGTTGTCTTTTCTAGAACTTATCTCTATCTTGTTATCATTCCCTAGGTAGTTAGTTAGGGTTTCATGTTGTCTCATGTAGTGTGATTTGAACACTTGGCAACATCTTATGCATTCTAGGTTTAGCTCTTGCCTATATAATCAGGCATATGTACTCTTGTAAATTATCTAGATCATCATAATAGAATCTCCTATTTGAATGCCATTATTGCATACTTTTTGTTTTTTCTTACAATGTCCCTGATGAAGCTGCAATCTTCAATGGAGGACCTTTGCCAGGAAGAAATAATCAACCACACAGAAAGTATGTAATAATGGCATTGAAATAGGAGATTCTATTATGATGATCTAGATGATTTACAAGAGTACATATGCTTGATTATATAGGCAAGAGGAAAACCTAGAATGCACAAGATGTTGCCAAGTGTACAAATCACACTACACGTGACAACATGAAACCCTAACTAACTACTTAGGGAATGATAACAAGATAGAGATAAGTTCTAGAAAAGACAACTCATTTTCTAGAAGGGAATCTTATCTCCTACATTATTTATGATTTATTTAATAATGCAACCTAGGACTAAATTATTAAATATAGACCTAAGTTAGCTTATGCTAGTGTAATAAATAATTAATTACACTAACAACTGCTAGGATCAAATATTTGTAGTTGAAGTTCGAGTGGCAAGCTAATTTTTAAGACCACAAAGTGGGCCAATCTTTTAGTTCTTTTTCCTCTATTTTCTTCTTTATATCTTTTTCCTCTATTTTCTTCTTTATATGGCTTAAGTATCTCCATGGGTGTTGGGGATTTAGTTCCTCTTTGATTCATTGCTTGATTTTGTTGTCCCTCTCACATTACTATGCCCCTTTTATTCCTTCTTTTGGGGTATGCATTCCCTTTTTTTTGTCTCCTAGAGTATTCTTGCTTTGCTTTTATTCTTCACATTTTGAAAATCCTCTCTTAAGTTCCAGTTTCTCTTGGGTTATGCTCTGCATGGATCAACTCCTTTTCAAATTTCCATGGTTGAAACACTTTCTTCATTCAAAGGTGAGAGCCTTATACTCCAGTCAGTTGTCCGAGATTTGAAGTTTGTTGTTGTGAGGAGGAAGTTTTTGTGAGGGTGCTTGATGCGTGCATATGCTTTTATATAACTTAGTTTTTTTGAGCAAACAAATGTATTTTCCTAGTGTATGAACATGCTCAAGAGTTTCTTCACCTCAAAGAAAGAGGCAATGACTATCAGCATGCCAAAGCTAGAATGCAGATAGCTTTTCAAATTGTTGAGCAAACCACTCTTCCCCTTGTATCATGTATGATCTAAAGTTGTTTGAACCATTGGTTTAGCCTTCTAAGATGATATCCCTACCTTACCCTGAGAAAATTTCAACTTCAAGATATAGTTGCAAGTCATGCTATTGCTTGACATTCTAGTTTTTTGTCAGTCAACATTAAAGCCGAATTACTGATGGATGCCACAATAAAGTGGCTGATCAACATGCATCTGCACATATTTATAACCATATAAGTGATTGTGCTAGAGTAAAAATCAAGGTTACACGGGGACGCGTCCCCTGCCCCAAAACCCCCTTCCCCCCGTCCCCTGCCGTCCTCGGGACAGGGGGATGCAAAGGGGATGTCCCCTTGCCATCCCCGAAACAACAAAATTCATAGGAAACGTTTTCGACAGTTTGGGGACGATTCCCCGTCCCCGGTACGGATTGGGGACGTTGGACGGCTAGCCGTCCCCTGAGGGCTGAGAGCTTCAAACATTAAAAAACAATAAAAAATTTGATTTTTTTTAATTTTATTAAACTTCTACCTACATGCTCTGATACCACCGTTAAGATAAGGGATTATCATGAAAGCTATAATTAACAATAACCAAATTGTCAATCATACAAAAGGTGGTATGAAAAATTGATAAAGTCCTTCAAAGTGCAAGAATAGGATAAATTTTGAATGTTCCACATTATCTAATGTTTAAATCAAAACAAGACATCTTTGGGAGAGGAGTTTTTTATGGACCTAACGTAGCTAATTGATGTATTTTTCAATATGTAATTTACTTTTCTCTAATGTGATATAAGATAGATACTCTTCAATACATATGACAAATATTTTAGAACAAAAAAAGTGATGATTATATAGAGTAAATAGTTAGCACACAGCTTGAGAAAAGAGTATTTCTTAATGAATATATCTTTATATTTGTATCTTCCTTGACCAAAAGTCAGAATATATATAGTTTTGAGTCTTTGGATATTCATAGCCCGAATGAGGCTTAATTTCAGACTGTTGTATTTAATATTTTGATTTTCATGTTTGAACTTTGAGACTTTTGGATACATGTTTGAGACATTTGGATATTGATAGACCATGGTTTTATTGAAGTTTGATACTGCTGTGATAAATTTTATAATGCTTTAATGACATTTCTTATGCTGTTATAGTACTACTCTCGCGATTTATTTACATATTGATATTGTTGTTATCAATTATTAATTTATTGACATATCTATCTCTCTTTCCCCCTTTCTCTCTCTAATATATTAATAAATTTTGAAAAAATCACATATATATATATATATATATATATGTATTTTGTATGTTGTCGTCCCCTAAAAAATGCCCCTTAGGAAACATCCCGGAAACGCGTCCCCTGTCATCCCCCCGTCTCTATCCCCGTCCCCAAAACGCCGTGGAACATAGGTAAAAATTGATAAACTTCTTGATTCACCCTATTGGCTGCCTAACTGAGACGTGCTTAGGCTTTGAGTCCCTAAGCAGCCTTCCATAAAACTGCAAAGAAGGGGGGTTTGAGCCATCTGTACACCTCCATAAAGGCATATCTAGTTCAAGGAGAATCCTCCTTGAGATCTCTATGGCCTCTGCTATGCACTTGATTATCTCACTGTCCTAAACTCAGTCTAACGATTTACAGGATGCTAATGCTTGAGTTTGAAATTGATAATCCCTATTGTGGCTTCCACAGGTAAACAAAGATTCATTTAGAGCTTAGTACTCAGCCTTCTTCTAACACACTTTACCATTTACTATATCTCCATTGAAAATTGGTTACTCTGATCAGGTTAACATTCTTCCATTCTAATCTTGCTATCCTAAAGAATGATTAGATATTATTTTCTTGAGAAATTAGGTGGATGAAAGTAGAAAGGGAAAAAGTGAAACAATCAGGTGGCTATTTTATGCTACCATATAATATATGTATTATGTTTGTGGTCAATGCAAATTCTTATCTCCTTGTGTTTTGCTACCAATTGGGCACTTGATCTGTAAGCCTCGAGTTGTTTACCAAATATTGCCTTTTTATGTCAAGATTCCGTTTAACTTTTAATCTGGTGATGCTCAGCGATCAGACACTTGCACCCACTTTTTAGAATAGTTCAGGAAGCTCCTTGAGTTCACACCAAAGGTCCCCACCCCTAATGTGTGCTATTGCAGAAGTCACATCCAAAATCAATGCAGTTCTTCTGGCTGACAGGATTCTCCTACTGAAGATGAGAATGGGGGAGAGGCAGCAGGGTCACATCCCCCACTCAAAAATACCATTCATGGCTGTGAATGTGAAAATCCCAAATTTTCTACCTCTGATCATTCAGCAAAAGGGTTTCCCTACCTGAATGTGAGTTGGCTGAAAAGAGAGTTGGTTGCTGTTCATGGCCATGGTTTGGCCAGTTATAATATATCATCTTATGAATTAAGAATTTGATTAACATTGATCAGCAAAAGCTATGGAAATTCCAGTAACTAAGGTTATTATTAATTCCATTCGTAGCAGTATGTAGGAAATTAGATTTTTAGTAAGCTAGGCAGGCAAGATGTGAAATTTTGAACAAAATTTATAAAAGTGCAGAGGAGACACAAGAGACTTGCTTAAAAGAGCTTGCATTCTCTCAGTCTAAAAATACCATTCATGATAAAGGGCTCTTATGTGGCTAATGTGCTTTCTTCGATCAGGCATTCTCTCATTCTAAAAATATCTTTTGTAGTTGAAAGGAGTTAAATGCAGATATCACAAAAACTCAAGTACCACCAAATTGCAAATTTGACTCGATGGCAGATCTACATGACTTGGAGGGAAGCTGTTAATGAGAAATGTGGAAAGGTGACTATTCCACTAAATAGAAAAGGCATTAAATTTTTTTCAGATCAAATTCAAATTCAGTTATATAGATAGGGTGAATGGGAATGTATGTCAACATCTCATTTTGCTAAATGAAGCAGAGGGTTCAATTTTTGCAGCGAGTATAACAAAATTTGACTTAGTCACATTCAATTTTTATATGCAAAATTCGGATTGGAGAATGAAATCATTTTATAGCATCAGGGTATTCTTGAGATCAGATTTTCCGAAGGAAGAGCAACTAACATCCAGCTTTTTGATACCAAGGAGGTATTCAACAGGGTGTAGAATTGTAAGACATGTCAAAGAATCTCTCATCACAATATCAATAAACCAGATAGTATAAAAATGTTTTGGTGGTGATACACTTTAAGCATCGATGGCTACAGTAGGTCAGGCAGCCAGATGGTGGAGCGTGTATGAAGAAAACTTGCTTGTCTGGCCTATTGCTGTTAACTGCTTGAACAACTAATCCATGAAAGTAGAAATATAAGATATATTTCTTGTCATTGAAGTGTAAGATTATCTTGAAGTACCTATTTGAATTCTGAATATGCCAAAAAATATGAAAATAAGCAATTGGTTGAATTAATCATAATGGCCACAGTTATTTGCAAATACTTTTCCATTAAACTCTTTCGCCTTGTCTAAGTAGAGGAAGTCAAAGGAAACACCTCTAACGTGGAGGAATGTGAAGATTTTTTTTTTGAAGGTGTTTAAGTCCAAAGATAAACAACAAATTGTTCAAGGAAACCTTGAATATAGCATATCATATATTGCTCAAACTGGTATTAATAGCAAAGAACGAAGAATTTCCTAGTGTATTAGACTTGCTTTGCAGGGCCAAGCATATCTGAGAGCATAGTTTTATCTCGAGTGTAAGGTCTAGGAGGATCAATGGTTGGGTGAGGCTTGTCTTCTGCAGGTAGGCTTTATACATTTCCCTAGCCTCCACAATGATAATCTAATTTGATGGTTCTGTGTCTGGTGGGACCCTACTGATCGTAGCAAGTTGCATTGCATAAACAAGATATTTAAGACAAAGTATAACATTGTTGGGTTTGATCTGGAAATGCATAACACAGTTTCGTAAAGTATCATCAAATTTGTAGTTTATTTTCCACGGAGCTTGCATGTAACTGATGGCTTCCTCAATGTGCCATCCAAATATTGTTTTCTCAGTTTAAAAGCTAAATGTAATTTTCTTTTTCTTTCTTACAACTTTGTCATGATACTTTACTGTTGAATATATGCAAAAATTTAATGCATTGCTTTTGAAGTATGAAAGCTAGGACAGTTTTTATGGCTAGTAACTTTTGGTTTTGTTGTTAGGCATGGATATAAAAGTTAAAGACATGTTGAAACTTATAGAAGAGGATGCAGACTCATTTGCCAAGTGTGCAGAGATGTACTATAAGAAGCGACCAGAACTTATCAGCCTAGTTGAAGAATTCTACAGGGCTTATCGTGCTTTAGCAGAAAGATATGATCACATTACTGGGGAGCTGCATCATGCACAGTGTAGCATGGGAGATGCATTGCCAAACCAACCACTGAATGAAATGGATGGCATTTCCCCACGAGATTCTTTTTTAAACAAACAGAGTCAGTTTCATACAATGAAAGAACTTGAAGAATTTCAAGGTGTTATGAAAGATATAGATCATGAATATCTGGAAAACAAGGAAACCATATATGCTTCAGCTTGCTTGAAAGAAATGGCAAACCAAAATTTAAATGCAAAAATTGAGCCTGATAAAAGTGTACAATTTTTGGAACCACAGATTGATTCCATTAAATTAATTGAGTTGCAAAGAGAAATTTTCAGTTTGCATCAAGAGAAAGAAATATTGAAAAGGGAATGTGAAAAGGGAGTTCAAGAATTCAGAGTTGTGGAGGAACAGCTATTGCAAATGCAAGAAGAGCTACATCATGTTCAGGAAGAGAGTCACAAGCTTATTGAAAATTCATCATCTCATGTGGCACAGATCAATGAACTTGAGGAGCAACTGTCCATGCTTAAGAAACAGAGTAATGAGCATGTAGAGGAAGCAAAGGCCTTGAGTCATAAGCTACAGTCTGAAACTCAGGAGAAGAAGAAACTTATCATGGAAATAAAGTTGAACAATGCAGAGAGACAAACTATCCAAACTGAAGCAAACCATGAATGTTCAACTCCTGGTCATGGAAATGATGGGAAGAATTTTGCAAATTTACAAGATGAAATGTTTAAGTTACATCATGAGAATCATAATCTCAAGATGCAAGTCATGGCGGGTGTTCAACAGTTGGAAAATGCCAATGACGAAATCCAGAAATTGCATCAGGCTCTTCTAAAATCACAAACAGAAAATGACACTATGATTTTTCAATATCAACAAAGTTTGAAATTGTATGAGTCCGCTGAAAAAAGGGCAAGGGACCTGCAGATAAAAATGGCTCTTGTGCAAGAGGAAAGCAGAAGAATCAAAGATGAAATCACAGGGGGAGTTTTGCACATGAAGATTACAGAAGGTGGACACAATTTGGATAGAGAGACTTATTCTTTTCAACCAAATTATCGGAATAGAATCCAGCGGACAGATTTTTTACAAGGACTCAGAGGAAAGCAAGATGTAGAACAAAATCTTAGTATGAAAATTCTCGATGAAACTTCCCAGGTATTTAATTTTGATACTTTTCTTAAAACTTGTCAACATTCATTGAGTCAATCACAAGAACAACAAAATAAGTTGTCAGAAGAACTTCAAAAAGGGAATGCGAGACTGAAGAATGCTGAAAATAGAATAAAACTTCTGGAGGAAGAGATTAATATTTTGCAAAGGGAAAATGACAATATTACACAGAAATCATCATCTGCAGTCATGTCTGTTAAGAATTTAGAACATGATGTCTACAAATTGAAACAAGAGAAAACCAATTTGTTAAATGAGGTTGCATTTCGGGTGGACCAGAGGGATGCACTACAACAAGAACTTTATTGCTTAAAAGAAGATAGAAATGATATTGACAGGAAGTTTCAGGCGATCATGAAACAAATAGAGTCATTGGGACTGGATGAAGCAAGTCTTAACACAGTTTTTTTTAATTTGGAAAATACTAGACAGAAGCTGCGGGATTGTGGGCAAGTAAGAGATGATGAAAATGTGAGTGTCCCTCAAGTTCTCTTGAAAATGGAGGAGCTCCTACAGAAAATTGAAACCCTGGAAAATTCTGTGATGTCTCATCAACAAGAAGCAAATAGATTTGAAATTGCAATTAAACTTCTTGAACAACATATTGATGGTTTACAGAAAGAGAAAGCAGAACTTATGGATGAATCTAAACAGTGGAATAATCAAACCAGAGACCTGGAAGAAAAATTGGAAAATGTCAATAATCTTTATTCCCAACTGCAAAGAGAGAGCCAGAAAAACAAGGATGAATTGGCAGATGCACTGGGGTGCATGAAGCACCTTGAAGAGGAAAGATGCAGTTTACAAGGAGAGAAAGAAGCACTCAAAAATGAAATTGTGGAACACACCCTGCAGATGAGTTACTCACAAAAACAGGTTGATTTGCTGGAAGGAGAAGTTAAAGATCTCAGAAATAAAATAGAGGAAGAGATTAACAAGGAACAAATATTAGAGATTGAAATAAAAAATTTACAGCAAATAATGTGTGAGACTGAAAACAGAAATCGGACCTTGTCAGATGACTATTATAGACTAAATGAAACTTATGTTGCTGCCAAGGAAAAGGTGAGAGTGCTAGAAGAAATAAATTTGAAACAGCAAACAGAAAGTGATATACTGCTACACAAATTCTCATCTGTAAATGAATTCAAAAGGGATCTGGAACTAGAGATTGAAAATCTTCAAATGCTAATTGGTATACCATTTAATGTTGAAGAAAAAATGGGGAATGCTGGTGTAGATAGCACAGAAATCCTTCGAAGTATAGTGGGAGAAGTCAAAAACCTTCAAAAAGAATTGTCACATTTTCAAGAGGAAAATGAGACGTTTCTAAATGATTCATTGGCAAAGACTATGCACCTAGAACAACTTCAAAAGGATATTTCTACTCTTTGTTCTGAAAAAGAATCCATCAAGGAGGAAGCTGCCCTTGGGCTTGATAATTTATTGTGTCTGCAGCAAGAAAAATCTCAATTGCAGGAGGAAATCAGATCCCTGAATATAAAGTTAGAGGCTGCAATAGAGAGTGAGAAAAATCTAAATTCAGAAATTCTGAGTTTACAACAATCTTGGACAAGTTCAGTCAGTGAATGCTTGGCATTGGAATGTAACTATCAGACATTACTTGAAGAACACAATTCCACTAAGGAATGCCTTAAAGAATCAGAAAGAAAACTTTTGGAAATAGAACAGGAAAATCAGACTTTCCTCATTGAAGCATTGTCACAAGTTAGTCTCCTCAGTGTGCTTGAAAGCATGATTGTTGAAAAGGATGTTCATATGCAGCTCATGGGGGAACAAATAAACAATTTCCAGGAAAAAGATGCAAAACTTGAATATTGGCTGCAAACCTGTTGTTTAAAACCACAGATGCAAGAAGCTGAGATCTTACCACATCAGGAGTTGATATGTGGATTTCAGAAAGAGGAGGAAGATATGGTCCAGGGTGCATCTAATATTGCTCATGGACTAGATGAAAAATCATGCTTGCATAATCAAAAGGTGTCTGATCAGGGAAAAGGAAGGGATATAAGTCTTAGTGAATTTTTCCAGGAAGGAGCAGTTCAACACAGATACGGACAATTGGTGAAATCTTTTTCATCTGTCCAACCAGATTATGAAACTCTTGAAATGAGAAAGAATGAGGTTCAGCAAAAAGTATCTATAATGACAGAAGACAAGCTGGAAGTAGATGGCGTTTTGGATGAGTTACAAGGAGAGCAACAGAGAGAAGATGATAAGATAATGTGTAGCTCCAATCAGACAGGGGTCTTATGGGCAATGCCAAAAGAACTCCAAGAGCAAATAAGAAAACACAGAAAGGAAAGACACAAAGTTCAGGAATTGGCTGTCAGTGCTAAGAAACTTAATAAATCTCCACAATCATCACCATCAATAACATATTTTGAAGATGAACAGTGGAGACTCATTGATGAATATGATAATTGTAAAGTGAGATCATGGGTGTGCAATGAAGGTATTGTTTCTATAGAAAATGAAAGGGGCAAGCAAGTGGAAGGACTGAAGGCTGCAGAGAATAGAGAGTCTGAGGCAATGTGCAATCATTTGGAAGGAGGTAAGACAATAACAGGAGCCAAAGCACCATCCATCCTTAAAAGCAGCAGGAAGGATGATACATGCGCCTTCAGGGAAGAATGCACGAATCTTTTGTCTCAAATGGAGGCTCAGAAGACTAATATCGAGAAATGGCAGGTAATAATTTCACCCTTGCAAGCAGATAAAATATTAAAAACTCATTATGCAGTAAGGCTTCAATTTTAATCCATGTTTGTGCAAAGTAGGATTAAAGTAGCCATTTGCCTCAAGGATATTTGCTTCAAGAAAATTTGTAAACCAGAGATGATCTACTTCTGCATTCAGTTATCATCATAAGAGATATGTGACCATAGGTTAGCATTTTCCAAAATTATTAGAACATTCCTAGCATAACTTTCCTTTTCCATTCTAGCTTCATTAAAACCTTATCTTGAGAAACTAGTTTATCACCATTTTAGCAATCAACATATCAGTCTCAAGCAAAGCTGATCCATTAAATGAATAATTTGTTTCGATAGATGATATGTTCTGAGGGCACCAAGATCAATAGCAGGTCATGCCTTGCAAAATGATTTTATTGTTTTCTTTTGATCAGTAAAAGTGGCACACATTATATTGTTAGTAATTAAAGTACAAATTTCTAGACATCTGAACTGTCTTGGAAAGTCAGTGGCTAGTTGGAATTGCAAATTATGTCCAGAGATAATACGGGTAATATATTACTGGTACAGAGATCTTTTGATTCATAAAACCATAAATGATTCTGCCCTTCCAAGACAAGCATACAAATATGATAAGATTCTTGGAGCAAAACTACAAATAAACTAGGCTGTTTACAAATTGTTATATATATAACCTGAATTTTTGTTTCATAACTAAAATATAGAAAAGAATTCTTATTTTAATGCATTGGAGAAGAAGGGGGAACTGATTAAGCAATTACATATTAGGGATTCCGATGTTATCCCTGGTGCCATGTTGACATTGCTGAAGTGACAGTAGATGCATGGTAGAGAATTGGATCCCTTGATGTGGATACTGTAGGTAGGTGTTGATGTGATCCTGTACCTGTTGCTGCAGCTCCAGTGTAGTGCTATTTTTGGTAGTTGGCGATGGACAAGTGCTCTCTTCCCCTGTTGTAGTGTAGGACAACATTGATGTTGGGGCTTGGATTATGACAGCCATTATGTTAAGACTGCAAGTTCTTCGAAAAATCTCTGATTCCTGAGATGAATCACACAAAATGAGTCAATGGGCTTGACTTTGTTAGTCCAACTGAATTGATGGATGATTCTACAATTGTTTACTGAATCCAGATGGTTTTTGGAATAGACTCTCTGATGTCTGTGCAATGAGGTTCTCGGTGAGTTTGGGTCCAATCCTTAAAAAGCTCTCTCTAGTATGATTTAACTTTGAATCTCAACACTATGTACAAAAGTGTCATGTCCCCAATTTGATTTGAAATTCAAATTTTGCAAGGGTGGGAAAAAGTGTTTTTGAACACTAGTTTTTTTCATATGTTAATTAAATATAATAATAATATTTTAAATAATAAAATAAAATAAATATACTCTACTGGGGTCGGCCAAGTTTGGAGGGAAATAAAAATAAATAAATAAAATAAAATAAAGGAGGTCAGCCTTGTTAAGGTTATTTTGGGAGGGCTATAAAAGAAAGTAAAGTGCAAGTCATTTGGCATCCATTCATATCATTTTTTTTCATTTGGAGATTCTTCTTTTTGGCTGCAACTTTAGTTGGGCTTTAATTCCAAGGGCGGAAACCCTTGTGAATACAGCGAGTTGGATGAAAACCTAACTCATCATGTCGAGGACTCATAATAGAGTTCTATTTGCATTTCATTGGAGACAATTGGAGGTTTGGAGCATCATTTCATAACCAAATTTGAAGATCAGATTTGGAGCAGCATCGTTGTGGCATTTTGTGAGCAGATTGCATTAGGGTCTTGCCCTAATTTGGAGCACCACTTGGAGCATACCTGAGCCCCCACCTTTGGAGGGTGATTTTGCATTATTTGGAGTCGCAAACCCTAAGCACTTACCAAGGAGGAATTTCACCCATCTATGGTTTGATATTTGAAGACTATTTTGCATATATTTGGTATGTATAATTATAGTTTCAGATCTGATTTGTAGAGCAGAAATTTGGGCATATGTTTGGCATGTTTGAGCCCTTGAGTTCCTTGTAAAATGAGTCTAGAATATTCAGTTTTGTAATAGCAGAAGTTATCTACAGAAAATCAGACCTGTATGTTGCATTTGGATGCCCTATCTTGTGTTTTTCATGGTGGATTTCATGTTTGATATGATTATCAATTGATAGTATCATTTGGCATGTTTATTTGTCATGTTTGGGCACTTGTATATTTGCTGTGATATTTTGTTTGAAATCAGAAATCAGAATTAGGGTTTGAGCAGAAATAAAAATCAGAATTTTAGGTTAGATCCCCATTGGGGATATTTCAGTGGTACTAGAGTAGCAATCCTGCCAACCTGCGGGTCTGATTTTGAGAATGCAGATCTACAACAAACACATGAGTGAAAGGGAACCTTGGAGAAAGAAAATAGATTGGCGACCTAAATTTTTATCCAAGGAAGAAGACATAGATCCTATCCAAAATCTATTGTTAAAAATACAGGAGGATCAAGAAAGGTACCCATTTGAAGCCACCAAAATCTTCGACCAATATCAAGGAATGTCTAAAGAAATCAAATCTCTACTTTCTTTTGATGGTTATATGAGATGCCTTGATGTAGAAAGCCAAATAAAAGAGGACTTTATGACTACATAAGATGAAAGAGGAAAATGTCTCCCTAGGGTGGCGACCACTTTTTGAGGTTTAATATTTGACCTTTTTAGAAACAACTTTAATCAACAAGGCGTGACAAGGTACTTTTTGATGATCCCAAGACCCTCACTTAAGTTATAAAGCGACTTTATAAAAAAAACTTAGGTGACAGAAAAATACAAACATTATTTTAATCAACCTTAGACTCACCAATGCCCAATTAGGAAATATACGTTGCTGGAGTAACATAGGCCTGGACCAATTGCAAAAATACACTTACTATAAATAGCAATTTCTAAAAATAGTAAGTACTCCCAAACATCAAACTGGCACAAAATTGAGATATGCTAAGACTTACTATAAATAGTAAGTACTAAAATTGGCCACTGCTAAAAGTAGTAAGTCTTGCCAGAAAGCACTAAAAACCACCACAGAGCCCAACACTGGCTCTGAGTCCCCTAACCAACTCCACTTAGCCTATGAGAACCCTAGAATAGGCTAATGGAACTCTCCAATTGATCAAGTGCAAGAAGGGGACATTACAGTCCTCCCGCCCCCCCCCCCAAGCTTGCTTGTCCTCAAGCAATGCCAATACAACCTCGACAATCAACAAAATGATTCTAGGGTCCCAAGTCAATTTCAGAATGGAACTACCATGCTGACGTGGCGCCACTCTGATAAAAACTGTTATAACATTGTGCCACAACAACACTCTCCTCTCTTGGAAACTAGGAAGCTAATCATCATCAAATCCCAAGCTGAGACACTTGTGAGGGCTGAAACCTAAGCCATGAAATATTGCCTGCTGAAGCATCCCTGTAAGGTCCATAACCACAATCCTTGTACCTAACATGGTTTTGGGCAACTGGAAGAAATATCTACTCAACCAAAATCCATACTTCTCAATATACCTCTTCAAGGTGTCATGCAAATTCATAATTGCAGTTGCAAACTCCCATGTAGCATCCTCTATAGGCAAATCTCTTCATCCTATCAAATGCTTCATGATCACCCTGCTCCTCAACCTGTGGCTGTATCTCCCATAGTGAAAATGAAAAATGATATGCAAGGTAAGCTTTGGTGGCCAACAATTAGACAAAACTAGCCATACACTCTCACACTTAATTCGACTCCATTCCCCAAATCCTGAAATTCTACTCCTCCCTGCAATCTGCCTATATAGCAACAAGTGATATTTGATATGATCTCTAAAGCACAACCACCTGCGCCAAACCTGTCGTTGGTCCACTCTGATATAAACATCACTCAACCAAGGGTTGTGAAGCAACTCACCCAGATCCCTGTGAAGAAATGTACTAACCACACCAATACCTATGATGGTGTCAAGAGTACCTTTGATTTCATAAGATGTTAGGACCTCATCAACCTACAAGTTCCCAACACTGTAGTAGTAGACCCAAATACTCCAATCTTCCCAAACAACTGTAAACATCGATGTATAATTTGGAAACTCCATGATCAACAAAATTAGAACAGCCATCAACCAACAACGTGTGAGCTAGAAACCAATGGATTGGGGCTGGAAATTTCTTGCTCTCATGGTCATCTCCATGCCTTGGACTATAGTCCAATTGAAATCCAACATCTCCAAGCACATGCCACTCAAAATCAATTCCTTCATGGCATCAACTTCACATCCCTCAAGTCTTGAAATTAGGATAATCTTATGCTCCATCAAAGAATCATCATCATGATGGTCTGGTGTCAAAACACAAGTAGATTCAATGAGCTCTCCAATCATGGTTAGACTCCCTACCAAATCTGAATCACAATTGTTTCCTTCTACACATGCATATATATCATTATGTGCTGATCCACAATGTGTATGCACAACTACCTCCCCCTTAATCATGACTTGAGCCTTTAGTGGGCTCTCCAAATGGTGTGAATCATGTCCCTTATGAGGAAGATTATTTGAACAAGATAAATTTTCTAAATCATACCTCTCATCAAGCCCATGCAAGGTTGATTGCTCTTTATGTCCTACTAGGATAAGAGGTTCATCCTACACATGCTCAACCTCCATAGCTTCTTCCCTTGGAAGAAATAGGGATCGAAGAAATGTCTCTCTGTTGTCTCCCATGATCTATATGACTGTATTGCTCCTCAACCTTCTGTAGGTGTTGTTTTGCTGGGGCAGCCAACAACTTGGCTTCTCTAGCTCTCCTTAGCCACTCATCACACATGCATTGAGTCCTCTTCACATCCTCTATGCCATGATGCACAAAATCAGACTGTGTGGCTTGGATCCACAACCATTATCTCATGCTTAACCAACAACTCTTGAGTGTCAACAAGGTAAGGTCTCTTACCACTATCATTCTCTTGTGATATGGCTACCACCTCAAGATTATGTAAAGGTAAAGGATGGCTGTTCCAAATCAGAAAATCAGAATTTACCTCATACCTTTTTGTAGTGCCTTCTAGGGCCTCAAGCACTCCTTCCTTCATTGTTGGATGCTCATCATCAAGTGCTGGTCCAAGAAGTGTGTCAAGCTGAATACCAAGTGTATTACTTGCTAACCCATGGCTGCAAGTTATATCTTCATGTACTATTCGATCCCTGTCAAAACATTGAATCATATTGGTATGATGAGTGCTCAAATCTTCATGCAATGCCTCATCCTTATGTAGTTCATCCAAATCTTTACCCATTTGTCTAACCTCCATAATCTTTATGTTGGATTGTTGTTCTTTGGATGTGGCTGCCATAGATGACTGAATTTCTGATTCGGTTGAAGGCCAATGTGTCAAACTCAACTCTAAACAAATTTTGTCAACCTGATTCTCTGATTCTTTAAGGGCCAAATGAGTACTCTTCAAGGAATCCTTAGTAACCTTAAGCTCAAAGGTAAGCTTATCTACTTGTTCTTTTCCTCTCAATGCATCAGAATATATTTCAACAAGCTTGAAGAGATGGTCTCTATCTGAAAGTAGTAAAAAAATTGATTTCATTGATATTAAAGCTTCTTTGAACACCTGCAAATCCGCAAGAGAAAGTTCTCCTTCAATGCCTTTTTGTCTCCTCTCAAGTGGTACCTTCCAAAAATGATCTTCAATTATCTTGTGAGTGTTATCAAAGTGAGTTAAGGTTGCAACAATCATATCTTCATTGACCTTCAATTGGCTCTCCAAATAATGAGACTCATTGGGCCTATGATTAAGATCATCTTCATACACTGAATTTTCTGATTTGTCTTCATATTCATGCACCTCCAAATTAGCTTCCTTTATCAAAGGGTCACCATCAAGGAAATCATGATCTTCCTCAATGGCTGATTTAGAAAGTGTATGAACAACTATGACCTCCTTAACCACCAAGTGATCTTCCATATCTTGCAATGTCAAGTCAGTCTTATCCAAACCTCTTTGTTCACCACATACTGAAATTTCTGAATTGCCACCATATGTATGAACAACATCCATCTCAAAGACACCCAAACATGTATGAACAACATCCATCTCAAAGACACCCAAACCACTATTTGATTCCTTGCCTAGATGAGGTAAGGGTGATGAAGCAATTCTAGACTCAATTAGAGGAATATCAAATGAACTCCTACCTTCTTGTGGCTGATCTAACATGACTGGTTTGACAATCTCCACAGTGGTATTTTCTTCCATTTTCATGTGCTCTTCATTTGTAGCTTCAATAAGTGACTCTCCTTCACCAACTTAATGAAAATACTCAATATTAGGATGGGGATCAAACTCAACAATTTCACTAAGCCTTTGCTTATAATCAACTCCATGCATTAATAAATCAGATTTGTGTTCAAGATCATCATCAAACTTTCCAAAATTAGCTTCTTCAATAGCATCCTCATGGCTTACATTATGATCTGAGATTTGAACATCATTAGGAACAAAAGGAAATTCATCCCATGTAGGATCCTCATTATACTTAGGTGCCAACACACCCGGATCCCATGTGCTAAAGGGTTGATTGCTTTGTTCAAAGAAAAAATGTTCATTGTGCTCCTCAAGAGTGGTTGTCTCTCTGAAAAAAGCACTCTCCAACTCCCTCGTATTGGCATCATCAAAGTCATGCCCTTCCATAGGCTTGGATTGAGGTTCAAAACAAATACCACCTATTTCATCATCACTAAAATTAAATGTAGGACCGTCATCATCATCTGATTTGAAGACATCATCATAATTACCCTCAACAGCTCTTCTTTTGAAGGTACATTATTGAACTCATCATAAACATCACCTCTACTAGAACCATCTAGGAAGTCATTAATCTTTGAATCATCACTAGATGAATCCAAATTTGGATTCAAGGCTGTTGTTGTGTCTTTTTTGTCAAATAAATCCTCATCATCACCAATTACATGCACGTCCAAGAGGTGGTTTTGGGGCTCTGTCACACATTCCTCATATGTTGAGGCATTTTCTCCATCCAAATGTTTAGGTTTTGCAACAATTCTTGAATGTCTTTTTAATGTTAGGGTCCATTAGCATGGACAGTTCCTGCATCAACTCAAATATAGACTTATCTGTAATCATCTTTTTAACTTTGCTTTTAACAACTGTCAAAGAGGCACAAAAATAGACATGTAGGTGCTGGTCACCAACGTGCAAAATAGATCTGAACCACTGAAACTGAAAACACTACTAAACCTTTGACATGCAATTGAAGAACTGTGGCGAAAGTTAGTACTCCAACAGGTTGGCAGAAAAACCAGCTCTAATACCACTATAATAACCACCCCTGATATTTTTTTGGAACTGTTTGTTGATTGTGATGTTTTGCTGATGTGTTTTGGTTTGTCTTTGTTTCACATGTTTTCTTTGATGCATTGCATACATTGGAATTATTGCATAGAAAGGAAATAACCAAGAAATAACATTGCTTTTCACATTGCATTATAACACAACATATTGGCAAATGATTACAATAAAATCAGACTTAATGCAAGATGTTTCAGACCTGGCAATAATGGTTATCAGGCTTGATAACAGTCTCTCATGGGTAGAAAATTACATACAACTCCTTGTGAGAGTCACCAAATGATTAAACTATCAATCCACAACACTCTCCTTCATTTGGGCCAACGAATACATATGAAAAGGCACCACGAACTTGCTGTAGCAGACCCAAAAAGTTACTGTCTGACTGAGAACGGTCTGAAAATGCTAACCTTGGAAATGTATAGCTCCTAGGAGGGGTGACCAGCTCCCAAAAATCAAGACTTCAACAATAAATTTGAACCAATGCTTGAAATGGGGTGCCCAAACAAGAGGAATCCAACGAATCAATACCCGAAATGATTGGCCAAGCATGCACGGAGTTATGAATGGATTTCACCTTCAACCACTATCAAAAAGAGAGTTTCCAGAATTCTGGAAATGCAAATCAGACCATAGAAATAGCTCCTAAACACTTCCAAACACCTCCAAAATGAAGCCAAGGCTCAAGCACGCTAAAACCTTCAAACCCACATCAAAAACCAAGATCATCTTCATCATTCCACCTCCAAAATGATTGAAATCAGAATTATGTTAGCACCCAGTATGATCCTTGAAGTAAAATCACTCCTATCCGGCTAGGGTGGATCTTTCATCACCGAAACCAATTCCAAACAGTGAGGATTTTCATGCTCAACTCACAACAATAGAATCGTGGAACATTTTGTTATGTTGCCAAATGATAGATACCCAAATGAGCACCAAAATGTTGCTTTATAGAAGTGAGAGGGAAATTAGGGCAACTTAATTTGAAATACTTTCCCTCCAAAACTCTCACACCCCCCTCATGAGCCTTTTTATTTTATTTAAAAGTCCTTATATCTCCCTAGGGTGGCATCCACCTTTTGAGGCTTAATATTTGGCCCTTTTAAAAACAACTTTAATCAACTAGGCGTGACAAGGTACTTTTTGATGACCCCAAGACCCTCACTTAAGTTATAAAGTGACTTTATAAAAATAACTTAAGTGACGAAAAAATACAAACATTATTTTAATCAACCTTAGACTCACCAACGCCCAATCAAGAAATATACGCTGTTGGAGTAACATAGGCTTGGACCAGTTGCCAAAAATACACTTACTATAAATAGAAACTGCTAAAAGTAGTAAGTACTCTCAAACATCAAATTGGCACAAAATTGAGATACACTGAGACTTACTATAAATAGTGAGTACTAAAATTGGACATTGCTAAAAATAGAAAGTCCTGCCAGAAAGCACCGAAAACCACCACAGAGCCCAACACTAGCTCTGAGTCTCCTAACCAACTCCACTTAGTCTTCAGGAACCTTGGAATAGGCTAATGGAACTCTCCAACCGATGAGGTGCAAGAATGGGACATTACACTTTTCTAGGCAAGGTTTCCGAACAAGATATTTTTTAATATTTCCAAATACTTGCAAATTTGTCTTTGAAAGAGTCACAAATTAGAAAACCAAATCCTTGAATGCACTGTGAAATACCTGATCAATATCTCCAACAAACATTAGCCTAGGTAGATCTTTCACTACTAGAGCCAATCTTCTCCAAGAGGGCTTTTGTCCTCATGAAGGTTGAGATGAACCAAATCCAATCTCCAGATTCACAAGAGTTTTCAAACAAAGAGATAATAAAGTTAACATAACAAAATGAGCCCCTTAAATGCTCTTTATACTTTTTCCGCCGAACTCTCCAAAAGCTTATATTTTAAAATTCACTTTTAATTTAAACTCTATTTTAGCTCCAGAAAGGACCTTTTAATTAACATAATCATAATTCGACATGTAGTGTCCCTGTTTTATGCATCCATGATTTAAAACATTTCATCTTGGTTTCGATAAGCTATAACACTAAGGTGCTTTTAAAATATTTTTCATAATATTTAGTGACCTTAGTAAAATAATTAAAATAAAGCCATTAATACACCCATTTTGCAAAAACTGTCGGAATGCATCGAAAACAAAAACTAATTGCACTGAAGTGATCTTGATGAAGAATAATGATAAACGGAGCCAATCGAGCAACTTACTATAAATAGATGCTCTTCAAGATTCTTGGAGAGCACATCAGACGCCAAAAATCACCTCGTAAAGTGGCATATGAGTCTTCCAGACCACTTGAGCTCATTGGAATATTCAAATCATCCCTCTGATTAGGTTGACACAAACCCATAAAGTCAGCTCCAATTGTAGAGCAAGAGGACTCGAAAATGGGAACATTAGAGAAAATCACATTCATATGCACTTGTACTTGTGTTAGACTCAAAATCTCTTAACTAAGATCTCCAATCTTGCAAGAGACTTCTTTCAATTCCTTTATTGAGTTCCTATGATGGCATAACATCTCACTTTGACAATTGTAATAATCCATGCCAAAATTTGATTTACTCTTTTGAAAAGGAAATGGATTTATCATTATCTTTGGGTTACTAGGAGATTATTTCTGATGTCATTCCCTAAAAGGAGTAAATCGTATCATCCTTAACTAGATAAAATTCATTTATAATATATTCAAATACCTACACCACCCTTTTTGTAGAAAATATTTGTCTAGCCAAATAGAGGACCATGGGTTATGGTTGAGGGTGTAAAGTATATTGAGCATATGTTTGTAGGGTTGGAGTTTGTTGGTGCCCCAAATTGTTTCCTGCAATCATTAAAGAGAAATGACAACACATTGGGCCTTTTAGCTAAGCTATACCCTATGTTTAAGAACACCCAAAGAATTGTCATTAGACAATCCTTATACTAGCTCATTGATTATTACAAACCTAAATGCCTCTTTACAAAGTAGATTATAACAGGTTATGTATGCAAAGAGATTTTTCTCCCCGATGTGACTTTAGTTATAGGATAAGAACTCACACGTAACCCTTGAAAATACAATAATACATAATCCTTTGGTGATTACTAACAACATAGGCTCTCATAAGATATTACAGATTTTAAGATTATTGGATTATGCAAACTGGAAGGACACTACTAGATTAAGCTAATGATAAGAATGAATGGATTTTGAGTGGTGGAAGGACCCACTATTGAGAGGCTAGTGCCTTAATCTATTGGTGGCAGAGGCAAACTTTGAAATCTAATGCAAACATATAAGCAAGTTTGAGCCTATTAACAAGATGTGAATCAAATATTAAATAGAGAATTAGAAGTGCATTTTAGAATCTCATTAACATTGTTACAATTTCTTCCAAGTACCCTTTGTTAGAGTAATCATGCATTAGCGAATAATTAATTAATTAATAGTCTAATTTATTCTCATGCACTTAAACTAAACTTAGGAGTGATTTTCTATGTTAACTAGTGAACTACTATTAGATCATTTTGTCTCATCACATGTGATGTTGACACTTGTCATGATCCGATCCCTTTCTCATTTAGGGTTGCTCCTATATAGCACTCAACCTCTATTGTATTCTTTTGAACTCTTGAACTCTTGAATTTTGTAGCTTTTTCTTGTTGAAGAATATTGCATATTATTGTTTGCAGCTCTCTTGCGTGGAAGGTGTCTTTGTTCGTTGTTTGATCTTGTGGCTTGTGTTTTTCACAATTCTAACATGGTATTAGAGTGTAGATTCAATGAACCCTTTCTCGATTTACAAGGATTTTTTTTTCAACAAGGGTTACAGGCTTCAGATCTGGAATTTCCATTGCTTTTTTTGAAAATTTTGGAGGTGGGTGATTTTTTGGTGCATTCAGGATCAAAATAGTCTTCTATTAGAACAAAGCTGTTAGGAAAGTTTTGCCTTTTGTTTGGCTTGATTTGGACACTTGAGGTCAAATTTGCAAGCGTTTGAAGCAATAATTTTTTACTAGATTCAAAGAATAGCTATAATTTTGAAGTATTTTGAGCTGAAAAGAACCTCATGGTTGTGTTCAGTAGGCCAATTTGATGAATTTTGACTATAAATTTGTCTAATTTGGCCATGAGAGCTTTTGAGGCAAAAATTTTTTGCTTATAGGCTCCTGTATAGCCCCTAGGCATGAAAAATGAAAAAAATGATTTAAAACAATGCTTTTTAAATGCGCAACACTTTTTTTGGGGCCATCACTCGTAGAGTGGTGCCCCAACGGCCCCACCAAGCAGTGGTAGCTGTTAGGCTCCCGCCGCCTGGCCTTCCAATCCGACAACGACGGTCTTTGCTAGTCATCTAGTAGTCGAAATTGTTTGCCGAGGCCGACAAAAACAAAATTTTCGGCCAGTTCACCACTGCTTTTTTTCTCCATATACCGACATTAGCTTTTTTCTGGGAGCCATAAGAATCTTTTCATAATGTTTCGTTATGCCAAGGAATATTCTATTTTCTATTTTTCTGTAGGGGGTCAATTTTTTTTGACATATGGGATATTCCCCAAAATATTCCACTGACATCAAAGATACAGACGCTCACAGGGGCCGCCAAGACCCTTCCTTGGCCCTAAAGGGCTTGTTTTTTCCTTTTGGCCATAACTTGGGCATTTGATATCCAAATTGGGCAAATGAGATATTGTTAGAAAGCTGGCTCCGTCAACTTTCCAATGGTTCTCATCACCTTTTTTCGCTGGTGGTGCATTCTACAGCCTGTTGAAGTCAAAGGTGCTTTTTTCAATCCTGAGCTCATAACTTTTGATCAGTTTCTTCGTTTTTAGCAATTGTAGCAGTGTTGGGATGGTCTCTTAGAGCTCTTCACAACCATCCATGAACTTTTTCCAGATTTCTCTTCAGGTAAATTTTATTCATTTTTTTTGTGTTCACATTCTTGTGAATTACTTGAGTGTCTTAGCTCTTGGGAACTTTTCATTTGCGTGGGATGGTTCGATTTTGGCTATTCCACATGTATTTCTAGCTTTCTATCCTATTTGGGCATTGTAGACATATTTAGCATGCAATTTATCTTTTGTAGACACACTGAGATAAAGTGCCATTTTGGTGTATACTTTTTGGGGATTTCGCACATCCTATTGTGCCTTTTGTACTCATATTATGATATAAAGTGCCATGGGGGTTGATGTTTTCCTTTGGTTTGCCATCACACCTTTGTCAAGTGAGTGTTCCTTCCACGACAACAGTGAATCTTGGTGATTCTTACCTCATGCATGTGTACCTTAGTTTGCACACTTTTTTATTTGTAGGTTGTTTCTTCTACATGCACTTCTTTGTTTCACATAGTTTCAATGTACCTGTCTTGGCTCTCACTTTTCAGCATTATGGGTGGGTTTGTATTGTTGGTGTTAATTGGTTTTGTTTTTGGAGTGATCTATGTATCTAGTTCTTGTTCTCATGTACTAGGCAAATGCAGCAGCTGGCTATCCATGCATTTCGGTGAGATGGAGCATTTACCATATGGACACTCTTCGATTCCTATTTTTGGAGGCGTCCTTCCATTTTCATTTGATCAGAGACTATTGGTACCTGTATTTTCAACTTGCATCTTGCATGTTGAGTAATGTCATTAGGGTCACTCATGCTGATTCATGTGTCATTTGTATCTTCAAGTTCCAGATGTTTTCCTTGTTTTCCATTTGACTCAAGTAATGTCATTGGGGACACTCATGCAGATTATTGTCTCTCTTGATCAGTGTTCTTTAGACTATTGGTTCTTGTATTTTTGACTTGCATCTTGCATGTTGAGTAGTGTCATTGGGGTCACTCGTGTAGATTCATGTACCATTTGTATCTTCGACTTCAAAATGCTTGCCTTTGTTTGCCATTTGATTCGGGTAGTGTTGTTGGGGGCACTCATGCAGATTATTGTCTTCTTGATCATGATATTTGTATTTTCGAGTTCCAGATGTTTGTCTTTGTTTGCCATCTGATTCGAGTAGTGTCGTTAGGGGCACTCATGCAAATTCTTGTTATTTTGATCCTAGTCATCATTTGTTTTATAAGAGGTTCTTCATTTCAACACTATAGCAGTCATCTTTCGACAATTGTCTACAACTTCATGTTTCAACGATGTTCTTCATGTTCATCTTCTTTTTGGGACATTGTTTTGGTTGGAGGCTTCTTATTCCTTCACCTTGATTTGGAGGCTTTTTCAGTCCTTCATTCACCTTTCTCTTTTTTGGACAGGAGTTTTTCCCATGTGGTTTTCTCTTTTTCTCCAATTGTGAGAGATTAGATTGTTTGTACATGGGTACCTCACCAGGCCTTGTTTGTTGGGACCCATTATGCATTCTCTTTTTAGGGTTTTTAGCTACTTGCTAAATTCATTTTAAGGGGGGGGTGTTAGAGTTATAATGCTAGCTAATAATTAATTAATCTTTAATTAATTATTAGTCTAATTTATTCTCATGCACTTAAGCTAAACTTATGAGTGCTTTGTTATGTTAATTGAAGTGAGCTATTATTCTGTCTCATTGCATGAGATGTTAACACTAGTCATGATCTAATCCCTTTATCATTTAGGGTTGCTCCTGTATAGCACTCAACCCTCATTGTATTATTTCTCTTGAATTTTGTAGTATTTTCTTGTTGAGTAATATTGCATATTATTGTTTTAAGCTCTCTTGCATGGAAGGTGTCTTTGTTCATTGTTTGATCCCGTGGCTCGTGTTTTTTCACAATTCTAACTTTTGACCCATTTCTCCATTTTTCACAATTCCAGTGGTGTTGGGACAGTCTTTCAAAGCTCTTCATAGCCATCCTTGCGCTTTTTCTAGATTTATCTCTAGGTACATTTTATTCAGTTTTTTGTGTTTTCATATTCTGGTGAATTACTTAGATGTCTCAACTCTTGGAAGCTTTTTGTTTGCATGGTATGACTTGTTTTTGGCTGTTCTACCTGCATTTTCAGTATTCTATCCTATTTGGGCATTGTAGACATCTTTTCTATGCACATTCTTTTTTGTAGACACATTGAGATAAAGTGTCATTTTGGTGGATACTTTTTGGGGATTTTGTAAATCCTGATGTGCCTTTAGTACTCGCACTATGATATAAAGTGTCATGAGGGGGTTGATGTTTGTCTTTGTCTTACCATTACACCTTTGTCAAGTGAGCGTCCCTTCCACAACAATAGTGAATCCTAGTGATTCTTGCCTCATACGTGTGTCTTAGTTTGCACACACTTTTATTTTTAGGTTGTTTCTCCTACATGCACTTCTTGGTTTCACACGATTTCAGTGTACCTGTCTTGGCTCTCCCTTTTTCAGCATTATGGGTGGGTTTCTACTATTGGTGTTAATGCTTACTTGGTTTCATTTTTTGGAGTGATCTATGTATCTAGTTCTTGTTCCTATGTACTAGTCGGATGTAGCATGTACAGTAGCGGTTGGTTACCCATGCATTTCAGTGAGATGGAGTATTTACCATATGGACATTCTTGCATTCTTGTTTTTGGAGGTTATTCATTTTAGCACTATATCAGTCATCTTTTGACAATTGTGGAGGTTATTCATTTCAATACTATATCAGTCATCTTTCGACAATTGTCTACAGTGTCTTCATGCTTTAGTGATGTTCTACATGTTCCTTTTTTTTGGGACATTGTTTTCAGTTAGAAGCATCTTAGTCCTTCACCTTGATTTGGAGGCTTTTTTAGTCCTTCATTCGCCTCTCTCTTTTGGAGAGGAGTTTTTCTCATGTGGTTTTCTCCTTTTCTCTAGTTGTGAGAGATTAGATTGATTGTACACGGGTACTTCACCAAGCCTTGTTTGTCGGGACCCATCATGCATTCTTTTTAAGGTTTTTAGCTATTCCCTAAGTTCATCCTAAAGGGTGTGTTAGAGTAATATTTAATTAATTATTAGTCTAATTATTCTCATGCACTTAAGCTAAAATTAGTAATGATTTTCTATGTTAACTAGTGAGCTATTATTAGATCATTCTGTCTCATCGCATGTGATGTTTGACACTTGTCATGATCTAATCCCATTCTCATTTAGGGTTGCTCCTATATAGCACTCAACCCTCATTGTATTCTCTTGAACTCTTGAATTTTGTAGTTTTTTTTTGTCGAGGAGTATTGCATATTATTGTTTGCAGCTCTCTTGCATGGAAGGTGTCTTTGTTCATTGTTTGATCTTGTGGCTCATCTTTTTCACAATTCTAATGCCCTTCTAAATATACCAAAAACTTCACATGACCAAACATACTTTAACAATCCACAATTGATAATAATAATTCCATATGCTATTGTGAAAAGAATTCCCAAATATTTTGATAAAGTTATACAATTGCTACAGCAATTAACTAATCAAAATACAACACCAAACTAGCAAATGTAGCCTTAGAGATATATACCTATTTCTTGAAATACACAACCAACAATGGAGACACTTAGATTGTGGAGAGGATTTTTTGCATGCAAGCTCATTCTCCATATTTTCAATATATGAAAGGCACAAGAGAAAAAGCCTTAACTACAAGATTAACACCCTAGAACATACTAGTTGTAAGGGAACACTAATTTACTTTTTAGTAAACACAAATCTAGACAACATTAACATCATCAAAAGAAGTTGTAAATAGTCCATTAATGTTGCCCTAAGCTCCATGCACACATGACACTTGTACTGATCCCCTATTGCGTCTCCAATAAATTTGTTGCAATAACCTGTTTGTTGAAGCAATGAGTTCTCTTTAGACAAAGGGTGAACTCAATTCAGCTTAGGTAGAAGGATTTTGGTGCTTGTAGACCTTGACCATATGGAGCCCCATATTGCTAGTACAATAAACACATAGGCTAAATTACTTGATTTCTAGGGAAATTATTTTTAGATTTGCAAGTTATCGTGTCTCTAGAAGTTGAATCCCATTAGCCTATGGGACTACATGAATATGTGCCAAATTGCTCATACTCTAGGGGCTCAAATTTTTCTCATAGCCTTAGTAGATGACATGGTCTCTATTTGGTTGCTATATACTCTCCAACTACCTCTTCCAGTTAGAAAACAATGCCCAAGTTTGGATTTTCCTCGATAGGTATTCACCTTCTCACCATAATGCCTCAATTGTTACATAGAAACTTTTACCAACCAAACACCCAATGTTTTCACCCTTTAGAATCTACTTGCAACTGAAAATGTTCCCTTGTAAAACCCTATTCCTATCACTTTTCATTGAGAAACCCCATAGGCTCCTTTGGTAGGTTAAAAGTCTTCAAATTTTGGCCCCAAATCAATGGCT
Organism: Sequoiadendron giganteum; assembly: GCA_007115665.2. NCBI lineage: Eukaryota > Viridiplantae > Streptophyta > Pinopsida > Cupressales > Cupressaceae > Sequoiadendron > Sequoiadendron giganteum. The sequence continues at coordinate 659,484,454 of CM021102.1, forward strand.
CGCATTGATCAACAAATAATCAATAGGCGAGGGCTCAACTCTAAGAGAAAAGTTGCTTGTGGGTTCCTTTAGCCTTTTTGTTGATTCCAATAGGAAACAAACACTTTGCTTATATTAAACATTGAATAGTGGTTTCCAAATAATAGTTGAGTCCACCAAGTATATGCAGTTGGCCCAACAAATGTCACCTCAAACCATGTGGCACTCCTTCACTGTTGGAGGGCTGGACCTTGTAGAAGTTCTACGCATTGGTCTTTTAACCAATAGAAGTCATTTTATGTGCCACCAAGTGTCTATCTTATTCTTTTGAAACACTAAAACACTAAATTGATTGCCAAGTGTCCATCTTATTCCTTTGAACTACCACATTGATTGCCAAGGAAAATGCGAGAAGCATATACAAGGGCTTCCACCTTTAGCTATTTTGTTGTTGCCAACAAGAATAAGAAATGATGCCCTTTTCAACATTACTATGGAGCATAAAACATTTGTTGGGCCTTTGCTAAGTAGATTACTGGGATCCACCATCTTCGTTGCCAAGCAATACATAGTTGCATTCCATTTTCTCTTGAGCTAGCTACCTAATCCATACCTTGAAAGTTGACACCATGGCCTATAATATTCCATGCAGTTCATACAAACCTTGTGCCTTTTCAGTAAAACTTGCAAGCCCACAAGCAATAGAACAAAGGCCCTTGATGACCCTACCAGACTTGCCACCTAGGACTACATGTCAATTATCCATTGGTCCACATAGCATGGATCCACATGAGTTGTCCACATTATCTCCACCGGATCAACAATGCTGTGATACATAGGCCAATGTTAATTTGAAAAGGTCCGCTTCGCTTTATACTACCATACCAGACTTGTTCGATACTTGTAGATTGGATGACGCTAATCAATCGTTGAAGATTGATGGCTAGGGGTCAAACTCCATGGCCAGAGATGCAAGCCATTTGTTTAGTTGTTGCCATTAGGAAGCGTCTACTCTTCTCAAATTGCCTATGCAAAGCAGTTCCACCAACCAAGCCTGTCACTGAGGTCCCTATAGCTAGTATCTATGTGAGAATCCTTAGGCAAATTCCAAACTCAAATCACACTCAAAATCTTAGAACTTAACATGGTTAGAAGCATGTAGTGCTGAGATCACATATTGAAAATATATATACTGAATGTCTCAGAAATAAATGATATTCTCAGATTTGAGGGGACCACTGATATGAAATGGTCACAGTTATGCGCTAGGCTCAAACACAACAATACTGAATAGTTGCAAGATAGTCAGTCTAAAGACTCAAGAAACGAGCAATACCCCTGTGACATATATTATTTCACAGCCAAATGCAGAACCCTTCAGACCTGGTGATAAATGGATACCCGTAGCATACATCAAATGCGATAGGCTGATATGTGAACAATGCGTGACGGATCCAGTGATGGCCCTCAGCAAAATGTGATGGATATGCAAGTCGTGAGATCTAGATATGACACCTTCCTCAAGCGCTTGTCTTGACTTCGGATCTGAAGATGTTCCCAATTGCCCAGGCGCTGCCACACAAATTGTTTGTCTTTATATTCGCTTGTCTTTTCCTCAGAAGGATGGTTGCGCGATAAGAGTCGCCTAAGCTCCTAAGATGTTGAATACTGGTGTTGACTCCTCAGGTTGCAGGGTTAATGATTGCCGAAGATGGCAATTGCCAGATCGCCCGAGTGTTTGGTTCCGCCCAGGTTGCTGGAGCATGCGCAATGATTGTTGTGTGTCGTGATACAGAGTAGTTCAGCCAAAACTAAGCATTTCTTAACCTTCGCCCCTCACTGTCGGATCTGGAATGCAACATGAGTCATCAGAGAAGCCCGCATAAATGGATGTATTAGACGAACAAGACACAAGACCACTGGTAGCAACTACGTCCTACCAGGCTGAGACCCGCTACGCGGTCGTTTCCAATGTCTTCATTCCATGATCTGAAAGAGAGCCTTTGATCCACATATATAGTAATCCATGACATTGATCAAATGGGTCGGCCAAACATTTTATTTCAATTTAAATGTTATTTTATCAATAATTTAAATTTATTATTTATTATCTATGAATTATTTAATATTATATTATTATTATTTAATATTATTTTTAAATATAATTATTATTATTTATTTAATTTAAATATTATTATTATTTTCAAATTAGCATTTTAAAATGCTCTTTTTCCCGTCAACTGAAGAGAGGTCCCAAATTGGGGACATGACAATCTAGTCACCACGTAGTCATAAATTTTAGCTTAAAGTATTAACCAGCGCCCACAACAAGTCAATGTTCAAACGGAAATAAAGTGCGAGGACTAAAGGAAATCACTTAGGCATGTTTGAAATAGGCTGCCAAGATTGCTAAACGATGGAGCATAACCAAGGCACAAAGATGAGGAAATTTACATTAGAGGCCAGGAGATCAACAAAGAGGCTTGTAGGGCCATAGCACAAGACTTGGAAAGAATCTCTCAAAGCATAAACTTGCAGGTACAACATAAAACCCTACTCAACATTTCTCAAATCGACTATAAGTATTAAGGGTCAAAAGGCAACATAGAGAGCCATGAAAATAATTTCTCAAATCAGGTGTCAACAGAGTCTAGCATGAGGCTGGCTAGCAGTAACTTTTAATCAGACCATTCTCCATGTGTAATGTACAGGATCATATTTTAAAATGCAGGATACATGTATTCTGCTTTAGTAATGATCTTAAACAAAGCATTATTGACTTTAAACACCCTAACTTAATTCTTGAGATCTCCCTTTAAGCTTCCTCCATGCTTCTCTATACCTGGACCATTCACCTCTTTTGTTCGCTTCCCTAATTTCTATTTGGTCTCATACATTTTTACCTTTATGTCAAGGCTTCTGCTAGATAATTTTTTTCGCCTGTAATATGTTCCACTTCAAAGCTAAACTATGCAAATCAAGCTTTCCATCTGAATGGTCACCCTGTAGCCATCTATTTATCTATCATTTTTTAATAAATTCCTTGAACATCTTATTATCAACTGTGACCGAGAACTTAATGGGATTGAGATTGATCTTGAACCTTTCAATCCCCTTCTTTATGGCAAGAATTTCCTTTAAGAATGATAATTTAACTCTGCATCCTTAAGTGTACCTCTTCTCTTTCTGGTTTATCTTCAAATAATACTGCAGCCCAATGCTTATCTGAAGCACTGGTTAGTAAGATCAACTTGAAATTTGGGAGGGCAAACTAACTTGGAAAACTTTGAATGTTTGAACGTTTGGTGATGATCTTAGTGGATCTAACCAAATTTGTCAAAGCTTGTTACCACTTTCACAGGGTCCTTTACCACAATTTCTTGAGTTTTATTCTATTCTTGGCAAAGTCTGGATAGAAGGGAGTCACACAACTGAGGCAACTCAATTCTCTGCACTTCTTTTTATCTTCTAAATGATCTGGAAAGGCTATTATCGTTTCGAAGACACAGATTCATTTGTGTAGTGAATGATTGGAAAAACATGGTGGGGATGTCCTCAATAGGTTTCCTGAAGAGGCCACTTAGGGAACACTTTTCCAAGGGAAATGCCACCCTTGGGGAACCCATCCTCATGGAACATAGCCTAGGAGGTCTTAAGCTTGAGCCCTAGCTGGTCAATGGTTTTCTCACAGCACTTTGTACTGGTCGACCAATACATATTTAGTTTATCAGTTTCTCATTCTGTAACAAACTGTGTTGTAAGAAAACAAATCATTAATGTCCTTGGCCGTCTTCCCTACATTTCTGCATGGTATTGCCTTCTGAGCCTTGCAAGCTTAAGACTGGTTTTGTCATGCCCATAATTTTTTCACTAGAAAAAAACAAAACTCAACAATTTTTTTTTGTATAATAGTTAAGCTAGTTAACACTCTAAGGGCTTGAGATGTAAGACTAACATGAGCATGGGTCGCACACCTACACAAAGTCACTTCTAAATTAAGTGTAATGATTATCTATGCAATTTATTAATTATAAATCACCCAAGATAATAACATTCTTACTTGATTTGAATTAAATTGTAATCATAATATTATTATTATTTTATAATAACCCCATAACCCAATATAGTTGAAGTCTTAAAGGGAGCCATCATTATTATTAAATCAATAAGCCCAAGATAAAGTTATTATTGAACGACATTTTCAACACTAATAGCAATATTATTATTGGTCATTAATCCTCAATAAAATTGACATTAATAAACCCACAGTTGAATCTTCAATAATATTATCATTACTCAAAGACTCTATGACACAATATTATTACCCTTAAGAAATATTTAATAATAATAACGTGATGCAGTGGGTGCAATGATATGTTTTCATCTCCTAAAGACTTAAGCATGAGTAAATATATAAAAAATGATGATAATTATATTACTATATAAAGGATTGACGAAATAATAATGCCTTTATTAGTGAAGAAAAATTGTTGGTATTATCAATAAAGATAATAATACTATTATCAATAGACAAATGGTGAAGAAAATGTGTAAGTGAATCTTCAATAATATTATCATTACCTCAAAGACTCTATGACACAATATTATTACCCTTAAGAAATATTTAATAATAATAATGTGATGCAGTGGGTGCAATGATATGTTTTCATCTCCTAAAGACTTAAGCATGAGTAAATATATAAAAAATGATGATAATTATATTACTATATAAAGGATTGATGAAATAATAATGCCTTTATTATTGAAGAAAAATTGTTGGTATTATCAATAAAGATAATAATACTATTATCAATAGACAAATGGTGAAGAAACTGTGTTGTAAGGAAACAAATCATTAATGTCCTTGGCCGTCTTCCCTACATTTCTGCATGGTATTGCCTTCTGAGCCTTGCAAGCTTAAGACTGGTTTGCACCTCAGAGGCAATACTAAATATAGTTGCAACTTGCAAATGTGCTTATGTTCATTGGAAAATAATTTTTCAAGAGAACGTGATGCAGTTCAGGGTTAGTGGTAGAGACAATTGTAAGAGGATGCAAATATACTGCAAATGGACTCCTGAATTATCAAAAGCTGTAGAAATCTCATACAGTTCTCCGTATGCTAGTATATAAACAAAAAAGAGATGATTCAGTCTCTCAAAGATGATTTCTAGCACAGAATTAAGGTGGTCTTTTACCCCTGAGACTTCGTCAACCTTCAGTGGTGGTGGAATAGTTGCCTTCTACTTCTTAGTACACATCAAATAGCATAAGAAGCTATTTTTACAGCTATTTTAGCTTTGTATTAATCCTATTAAATCTGTATTATTCTAAGGACAATACAGATTTCCCACTGAATAAAATTAGAAATTTTGATAAACTTATATATCATCATTTAGCCTCAGACTGTACATGCAATAAGGTTGACCAGCTCAAAATGCAGTCTAAACAGTTAAGTACCATATGACAGCTGGTAGACTTGATGAAGGGCTTGAATTTTACTACTTGCACAGCGTTTGTTAGAATATATAATAATATGACAGTACTAAAAACTATCATTTACTAAATTAGCAGATTTCCAAAAGCACTTCTGATTATTATACACGTCATGTCACATCAATTGCGCTGGTACAACAGAATCTGCATCTTATGCTTTTGGAGTCACTAGGAGCAGAATTCTTCACACACTACCTTTACTTGCTCTTACAATAAAATGGTTGTGCATCTGGCAGAACTATTCTTTGCTAAAACTTTTGATGACTCAGCTCTTTGTCAATTTCCTTGAGATATGGAAAGATGTCATTTAACTTCTTTTGCCTTTACTAAAGCCTGTTGGAATACTGCTCTTTCTTTTGTTCTAAGAACATGCAGAATGTTTCTGCAATTTGTCACACAGGTAATTTATGATGCAATACTATTGTTTATGTACAACTCTTCATGCAAATTCTAAAAATTGTTCCATGAAACTGATTTATTGCAAAATAATTTTTCATAAGAAAATGAACTACATTTCAGGGCCACTGGCGGAGGCGATTCCAGGCTGATGTAAGGAATTTCCAACAAGGGGACACAGGAATGAACCATGAGGTAGAAAATCAAGCTCAAAACATGCTGAAGAGGCAATCAGTTATTCCTACAATATGTCCATTCACAAATGAAAAAGAAGAAACAAGCCAAGCTTTGAAAGATGAGTGTCACAGAATTATAGGACTCTGTGATAATGGAGCCAGCTCAGAGCACATAGAAAACAATAATACACAAATGGAATCAGAATGTAGGATTCTTCAGTTTCACAAGGAAAGGGTGCCCAAAGATGATTTGATTTCTCAGCTGCCTGATGCAGATGTTCTGAATATAAAGATTGGAGAATTGAAAGGACTTGAAACACAACAGTTGGAGACAAAGTCTGAGGAGACATTGTTGCCAGTGTCTGAAGTTGTGCATGGGCCAGGAGCTAGAAGTGAGGCACAGGATCTGCAATCACAGATTGCAGAATTACAGAATTTAGTGAGAGATTTGCAGCAAGAAAATAATGAACTGAAACGCCTGGGATGGAAGAACAATTCAGTTTGCAGCACAATGGGAAAAGAATATCCACAAGTTACAAAGAAAAATTTAAAATTTATGCTTGTAGAAGGGTCCTCAGATGATCAAGAAGAAAAGGAGGTTCTTCTCGATGAACTATGGAGTACACAAAGTATCCAAGAGAAAATCAGGCATGATATGTATCATTTGCAGGAACAAAACAAAAAGTTTTGGGCCAGGTTTGACTCTGCAACTCAACAAATTCACAAGCTCCAGATTACTTTCCAAGAATTACAAGAAAAATTATCAAAACCAGGGAAAGATGATAAGAAAGCTAAAGCTGGTGGACAAACAGAAAAAGAAAATAATGCCATTGAGAAGCAGTTTCGAGAGTTGCAAGATGAACTTCTTCTCTGGTTGGAATGTAATGACATGCTGACTAAAGAGGTGCAAAATAAGTTCGCTTTTGCTAATAGATTACAGGCAGAACTTGCTGCTGAAGGAGGTCACTTAAGAGAGGAAAGTGAAAATACAGAGTTTGTCTTTAGCCAGGGAGCAAATGTGCAAAAAGAACTGTTAAGCATCCAGGAACAAACCAGCAAAATTGCAGATGTGCTACGGGCTGGATCAGATCAAGCACGTGGGTTGGAATTTGAGGTGGAAAAGATTCTTCTAAAGTTTCAAGGTGATACAAAAATATCAATGGCTGAACGACACAAGAAGGCATATATTCCAAGGGTAAGAACCTCATTAAGGGTGTTCCTCTTTGGAAAAGAAGAGAATAGGCAGAAGCAACTAGTTGGTTGTGCATGTATGCAACCTGTTACTAATTCTTAAGTCGCAGCAAGCAAAGTTCTGCCCCTGATAACCATTTCCAAAATTTTGACATGTAAAGGAGCAATTGTATGCTGTTGGCCAGTCCTGATTCCACACTTGTGGATTTCAAAACTTATTTGCTAGGATTTGGGTCTTGGCACAGAAACCTAAGGGTGTGTTTGGATGGATTCAATGGCAGTGTGAAGCTCACACCCATGCTACTTCCTTTCTCAGGGATTATGGTTGCGGCTATCAGAATATTGACACAAATTCTGCAGGGACAAATGGAACATGGGATTCTGAACAGAAATGGTGTCTATATTCTATGAGACATTTTTTAGCCTTGGCAAACTGAAGGGCTAAAATTAAAAAAATAAGATTGCAGTCACTTGAATGGGACTTTGTTTTGTAAATTGAAGAAGGCAGTTTTCTTGGAAGGCAAAGGTTGTATGCCTCAGCTAATCTGCCAAAGTACTACCATCTAGGATTTTTCTCACTTTGGTGGTGATCTTACTATACTTGTACATAGGAATTTGTTTCAGTTTGTAATTTTTTGATTTTGAACCAAAATTGTATTTAAAGTAAATACGCAGAGATGATTTTTCACTGAGGTACAAGGAAATAAGAGAAACACAACCTGTTTTCCTAATAAAATATTTTTTTACAATGACCTTACATTCAAAGTAGTTTTTAAAAAATTAAGGGAATACATACTCTAACAACTACCAGCCCGAAATGATTTTTTGCTCGGTACACTGTACAAAGTACAGAGAAAATAACCTCTACAACGAAGGATGCCCGCGTCTCCCTCCCTTCCGTCCGCTGCCTGCAACGATTCCAGTGACTTCAATTTGTTTCTTTCCTCCAACGAAGCACATCTTTCTTGTCTCGGCTTATCTGTGGGGGCCAAGGTTGATGGTGGCAGAAACTTCAAGGCTGCCTTAAATCGTGATGCCCTAGGTTTGGTTGGCTGACAGAATGCTGAACCACATCCAGGGCTTGACCTCACTAACCCACCCTCCCATGGTAGTGTAAACCAAAGGCTTTCGTTCTTTGTGCGTCATTCGCTGCCCCTGAGATTTGCTTGTATAAATTTGTTGGTGATAGAGAGGGTTTCTTATAGGGCCATGCCCTTGTCCACAGGTTTATGAAGGTATGGCCAAAATTAAGTGATCTCCATTTTTGGATTTGTTTGAATTGGAAAGAATATCTGGAGGAAGAAGTACGCATTTATCCTTGCGCTAAGGGGTTTTTCATATTGGAATTTTATTCTATAGAAGATAAAGAAATGATACTAAACATTGGTCCATGGTTCTTCCAAGGAGATTTCCTATTCATGAAACCCTGGTTTCCTTCATTTGATCCGTGAAAAGAATCATTTTCTTTTGCTTTTTTGTGGGTTCGTTTACCTTATCTTCCCTTATAGTTTTGGGAAATTGATTGTCTAAAGGCGATTGGCAAGGGCCTAGGCAAATACCATTGAATTTCAAAGGAAACAATCAATTATGAGAAATCGACCTTTGCTCACCTGTGCATGGAATTGGAAGTTTCAAAAGGTCTTCCATCAAAGTTTTTTCTTAAAGTTGACAACAAGCATTGGTGCCAACCAATAGATTATACAAAGATTGTCTTTCAATGCAGAAAATGTTTCACAACTGATCATGAGACTGCACAATGTTGTAAGGGTCGGACTAAGGCTACCCCCCATCTGCAATCCATCTTAGTGGGATGGGGTGGAGTCTCCTCATTATGTTATCTCTCCTTCTAAACAAGAAACTGTTGCATCTTCTCCAGTGTACCAAGAAAAGGCTCCAATGCCTCAACTCACTCCAGTGTTTGTCCAAAATCTTCAAGAGAATGTAATTGTTAAGCAATCGTCTTCATCGTAGCACATGCACATTGAAATCTCCTCGTTATCATGGGTTACTCCAACAAATAGTGACAACAATGTAAACTTGAACGTGACACATAGTAATCTTGAAATAAAACAAGAATGGATAGAGGTGAAGCACAAAAAGACACCTACTTCAAAACAAAAGCATTCGATGATATTAAGGTCCTCTAAAAATGCATGAAATCTGAATTTGTAATGTCCTCAAAATTTGTAATCTAGTTTTTCAAAGCAATAGAAAGAGTGCCATCCTCTCTAATAGCGATATCCCCCAAAAACCTAACCCAAAATGATTTTAGAGATAACTGAAATCACTATGGTAACCGGTGCATCATGTTATTTTTAGGCTAAAGGCATTCCCTCTATGAGAGTGAGTGGGCTAGTTTTAATTATCAATGGTTGACATTGATTGAGTATAATGAATGAATGAAGGAATTTTAATGGCGTTCACAAGACCAACAATCTAAGAAACCAAGAGTCACATTTTAACATACTTTCAAGTTCCTTTCGATGTCGACTCTCCTATTATGAATCTTGATCAAGAAACTAGTCATTTTATGAAGCCTTGCCTCCCCAAATAACTCTTTTAGATTGCCCACCTTCAAATTGTTTTTAGACTCAATACAAATATCTTTATATGTTGCAAATTCTATGATGAAGTGTCATTTAGTTTCAACCACCCTTTTGTTGCAGAAAATGTGAGTTCTTTCTTTTCAATCTTCCTTGGGGATTGTCCATCTACCCATCTCACACCTAAGATGATGAGAACTGTTCCTTAACCACAAAACTAAAAGTTTAGCCTTAACTTTAATTGCAGTCTTTAGATGGTCTTTTGCATCATGCTTCCATGTGGGATTGAACTCTTTGACATAAAAAAAAATCGGCCAATTTTCTTTGTCCAAATCATAGTCCTCAATTTTTCAAGCACTAACTTTTTTATTTCTTCATTAGTGTTAGGACATTCATGCAAATTAATTCCATTTTCTTATCCACTTGTTATTTTTCTTCATCCAAGTCTTCTTTCTATGATCTAATTCCTCCTCCACACCCATTTTGGGCCATTGATGCATCCATATTTTCAACCTTTTTAAAGTAACTTAACAAACAAATTATTGCTAATGCCTCCATCAGAAACGTTCTCCTTTTAGCCAAAAGGATCTCATAGGGGACCATTGATTCAACTTTCAGACTACTACTGATTAGATGATTTTGGATTATTTCTAATTGCCTCCACTTATGGTTTGACATGCTAGTCCTCTAAACCTCACAACCATAGAGGACAACGAGTGTGACCAACAAACCAAAAAGGGTTTTCTTGGTTTTCCAATCCCATTACTTCATTTTCCTACACATTTTCTAAAGTGGGTAAGAAGCTCTCCAACCTCGTATCCTTTTCATTCTATAAGTCTTCTTGATGAGCTTATTGTGAAAATCAATTCTCAGGTACTTGTATTCTTCCACTATCTCCAATGATCTTCCCTCAAAGATAAAATTAACCAATTGCTTCCTCCTTTTTGAAGAAAAAATCATGATTTTGGTCTTGCTAGTGTTGACGTGCATTCCAACCTTTTGGCAAAAGAGTTATAAAGCCTTCAAATGTTCTCTCAAACCATGGGTAGTTTTTGCAATTAGGATAAGTTCATCTGCACACAAAAGTAACTTCACCACATAACCTGCTAATTAGATACCCCCTTCAACAGTTTTGTTTAACCATTCTTCAAGTTTATCAATATATAAACCAAAAAAAGTGGGGGATAGACAACATCCTTGTTTGACTTCAATGTCGCTACCAAAGCATTTAGACATACCCTCTTTAGTTCTAAATTTAGCTCTAACATGATCATAAAGTGTATGTATTGTTTCTCTATGCTCGTTAGGAATCTCAAGTTCCTCCATTTTGTTCCAAAGTTTGTCCCTAGGCACAGTGTCAAAGGATTTTTTGAAATCAACAAAGAAATTAAAAAAATTCCCCTTAGGTGTCCCAAACTTTTTCAATGAAGTGCTTAAGAATGATGTAGTGATCAATGGTAGAGTGGCTTGATCTAAAGCCATCTTGCTCTTTCTCTTTTTCCCTCTTTTTTTGCCCAATTGTTGATTGTGTTTTTGAAAAGCTAAACAACATTTACGGGGCGTTGTACCCCTGACAACGAGCCACTAGGGCCAAAAAGGAACGAAACAACAACATTAAAAACAACACTGGGACAGCACACTGATAGCTGAAAAACAACCGACAGACCACCAACAAGCGCAACTAACTGGCCTCGTCCCAGTTCTTGATCAGGAGGTCCACTGCCTCATCGCCCACCCATTCTTTGTTTTCCTGGCTATTATTCCCCTCCAGTTCCTCTTTTATAACATTTGACAGTGCACTAGTAACAAAGTGGCTCAGTTTCATAGTAAAGTAGGTCAAGCCCCTAAATCTTTTGTCTAGGGTGTTCAATCTCTTCGCCACCATATCCGAATCTTCCCCAGTATCCCTAGTCTCCTGCATCTTACTAGGCTCAGTCACCAACGAAGTGTGCGAGTTAGAGCCATGGCAAGGAGTCTTGCTGTCCATCGGAATAGGCAGGGGCTTCTCCCCCAAATCATCAGTCTCATCGTTAGACTCTTCCTCCTTATAACCCTTGCTGTCCGACTGCTCCACCTCCGAGTCCTCAATAATCAGTCTCTTTTTGCTGTTCTTGGCCAGCCTCCCCGATTTCCTCCTACCACTTTCCCCACCAGTCAGCTCCGTGGTCCCAACAACCGTTTCCCCTTTGGAGTCAATCCCAACCACATTCTTGCCCTTTCCCTTGCCTTCCTTAGCAATTGTAGCCTGCAAACCTTTCTCCTTGCCCATCTTCAGCTTAGTGACATTAGCAGCCATGTCAACTTGGGTGGCCTTTAGCTCGCAGAGCCCTTCCGCCGCCCTAGCATGAGCCAAGCCTAACCCGCCCTTAAGCTTCTTATTGGCCACATTGGTTTTGATACTCCCCACATTATCAATAACAGGCTTTCGAGGAGGGCTCATGGACTCGGCCGGGGAGATGTGAATTGAAGAAATGGGATCAATATTCTTAACACGGACAAAGATGACTTTAGGTGGGCAGAGGGTGAGATGAAAGTGGTATAGGCGAAAGATAAGCCCCTGATGGAGCGGGAGAGGCGGGAGGTCACCAGGATTACGACAGGCCGCTGCATTACATTTATCCACCGAGCTCTCTAGGTCCATAAGAAGGAAAAACGGAAAGCTAAGCAACATTTTATGTCTAAGATGGTTAAGCAGAGGGAAGTGATAGAAAAAACAAGTTTTGTACCTACCTTCTAGCGTCACATATTTCATCAAAGCCATGCAGACCATATCCTAAGTTTTGTTTTACCATGCTCCAAAAATAATTTCCAAGAAGAGGATTGATCATAAATAGTACGATAGTTAGAAGGATTATTGATATCTCCACTTTTGTATAGAGGGATAATGACATCAGTTGTCCACTCTATTGAAAAACCACTTTGAGTGGTTTTTTTTTATGTGAGGAGCAAGGAGTTCAAATCCACATTGAAAAAACTCAGCTTGCAACCCATTGATGTCTTGAACTTTACCACTTGCTAAGTTCTTTATACCTTATTTGAGATCTTTCACGAAGAAGAGATCGATGGATGCACTAATTATGGGAGGATTACCTTTCTCTTGTGCTCATTCATAGAGGAGATTGGCATATTCTTGTTGAATGAACAAGACAACTAAGAGGGTGGGGTGTGAATCAATTGTATCAAATCAAAACATTAAAACCCTCAATAGTAATTAGATCCACATGCATTCATTAAACCCTTAATTTGTTATAATGTTTCAACATGAAAAACATATAACCAAAAACTAAAACAACTAACACAATACACAAGAGAACACTAGATTTACATAGAAAACCTTAGAAGGGAAAAACCATGGTGAGGATTAGCTCACAATATAAGTAATTGTAAAACCAGGCTCATTGCTAGAATATGACACACTGTCCAAAAAGGCTCACATCTTAGGCTCGCTATCAGAATAGAAAGAAGAAAGAAGATAGAATGTTACAAAAATAACATTATCTCAATGCAATAGAAAATCTACCACAACAACTTCAAAAACACTTGCAGTCTTCAGGAGATCAAGATACCTCAACTTACTGCATTCAACAATCATGCATTATAGCTCACACTACATTTCACACTTATGCACTTAATTTCACATCACCACATTCAACTCTATTCCGAACAACTTCTCTCGCATCAATTCACCTTGCTTTTATACCATCCACAACTTCAAAAACATCTTCAAGTCGGCTACACACACTTTACACTCTACAAATTCAAAATAGGTCAGCACTAAACATTCCCGTGGTGGATAGGGATGAAAAGTAGACCAATACAAAACTTAACTAGGACCCAAATTAATTTTCACATGTCACATTATACTTTAATTAATACTCAAGCATCTTTGAATGTAGTGTAAACACTAGGTCGATAGTTACCCATGAAAACACTATTAAACTTTGAATTACATGCTTCCTCAAATCAAGGACGACTTGTGAACCACACACCATGCTTCATCACAACCTGGAATATTCTTCTATCAATCTGAAATCCATCAAACTCCTTCGCAAAAATTCACACCTTCAGAATGTACACAACTTATACACTTAGACTACACTGCTAGACATTGCAACACTAAAATCAAACTTCCAAAGCACCAAACCATGAATACTATTGACACAAGAAAGAGATTAACACCATGAACATACCTTCAAATTTGCAAAACTGCGAAGAAACATGAAGAAAAAATATTTTTCCCAAACACCTTCTGTAAACAACACTGCAAATTGGTTCACACACTGGTGAACACAACTTCCTCTGACCATCAATCTAGAAGCCAAAATTCAAGATAAAGAAAATTTGAACACTTTTGTCCAACATTTCCAAACCACACAAGAAAATCTTCAACCTAGAGGAAATGCGAAGCAAAACAAAAACACTTCTGCAAACCAGAATACCTCTACAAGACCTTGTTTCCTTATTTTATCAATTTTCTCAACATCCTTGATATCTAAACCATAAACAAAATCTTATCAAAGCAACACCAAATGTTAACACCAGTAACTTAACTGATGGCAACATAATGCAACTAATCAAAGCAACAATCTCTCTCAACCACTACACAACTATCACCAATGAAAACACAAGCTTATTGACATAAATGACAACACCTTCATACTTGCAAAAATCTCCCCTTTTGTCATTGATGGCAACACAATATGTGAAAAACCATCAAAGACAACATACAACTCTAAACATACTTATTTCCTTTTCTCTTTTCTCCCCCATTGCACAACTAACTCATTACACTCTCTCCTCCTTTGATACCTACCTTTTTCACATGTCTCATTCTCCCTTTGTATAAAAATATTTTTTCACATGAATTCTCCCTCTCCCCCTTTGACATCAATGACAAAGGATAAGATATTTTGCATTGTTCTCCCCCTTCGACATAGAACTGAGATACTTGTAACTGTTTTGAATACTCCCCCTTAGGAGTACACACCAATCAACTCAACAACCTCTACACAATGACAACTCCATACTACAACAATGTCACTACCTACCCCCCCTAAGAGGTAGCCACCAACATGAGTCCACACAAAGAATGAATCCACAAATCCATTAGATTGATGCATCTCCATATGCATCTAGTTCAAAGGAGGGGCAATAACCCCCAACTTCTCACGAAGATACTCAAAAGTATCTTTAAGAAGAGTCTTAGTGAATAAGTCAATAATATAATCCTTTGTAGGTACATATTCAAGTTTTACTTCATTCTCCACAACCTTCTCTCTAAAAAAGTGATACCTAATTGATATATGTTTTGTTCTTGAATGCATCACAGATTATTTGAAATGTTGATTTCACTTTTATTATTACAAAAAATAGAAAGAGGATTATCATACACCACTCTGATATCCTTCAATGTTTGTCCCATCCACAGTACTTGTGTGTAGCAAGATGCCACTGCAATATACTCAACCTCTATAGTAGATAAAAAATTAGAATCTTTTTTCTTACTTAGCTATGATACCAATCTACATCCAAGAAAGAATGCACCACCATTTGTACTTTTCCTGTAATTCACACAACTAACCAATCTGCATCTGTGTAAGCTCTCAATGTGAAATCAATCGCCTTAAGATACCATAAGCCAAAATCTGGAGTGCCCTTCAAATATTAAAATATCCTCTTTATTGCTACAACATGTGTCTCTTTAGGTTCTTGTTGAAATCTAGCCAGAAGACAAACTGCATGCATGACATCCAGTCTAGTAGTAGTTAGATATAGCAATCCACGAATCATTTATCTATACTTGCTCTAATCAACCTTAGGGGATTCATCATTCTTACTCAGTTTGCAACTAGTAACCATAGGAGTACATACCGATTTAGAGTCTTCCATTCCAAACTTCTTCAACATCTCTTTATCATACTTTAATTATGAAATGAATATACCTTTCTTTATTTGATCGATTTGTAGCCCAAGGAAGAAATTCATCTCCCCAAACATAGACATCTCAAACTCTTTCTGCATCTCTTCTACAAGCTTCTTGCACATAGCTTCACTGCCTCCAAAAATTATGTCATCAACATACACAACTACTATCAAGGTTCTATCTTCCTCAACCATAAAGTAGATATTACTATCTGTGGTACCCTTATTGAATCCTTGCTATATCAAATATATGTCCAACCTTGCATACTAAGCTTTGGGAGCTTGTTTCAATCCATACAATGCTTTCTTCAATCTGTAGACCATGTTAGGTTTATCTGACAACTGAAATCCTTCTGGTTGATCCATGTAATCTTCTTCCAATTCTTCATTCAAGAAAGCAGACTTCATATCCATTTGATACACTTTAAAGTCCTTATGTGTTGTAAATGCCACAAACATTCTTATTGCTTCCATTCTAACCACCAAGGCAAATGTCTCCTCAAAATATATTCTTTCAACTTGTGCATAGCCCTTACACACAAGCCTTGGGCCTTGTTTCTTACCACTTCTCCATCCTCATTTAGATTGTTTTTGAATACCCACTTAGTTCCAATAATGTTTTTTTCAAGTCTAGGAACCAGTTCCCAAGTCTGATTCTTCTTAATCTACATAAGTTCTTCCATTGCTTTCATCCGATGTTCATCTTTACATGCCTCAATCACTGTCTTAGGTTCAACTTTAGAAAGTAAACACAAATTTACATTTGCTTCAACAAATCTTCTTCTTGTCAACACACCTTTACTTTTGTCTCCAATGATTTGTTCTTCAGAATGATTTCTATGTACATACTTAGGGGTATTAGGGGTCTTTTCTGGAGCTTCTTCCTCTTCATTCTGAACTTCTTTTTTCTGATCTTTTTCTTCTTCTTCTCTGCAAGTAGATTCCTATGACTCATATTCGTCTATTACTACTGAATTCCTCAAATCTTCATCAGCATAAACATTTGCACTTTCAACAATCCTTCTTAGCCTTTTGTTGTAACATTTGTAATATTTTATTTTAGTAGAATATCCAAGGAAGATACTTTCATCAGACCTTGCATCAAAATTCCTAAGTTTTCATCATCTCTTCTAATATAGAATATTCTTCCAAACACTCTAAAGTACTTGACAATAGAAATCCTTCTTGAACTCTGTTAAGTATGTAAACAACAGTATGAATTTATTCTCTCCAATAGACTTCCTATAGGTTAGCTTCTTTCATCATAGTCTTTGTAGCTTCTTGAATAGTCATGTTTTTCATTTCAACCACTCCATTTTGTTTAGGAGTCCTAGGGGTAGACAAGTTCCTTTTTATGCCATGATTATCACAAAACATGTTAAATTCATTGGAGGTGAATTATCCACCTCTATAAAACTTCAAACATTTGATCTTCAAATCCATCTCATTTTCAACCATAACTTTGAATGCTTTAAATCTATCTAGAGCTTCAAATTTTTCTCTAAGAAAAGTAACCCATGTCATTCTAGAATAATCATCAATTAAAATCATGAAATACTTGTCACTTTGAAGACTTATCACTCTTGTAGGACCGCAAAGGTTTGTGTGTACTAATTCCAACAATCTAGTAGAATATTGCTCCTTTCCCTTGAAACTACTTCTAGTTTGTTTTCCAAATTGATAATCTCTACAAACAACATTGATAGGATTTGTAATCCTCAATAGATCTTTCATTGTTTGAATTGAAATAATTCTAACAAATTTATCAAAATTGATGTGACACCTTCTCCTATGCCATAACCAACTAACATTAACCCGAGTCATAAAATATTAGTAACTATCAACACCCTTGAGTTGATAAATATTTTCATCTATTCTCTTTCCAACAACAATCACAGTTCCAAACCCTTTTCTAATCTCACATCTATCATCCTAAAACATAAGATTGTATCTTTTGCTACACATTTGTCCAACACTCAAGAGCTTATGCCTTAAACCTTTAACATAATAAACATCTTTAGTGCTATGCTTGCCATCAAAACTGA
Source organism: Sequoiadendron giganteum (assembly GCA_007115665.2). Lineage (NCBI taxonomy): Eukaryota > Viridiplantae > Streptophyta > Pinopsida > Cupressales > Cupressaceae > Sequoiadendron > Sequoiadendron giganteum. Next base: position 659,502,202 of record CM021102.1, read on the forward strand.
TTGAACCTATTCCACAAATCTTAGCACCTGAATCATCTCTAAATTTAACAAGTCCTCCATCATATTTTTCAAGTTTAACAAACTTACTCTTGTCTCTGATCATATGATTTGAGCAACCGCTATCAATAATCCAATAGTTCTTATCTTGTCTAACATGAAAAGAAAATACCAAAGTACCTCCAACTTTATCCTTTTTCTTTGAAACACTTTCCTTCACACAACTTTCAGAGTTAGTAGAACCGAATTCATCTTTTAAAACCAAGAACAAACATTCATCATCAATGTATCTCCATAATCAACATTCATTCATGGTTAGTTCAAGCTCTTTTTTAATTGTTTTCAATTACATTGCTCTTTCTTTTAGATTATACAACCTCCCCTTTTATTGCATTTATTTAGATTCTTTTAGTTCCTTTTTTCTTCCTTTTGTTTTTGCACTCTCGTCTATTTTTCCCTTCTTCATTATTGCTTTTCCTTTTTAATTTTTAATTTTTTAATTTGTTGCTTATTCTTAAGTTGTTTTTACTATTCCATTTGATTTAATCTTTCTCTTTTGACTCTCCTCGGGTTTTGTGTTCCTTCCCTCTCACAATCATCTCCCTCTATTTAAACCCAACTTGATCTGGAACTAACCTTTTTCTCCTCAGCTTTGTATCCTGATGATGGATCACAGAGTGTGATCCAAAATATTTAATTGATGAAAAAAATTATACACAATCAAAGCCAGAAGCAATATAATTACATCTCCACAATCAGATTCATTATCAGAGATACCGACATCTTCTCTAACATAGTAGCTTTTCTTGATCATTTTTATTTTGTTTTACTTGTTCTTATTGTTCACAGTTCTGTTTGGACATCTCGAAGAATAGTGACCTATATTTTCACAACTGAAACATTTCAAAGTTAATTTACTTTTGTACTTACCAGTGCCCTTTTCCATTTTTCTTACAAAGTTAGCTTCCATATCATCAAGTTCATTTCCATCCGAATCTTCAAAATTTTCTAATTTTTTAGTCTTGAAAGTAGTCTCCAATTTTGCACCATTCTTTGGACCAAATTTTCTCATCTCAAATGAAGTTAGTGTGCCAAACAACTGATCTCTAGTGTATGTAAATTAAAATTTGCAACTTCCCCAATAGAAAAAAACTTTTCACTATAAGAATCAGAAAGAGTTCTAAGAATTTTCTTTACCACTTTAGGTTCTTTGACTTGTGCACCAAGACCTCTAATAGCACTTACCAGTTCACCAACCCTCTACATGTAACTTGTAATTATTTCATCTTCAAACATTCGCAGTCTCAAATTGTGTCTTCAAATTCTGCAACTTAGCTTGTTTACCCTTATCATCTCCTTCATAAATGCTTTCTAGCATATCCCAAACTTCTTTAGTATTTTTTAGATCAATAACATTCACTAATTCAGTATGTGCAAGACTACTCAAAAGAACAAACCTTTTCTTACCATTTGTTTCATAGGCCTTGATCTCATCACTTGTGCTCGGTCCGTTTGTAAGTATGCTATATATAATATTTATTGCCTTAGTGACATCAAATCTAAGGTAAACTAGATATCCTTCCATCTTTACTTTCTAAAATGCATAGTCCATACCATCAAACATAGGGATATCCTTCTTGCTTGCCATCTCAGATCTACCTTAAGCAGTTAAAATTTTCTCCAAGGAAGCTTAGTTTGATACGAATTGTTGAATGAACAAGACAACTGAGAAGGGGGGTGCATCGGTTGTGTCAAATTAAAACATTAAAACCATCAACAATAATCATATCCACATGCATCCATTAAACCCTTAATCTGTTATAATGTTTGAACATGAAAAAAAAATAACAAAAACTGAAACAACCAACACCATACATAAGAGAACACTAGATTTATGTGGAAAACCTTAGAAGGGAAAACACATAGAAAGGATTAGCTCACAATATAAGTAATTGCAAAATTGGTAAAAAGAGCCTCACTACCAAAATAAGACACATTGTCAAGAAATGCTCACAACCTAGGCTCATTGTCGAAATAGAAAGAAGAAATAAAATAGAATGTTACATAGAAAACATTATCTCAATGCAACAAAAAATCCACCACAATAGCTTCAACAACACTTGTAGTCTTCAGGAGATCAAGATACCTCAACTCATTACATTCAACAATCTTGCATTATATCTCGCACTGCATTTCACACTTCTAAACTTAATTTCACTTCACCACATTCAACTCTATTCCACACATCTTCTCTTGCATCAATTCACCTTGCTTTTATACCATCCACAACTTTAAAAACATCTTCAAGTCAGCTACAAACACTTTACACTTTACAAATTCAAAATAGGTCAACACTAAACATTCCCATGGTGGATAGGAACCAAAAGTAGATCAATGCAAAACTTAAATGGGACCCAAATTAACTTTTAGATGCCGCACTATACTTTCATTAATTCTCAAGAATCTTTGAATGTAGTGTAAACTCTAGGTCAACCATTACCATGCAAACACCATTAAACTTTGAATTGCACACTTCCTCAAATCAAGGATGACTTGCGAACCACACACCATGCTTCATCACAACCTAGAATATTCCTCTATCAATCTGAAATCCATCAAACTCCTTTGCAACAATTCGCACCTTCAGAATGTACACATCTTGTACACTCAAACTACACTGTCAGACATTGCAACACTAAAATCCAACTTTTGGAGCACCAAACTTTGAATACTTTTGATGCAGGAAAGAGATCAACACCATCAACATACCTTCAGAATCACAAGACTTGAAGAACAACTACCGAGAAATGTAAAGCAAAAACATTTTTCCTAGATACCTTTTATAAGAAACACTGCAAACTGGTTAATGCACTGGTGAAAATAACTTCCTCTGACCATCAATCTAGAAGCCCTAATTTTGGATAAAACAACTCTAAACACCCCTGTCCAACATATCTAAACTTCACAAGAAAATATTCAACCTAGAAGAAATGCGAAGAAAAACTAAAACACTTCTGCAAACCAGAATACCTCTACAACACCATGTTTCTTTATTTTATCAATTTTCTCAATATCCTCGATATCTAAACAATAAATGTTCAAAAGCTTATCAAAGAAGCACCAGAGGTTAACACTAGTGACTTAAATTATGACAACATAATGCAACTAATCAATGAAACAATATCTCTCAACCACTGCACAACTATCACCAATGACAACACAAGCTTGTTGAGATCAATGACAACACCTTCATAATTGCAACAATTCTAACCAATGGGAATTTGTGATATTATTTTATATTTGTTTTCTCTTTTTTTTTAGCTCTTTCTAAAAGCCTTTGGGGTTGTGTTTACTAAAATATATTAACTCTTTTTGAAATCAAATAACTTTCTTTTTTAGATTTGATCAATTTCTTATATTTTATCTTCCTTTTTGTGTTTGATTCATTCTCTTTGAAGGATCTGTTTGCAGCCTTGCATTCTTCATTATATAATGGATTAGTCGGGAAAGTATTTGAAACCCCCTTCTTAGTCCGAGATCTCTTGCACAACTTTAGAGCCTTGTGGATTAAAGGGGTCAGTATATTGCTGCCAATATAATCACTTTCTTCATTGTTTCACTTGCACTCTATGTTGTATTTTTCCATTTGAAGGTGTTGTTCAAGTGTGGGTGATCCCACAAAGCTGATTTGCAATTTTTGAGAGATTTTGATTTTTGCTGAAATCACATATGTTTAGAAAATATAATGATTTAAGCTTAAAAAGTTTCATTTTAAGGATTTCAATTGAAGAGGGTTTGATCAAACCACCTTAGATCAAACCCCCTCGGATAGAACCCCATTAGTTTGAAACCATACCTACAATGGAGTCTCTTTTACACCTATCAAAATACTGATAAAAAATCACTTTTGATTTACCTTTTGGGGATCTAAATGAATTCATTTAAAATTTATTTGAAATGATCATGGTAGTCCTCAGAATGAGCTATCCAATGAATATAATTCTAATAAGTTTTAGTTTTATTATGTATGTGTTTTTTTAGTTTTATTAAACATAGATTTTTCACCGAAAATCAAGCTCTCTATTCTACATATGTGGAAAAATAGCATATTATCAAAATAATTTTTTAAAAATATGTTCATACTAGGTATTGATGTCTTTGATCCATTAAAAAAAAATTTGAATTTTGATACATACAGAAAAATTTATGTTGTATACAGTTCGCCTATGTTTCAATTGTAATTGGTTTGACTTCGAAACTTGATTAAGGAAAAAATATTTAATAAAACACTATGAAACCAAATGAAAGTACTAGATATCGTAGTTACAAATCTAAATTTGAAAAAAATAGAATTTTATCCTTTGTACAAAAAAAGTTATGTTGTATACGGTGAGCATCACTCCTTAAAAATGTTGTTTTAAAAAAAAAGCTAGTTTTCAAAGAAGATGGAAAAAGAAGTGCAATCTGATTCCAAAAAAATTGAAACAAATATATTTAGAATCTATAGATAAAACATCACAAATCACTAGTTTGCATCATCTTCAAATTCCTCATGGTTTAGCTGCTATAGGAGCCCGAAAGTGAAGATTTAGTTTAAAAAATCAGTTCAGTGTCGAGTTTGCCCAAAAATTGTAAACTAGTATTGTGGGATCACCCGTGTAGTAGCAAAGAGTTCCCAATTTTCTTGATCCACAAGGATTTTACCTTGCATATGAAATTTCTTATTTATGTGTTTGATTCACAATGTAATATGATAGAAATGTTGGGCACCATTGAATGCGTTCGTTGCTCTGACATTGTTTATTTGATAGTTTTATTTTTTTTTAATGTTTTTAATTGTGGATGAAGTGGGTTTTTTTTGGGCTAAATTTAGTGTCAAATCCATTATTTTGATAGTTGGTTGGAAAATAAACCCCATAAGGAGTACATTTTTTCCCTATGTTGATTATTTCATGGTATAGTAGATGTAATGATGACCATCAACATCCTTGATAGTGCATAAACTAAAACTTCATAGACCATATCAAAGAGTAAAAATAAAACCAATTTCCTATGGGATTCACTCCATCCATTGACATCATTTCTTGTTAGGAATTTAATTCATAGAACATCAACAATTGGGTCTTTAAGAATGTTCTTTTTTTGGCAAATAGGGGTGTGAAATGATTAAAGAACAAGTAATTCTCTATCAAGTAGAGTTGATTTTGTTGTTCAAGTCTTTAGCCTTTGCTTATATTTTTTAATATAAATTTTACTATTTATTCAATACATTATTACTTATATTTTAAAGAACAAGCAAATGCATATAAAAAAGAAGAAATATTATCATATTTCAATCTTGAGTTCGACATGATAGGTTTTAGGAAAAAAAGAATGGTCAATCATTAATTATGATTTATTGTAATTAATTTTATTCTATTAATAGTGATGGATATTTGTTAATAAATAAATTTAATGATGATTTTTAATTGATTTATTATGTCTAAGGTATTTAGGATCTACAATTAATAGGGTATTTTTATTGATACAAGACAATTGAACTTATTTTAATCATTTATGTTTACAAAGTGCATTCAATTGTCATTGGTCTTGTGTTAGTGTCATAGTAATAAGTAAGTTACATGAGACACTCACCCACCAAGATTGACGATAAGAGAGGTAGGGACTCAAAATTTCTCTATCCTTTATAGTTTGGATAAAATAGTTTGATCGCCTTAATAGGAACTCCATGTGTTTTTTACTTTGTGATAATAGTATTCCATGAGATGTCTTGTTATTTCATGTGGCCCAACACTTTATGAGCATCCACCAAATTTTTGCACTTGACATACAAGTAAAATAAGCTTAACATGAAAAGTTGCGCACTTGACATTAATGTATTTGTATTTCCATTGTTTAAGTGATTTTTGGTTAATTTAAATAATATTATATTAAAATATACATTATATTTATATTATTTTAATTTATATTTTGCAACCTTGTGTATCTTTTTTGGGGAGTTTGGAAAGCTAGGAATGAAGCTTTTTAAAAAAAAATGACTCCCTCAACCAATGATAGATTTAAGAAACCCCCCTCAAAAAAGATATTAAATCATGGTGAATCTTTCATTTTTTTGGGAAAAATATTAATTTCTATTGGCGAATCTTGGAAAATAATAGGAAAAATTATTAATTATGATGGTAAATTTTTCCAATCTAAAAATATATATTTTTTATGAAAAATTAGGGGCCTAAGGGTGGAAATTATTGATGGGTTTAAGAGATAGACTATAATATTTACTTGTCACCATTGATTTAAAATATAATCTAACAATCCTCATTGTATTCCACAAAGTAAAACATACCTGCAACCTATAATATTCATGGGGCCCAAAATTTCTTTTGGATTGTTGATCTTCTAAGATCAATGATCCAAAAATAATTTTGGGCCCCATGAGCAATACAAATCATGGGTACATGTTACCTTGTAGAATACGAGGGCCATCGGGTTATATTTTAGATCAATGGTGGAAACTAAAGATTAGAAATATGGCCCTAAAGCAACTAAGAATTATGATATATTATTGACGAATTAATATAGATTTCTACTATAACTTATAAAATTTAGGCGAATATGATCTAATCATGTATTGAATATTGTGGCAGATCTTTGAGTTAATTTTTTTTAAATAAAATAAATACTTTGGCAATTTAAATAAGACGAAAACTAAATTTTGTAAAAATATATAGCGATTGAGGTTGCATTATAGATTGAGCTATTAGCTAATTTTTTATTCCCAAATTTTAACTATTAGCTAATTGGTAAATATTAGCTACTAAAAAAAATAGTGCCCTCAACCATCAATGACAACTACAAAAATAATTATTCTTTTAAATGAAAAATCTTTGTGATTTGTTTTGATTGGAGGTTAAAAATAGGTTTTGAAGGGGCCCAAAACCCTTTACAAAAAAAGAGAAGCTGAAACAAAAGAAAATAATAACTAGTTCATATCAACCCAAACACAGTGCAACATCAACAAAAAGTCAGCCAAAAAGGAGGAACACAATCCACAACATTCCATATTCTTCAGTATACCTGCAACCTCCACATCACAAGCCACATCCTTTAGGCCCTCTTCCTCAACTTCAAACAATTCTTTAACAAGAATTCCAACCTGTGCTTTAGTCTTGTTGCGGGTCCTAGCCCTAGGCCCACCCAAATTTACCTCACTAATCAAAACATTAATCTTCTCACCACCCTTATCAACAGACACCTCTTCCTCCATCAACATACCACCAACACCAATATCAGTAGCCTCCTTGTATTTTTTAACACTATCAACATGAGAAGTAATACCAAAAGACTAAAAAATAACTCTAGATTTAATACCCTCCCCACCCTTATCTATATTAGCATATTTCCTCTCCAGATGATTTTCAACTAGGGTAAGAACTCTTCCTTCTAGATTTTGCTTCATCAGAAGCGTTTCCTCCACCACAATTTTTAGAGATTTCATCAGATCATCAATCTGATATTGAACTGGGGAATCATTAGCTTTTCCCATCACACCACAAAATTTCACATTTGTCATATTAAGTTCATAGAACATCCATTTAAATAACTTATAAAAAATATGGAACCCTCTCTGGCAGTTTCCAAAACATCAAAAATATTTTCTTTATAAATATTAAAAATTTCCTTACCCTCAACCTCCTCCTCACGTGAGGAGCTTCCCTTTTCCTAACTGACAAAGACATCTTTCCCCTTTCCAGCAACAATCAACGTCTTGATTCTTTGAATAGATTCTACAATCTTCGCAACAATCACCTTTCTTTTCTTCTGCCTATCTGGGTCCACAATAGGAGAATCCTCAACACCCTACCCCACCTCAGCCACAACCTTCCTTCCCATTTGCAAATCCAGAAGCCCAACCAAAAAATCCATAGCACCTTGTCTGCCAACAATTTTAAGAGGAGAATTCAACTCTAGTATTTTACTCGAAGACCTACCCACCATATTCTTGTTATTTCCCATCTCCAACTCCTTATTCTATTTCAGTCCTAGATCAGGGGAGGTGAAGAAACCTCACAAGCCACATCCTTCTTCTCCGTCATGCATCTACTCATCATTTCAGTAGTCGGCCCCTCACTGCACGTATCATAAACCTTATTAGGGTTTGGCTCTTTTTTTGACTTCCCCAAAGCAGGGGATTAGCTATCCACATCCCTGGTAGCAAGAGAGTTTGGTACATAGTCAACATCCTCCTCATAAGTTGAATCCTTTTCTAGGATGAGCTTCCTCTTCTTATCTTTTTACTATCTCCTCCTCAAAGACCGTCTCATAACTTACCTTTAGCTTCTGCTACTTACCCTTAGGGGTAGCAAGCAGCTTAACCACTTCAAATGATTTTGCATAATAAGAAATTAAAAGGATAAGACCCACCTGTAGAACAAGATTCTTTGGGTTTTTCTTATGGTCCATGAGGCCATCATCAAGAGAAGTCAAAAGATAGTAGGGGAAATAAATATTTTTCTTGTGGTGGAAGTGATTACGTAAAACAAAATGGTAGGAATTTACCGTAGAGAAGTGCCCTTTAAGGGAAATGTACCACATGAGCTCCTCGGCCACATCCCCCCACAACGCCTTAAGAGATTTCCTCTGATAACTGCCACTGCTTTCCATCTGTAGCTCTTGAGATTCATCGCCTTTGAAAAATATTTGTAGGACAGTCTGCGCTTCCTTTTTATCCCTGAAAATTTTCTTTCCCTCTGTCGAAAAACCAATGATATTGGCTATGAAATCTTCATTCACATCAAACTTCGTTCCTCCCAGCTTGAGAACCCTATTGTTCCAACCTTTAGCGAACAAAGCAGTAGTCTGTCGATTTTTTCCATGTAACCTCTCCAGGTACGGAGTCAACCCTCCCTTCTAAGATTTTCCAAACCCTCGGCTTCTTCTTGACCGCATCACAAGAGAAAGGTTCAACATGGTTCCTATCTCCACCCATGGCTTTCGGACTTACAGAGTCAATTTTTTTGATAACTTTGAGAGAAATGAGAAAAAATCTCAAAAGAGCTATGCAAAGAGTGCCCATAATTCATGTGAAAAAGGAATAGTGGCAAGAGTGATTAATGATCCTAGTGTTTTGTTCCCTACGGATATCAAACCTTGTACATTCAACTCGATCCAAATCTTGCTTACCACCCTTCAACATCATAGTCTGCCATGTGATAAAATTCATGCACGCCCCAAACCTTATTAAATCATCATTCACATTAAATTTGGCCATCATGGTTAATAGTAACAATAGCTTCTATAGGTAGGGGGTCATTCAATCCCCATTCTCTAGCACCTCTAACTCCAAGATTAGCAAATGTATCAGCAAGTCAATTTCCCTCTCTCAATATATGAGAAATATAATAGTCATCAAAGGACTTAAGAATATCAATAGAGTCTTTAACCAAATTTTCAATTGTCCATGAGGTGGTAGCACAATTCTTTAAATTGTTAATAATATTGAGAGAATCCCCCTCAAGCCAAACTTTCTTGTATCCTTTAGTTTGTGCCAATTTGAGACCATGATAGGCTGCAACCTTTGTGATTTGTTGCTAAAAGGAATCCTATAAATCTAACCCTATTTTCCTATGATGAATACTATCTTTTCTTAGATGGGGATTCCAAGAGGAACCCCAATATTTTTGGAGGAATTTTGTCCATAAAGGGAATCCTTGTGTCAAATTTGTAGTTGGTCTAGGTTGTTCCACCAATAACCATGACCTTGACATGACTATACCCAAAAAAAGTCATCCATCATGGATAAAAAATCACATCCAATTACTCTTTGAAACAAGTTATCCATGTTTGGAAATGAATAATTATCTTTTAGAGAGGAGATATTCAAGTTCTCAAAGTCTACACATAACTTGATATCTCCTCTTTTCTTCTTAAAAAAAACTAAATTTGATACCCAAGTAGAATGTTTGGACTTGATTATTCCTCTTGTCTTGCTCATCTCTTGATACATGTTAGGAGCCAATGTAGGATTTATGGGTCTTTTCCTCTACCTGAATGGTTTAGAATCAAATTTGAAGAGTATTTAATTCTAAAATAAATCTTCTTTATCTACTTCCAAATCATCATAGGGCCATGCAAATGCTCTATTGTACTTTCTCTAGGGCATGTGCAATAATTGGTTCCACAAAATGCTCAAAAAGTGGAAGTGTTTTTCTTGATTTCCAAAATTTGTCACAATTGGACCAAAAATTTGAAGCACTTACACATTAAATCTTTTAAAAAATAGTACTATGAAATTTAATATTTTGAGTCTATTTCTAAAGATATAATTTATTTTAATACCCAAATGATACAAACTAATTTTTAATAGGAATTGTATAAAAATCACTTTTTAAAAGTCACTTTTTGAGGATCATGCCATGCATGTGTATGGACACCATAATTGGAACTAAATAAAATTATTTTTCTAATTCCTTTTGGGGAAAGATGTGTAACAAATTGAAGATTGATGAGGATATGTTTTATAATTATTTTTGAATATTTTTAATTGATTTTTTGTTGGCTTTAATTGTTGTTTATGAAAACCAATGTGTACAAACACCATAATTTGACCTAAACTTTAATCATTTTTTGAATTTTTTTCATTGTGTAGAGAATTATTTGTAGATTGATGTCATATATTTTTTTTTACAAAAAAATTAAAAAAGTTATAAAAGACTAGAAAATCATGAAATTTCAAGTTTATGGACTAGTTTGCTTAGAAATTAATAAAAAAATTAAAAACCATAATCTATGCATTTAAAAATTACATATTTGAAAACTAGACATCGTGATCTATAATGGGTTTTAATTTCACAAATCAATTTTGAAAAAAATAAACCATAAGCTATATTGCCAAAGTTAGATATTTCTCTTGACATTGCCCTATATTTTTAGTTGTAAGTCAAAGACTAAGGGTTTGGTTACCAAACCTTTCCCAAGCGTAATACGAAAGCAAAAAATGGCTTGGGAATCCAAACTTTAAAAAATGAGCACCCCTTTCTTTAAAGAAGCCATTGGTATCAAAGTCGAGTTCCTTTGAAGAAGCTTAACAACTTGAGGTAGATTCGGGATGGCACACTTAGTGGCTCAAGAAGGATTTTTTGCAACTAAGACACCTCTCTTTGATGGATCTAATTATTCTTTTTGGAGTTCTTGGATGGAAGCATACTTGATGGCCCTAGCTATTGAGTGTTGTGAAATCAAGAAATCAAGTGTTAAAGAATTGATTACGGAAGGAAGCGGGACATATAGTGACATATACCATCTCTGTGAGTTGACTGGAAAAATCTATCTTACTATATGAAAAGAAGAAAGTTGGCTTTGGCATAAAAGGTTTGGGCACATCAATTTTTATGGAATTGTGAAGATTATCTCAAGAGGAATGGTTTGGGATATGCCAAAGACCAAGAAACCCCAATCTACAAGCTATAAACCATGCCATGAGAGAAAATAGAAAAAATCTAGATTCCTCACAAAGGAATATTCCACATCAAAGCCATTAGATTTGATCTATACAAATCTATGTGGATTAATAAGGACACCGAGTCTACAAGGTGACATGTATTTTATGATGCCCGTTGATTACTACAATAGGATGACTTGGATTACATTTCTAAAAGAAAAATCAAAAGGATTTGAGAAGTTCAAAGCTTTCAAAATGTTAGTAGAGAATGAAATCAAAAGAACAATTAATGTTATGAGGTCAGATATAGGTGGAGAATTCACTTCTGACTGGTATGATGTATTCTGTGAAGAGCATGGGATTCAGGGGAATTTTTTTGCTCCTAGGACTTCATAGCAGAATGGAGTTGTTGAAAGAAAGAACTATACCGTACAAGAGATGGAAAGAACAATGTTGAGTCAAAAAAATTGACTAGGTTTGTACTGGAGAGAAGTAGTCCAAATTGTAGTATATATTATGAATAAGGCTCAAATCAGACCAAAGACCGATAAAACACCTTATGAGTTATAGACAGGAAGGCTGACTTGTATCAGACATCTTAAGATATTTGGAATAAAGTGCTACATCAAAATGAATGAAGAAAAATTTAGTAAGTTTGATTCTAGGTTTGATGAAAGTATTTTTCTTGGATATTCTATGACAATAGAAGCATACACGTGTTACAATAAGAGATGAAAGAGAATTGTGGAAAGGGAAAATGTAAGAGTTGATGAAACAATACAATATACTCTAGAAGTAGAAATGATGAAGATCCAATCTATAGCAATGGTCAAGATTGAGAAGCTGATTCTAAGAACACTATTATAAAGACTCTGGAGAGGTGTGTGGAAAAAAATATTTTTGAAAACCAGATTATAGGAGACAAGAATAGTGGAGTAAAAACTAGGAGAAAAATTGGAAGAGAAAATGAACAAGTACATTTTTCTTTGTTGTGAAAAATTGAACCAAAATCTTATATAGAAGCAAGCAAAGAAAAGGGATGGATAAAAGCCATGGAAGAAAGACTCAAATCAAGAAAAATGAAACTTGGGAACTCGTTCTAGGACCAAAATGCAAGAATGTCATTGGTACTAAGTGGGTTTTTAGAAACAAGCTAAATGAAGATGAAGAAGGAATCTAGAAGAAAGCCAAAATTATGTGTAAGGGTATGCTTAGATTGAAGGTATTGATTTTGAGGAAATTTGCACCGATAGAAAGAATGGAAGCAATCGGGATATTTTTGGCCCTTTCAACATTCAATAATTTCAAAGTATATCAGATGGATGTGAAGTCAACATTTCTGAATGGATAGTTGGAAGAAGAGGTCTACATTGAGAAATTGGAAGGGTTTTAATGTTTATACAATCCATAATATGTGTGCATATTGAAGAAGGCTCTTTATGGAATCAAACAAGCCCCTAGAGCTTGGTATGCTAGGTTGGACAAGTATTTACAACATCAAGTGTTATGAAAAGGAAGTGCATATAATAATTTGCACATAAAAGAAAAAGGTGATCAACTATTGATTGTTGTAGTCTATGTAGATGATATTATCTTTGGTGGAAGTAGTGGTGACATGTGCAAGGTGTCCTAGAATGCAATGTAGAGTGAATTTGAAATATCAATTCTTGGAGAATTATCTTTCTTTCTTGGTTTACATATTTCTCGGTCAACCAAATGCATATTTATTTCTTAGAACAAGTATATAAATGAAATGTTGAGTAAGTTCAATATGGAATAATGCAAACCTATAGGTACACCATGGTTACTGAATGTAATATGAGTAAGGAAGATGAATTTACTTTGATATACTAGACCTTGTATAGGTCCATGATTGGCAGTTTATTTTGTGTGACTGCATCTATATCATATATAATGCAGATAGTTAGAATGGTTGCTAGATTTCAGGAAACACCTAAAGAAACTCATGTCAAAGAAGTAAAGAGAATATTCAGATATCTTAAAGCTACAATGAACTTTGGTTTATGGTATCTTGAGAGTGAAAATATCACTTTGATTGCATACACAAATGCAGACTAGGAAGGAAGCATAAATGACCAAAAGAGTACAAGTGGAGGAGCTTTCTTTCTTGGTGATAGTTTGGTGTCCTAGTTGAGCAAGAAACAAGACTCAGTTTCATTGTCTACAATAGAGGTAGAATATATTGCAACAACCTCATGTTGCACTCAAATATTGTGGATGAAGCAAAACCTGAAGGAGATGAAGATTTAATTTGATGAACCTATTGCTATTATTTGTGATAATACTAGTGCCATAAACATCTCAAAGAATCAAGTAATGCAATCAAGGACAAAAAATATTGCAATAAAGTATCATTTTCTGAGGGAAAGGGTTGCATAAAAGGAGGTGAAGCTAGAGTATGTTGAGACCAAGGAGAAAGTAGTATACATTTTTACTAAATCACTTCCCAAGGAGACTTTCTAGTTTCTTTGGAAGATGTTGGGAGTTTTTTCTCCCTCCTCTTGAATCAAGAGGAAGTATAGGTTGAGAGGGATCTTAGTATCCCGACTACAAGACGTCTTGGTGGTCTTGTGAAATGTTTTCAGAAGCAGTACAATATAGACTTAGGGGGAGTCTATTCAAAGAATGCTATGTATTCCTTCGCGTTTTCTGATTTGGTGTTGTTGTTTGGAAGGTAGATAGGGATAGATGTGGAACTAGTATGTTCCTAATTTCAAGACTTTACCATAGAAGTTTCGAGTTTTTCTAGAGTGAAATTTTGTTGTTGCAGTTAAGAAGGATCAAAGGAATGCTTTGTATTTCTCTGCATTTCTCTACATTTGGATGTATGGTCTTGCAGTTTAAAGGATGAGTTAAATTTATCTATTTGATGTTTCTTTTTATGTTTCAAGTGTTCTAGTGTACCACAATAGGGGGAGTGTTGATCTTTTCCATATATTTCAAAGGGGGATAAAGTTGAACTCAAAATGCTATATCATATATAAGGGGTAAATTGGAATCCTGGTAGGGAGAAGACACATGTCTTTATGTGTGGCTAGGATTTTGTTGTCTGCCATCAAAATGGAAAAGGGGGATATTTTAAACCAAAGTTTGTCATTGATGTCAAAGGAATGTCAAAGGGATGTATGGTTACCAAAGAATATATGATAAGTGGTGGTACTATCTTTTCAAGAGTTGTATATCATACCTTTTTGTGTTGGTAATTTTACCATCATATCATGTTGAGTTGAACAAAGGTTGTCATTGGCACTGTCATTTCACTAAATCAAGAAACATACAATACTAGTTATGAAGTGTCTTTATTCCAGAAGTATGTTGGATATCAAAAGGTTTGTGTATGCTTGCAATATCATGCATTTATTTATTCACTATGACAAAGGTGATCCAAAAGGTTGTATGTGGATGATTTAGTTCAATGTGAGTTCAATGTTTCTCAAGTCTTCTCTTTGAGAGGAATTTTTTGGCTCTGTAGTTTGAAAAGAGAGTATGTCTACACATTTTCTATCATATTCTTGAGTTTCCAAAGGAGAAGTTCAACATACAAAAAGTTTTAAGTGATAGAAGGTTCTCTGTGCCTGTTTGTCAACCAATTGGTGTTCATGGCCTATGTAGTAATGACTAGTTGTGTGTAGTATTCAATTCTAGCATGTGGTGTCAAGATATTACTTGATTAAGGTTCATGTGGTAGTGCATGGCATCATGTTCTTTTGGAAGCAGGGTGATCCCAAAATAGTGGTTTACACTTTTTGGCCAAACTTGACATTGAACTGAATTTTTTTAACTAAATCTTCACTTTCAGGGACTTATAGTTGCTAAACCATGAGGAATTTGAAGATGATGCAAATTAGTGATTTGTGACATTTTTTTTATAGATTCTAAATATATATTTTTAATTTTTTTTGGAATTAGATTATATTTATTTTTTCATCTCTTTTGAAAACTAGTTTTTAATAGTAAACACCATTTTTAAATAGTGATGTTCACAATAAACAACATAAATTTTTTTCTATGAAAGATAAAATTATATTTTTTTTGAATTTAGATTTGAAACTATGATATCTAGCACGTTCATTTGGTTTCATAGTGTTTTATTGAATATTTTTTTCTTAATTAAGTTTTGAAGTCAAAGCAATTACAATTTAGACATAGGCGGACCATATACAACATAACTTTTTTTGTATGTACCAAAGTTCAATTTTTATTATTTTGTTGGATCAAGGAAATAAATACCTAGCATGGACATTAAGATTTTTTTTGGAATTTACCATTTTTCCACATGTGCAAAACAAAGAGCTTGATTTTTTAGTGAAAAACCTACATTCACAAGAATTAAAAAATAAATATAATAACCAAAATAAATATTTTTAAAATTATACTTTTTGGGAAGATTATAATAAGGAATACATACTTACAAAAAATCTATAAATGAATTTATTTGATCCCCCAAAAGGTAAATCAAAAGTCGTTTTTAATCAACATTTTGATAGGTGTAAAAGAGACTTTGTAATAGACATGGTTTAAAACTAGCAGGATCCTATCCAAGGGGGTTTTATCTAAAGTGGTTTGATAAAAGCCTCTCCAATTTGAATCCTTTAAATGGAACTTTTCAAGGCTTAAATCATTATATTTTCTAAAAATATGTGATTTCAGCAAAAATCAAGATGTCCCAAAAAGTGTAAACCACTATTATGGTATCACCCAACAAAAAAATTGATGTAGGACCAACCTATTACACATTTTATGAAATTTGAATTTAGGTCCACATTATGTTGTCCTAGTTATTTGTATATCCCTATCCGAAATAGAAGAGTGTTAATGTAATATCATGTACATATTCTTCAGTTGTGTGGATGCCTAGTGTGTTCAACAAGCGTGTGAAGTATATTTTGAAAAAAAGTTGGTGGTTGAATAGATAAGGAGACTATCTAAAGTTGCATCTCTAAGTGTGCATCATTATCAAAAGATCATAAGAAGTGTGAAGGAGTGTCTATTGCTAGTTAAAAAATTTATGAGTTGTGTTCGACTATAATTGAAGATGTGTAAGCATTATTTATGTAATCTGGTAGGACTGGTGTTCTACTATTGTATTGGTATAATTAGAGATTGGTGTCTCTAGTAGGTTGGTTCCTACATATACATTTGGGGATTGGTGTCTCCGGTAGGTTGGTGCCTACTTCATATTGTAAAATTCACTTGTATATTTTTACATTGTGAGGTTGGATTTGGATAGTAGATCCAAGAAACCATTCTCATTGTGGTTTTTCCCATCTTGGGTTTTGATGCAGGAGCATCCAGGGGTACCAAGCAATCTTGCACAACCAAAAATATTTTAAATTTTTATGCTTGTGTTTTATTTTGATTTTTGGTTGCAGGTGTAAATTGTTGAAATTTTCAACTCGTCCAACATAGAAAAATTTGGTGATGGTTATTGATTCATTGTTTTAAAATATTTGAGAAGTGTTATTTTTCCAAAAGGGAAAAATTCCATTTCCAAGCATGTGAGTGGACAATTATTGTAAATTGTAACTCCATTCAAAAAAATTTGGAATTGCATCTTGTAGGAGGACTGGAATGATGGGTATTGATGGAATGGAGAGAGTGGGTGTAAGGCGAGAAGAAAAATTTGAATCGTAGATTGAATTCATATGATAAGAAGATGAAATACATGCCAAGAAGGAGTAATGAGCATTCTTGAGGTTTAACTAGCATATTTCATTTTTGGTAAAAGAGAAGAGATTGTTTGGGTCATAATTATGAGACCTAGTCTTAGTAAAACAACCATAACTTTCTCATATGGTAATGAAATTAAGAATTTCAAAATGATTTGGAAAGATGAAAATGAGGTGAACCAAAATCAAAAACCATTTGAGGAAATTATAATGAATGATAGAACATTGATAGGTAAGAAGTGAACGGTTTTATTTGGTGGTTTAGTGGAGGTTGTTTTGAGAAACCAATAGAGGTTTCTTCTCACACAATTTTTATATATTGATGCTTTCTCATTTGGTGAAGTTGGCTTTGGAGGATTTGTAGGTTTAAATATTAGATTCTGCTAGATTGAGCATATGACTAAAAACTCCATTGTTGCAAATTTATATTTGCATAGAAGCCCATATTGTAAGGGATCTTCTGAGCTTCCGCATATTGTAATCTGAATTCATATTCCCTACAATAAAATTTAGTGTTTTTATTCTTGCATATGTTGTGTTATTTTGAGTTGTGTTATGAGTTTTTTAGATTTGTAAGAGGAGTTTATTTCATTAGTGGTATCAAAGAGAGAGAGTTCTTGAGTGTGTAGGCAGAAGCATTGATGTGAGGCAATTTTCACTAGGACCTGTGGTGATGTGTGAGTGATTTGTGTGTAAATAGATCATCGAATGTGAGGTAGTCTATACCTGAGAGGTTCAATATTGAGAGTGTGTGGCAAGTGTTTGATGAAATTTCAAAGAAGAAAGGCAACAAGTTTGTATTATTGTGTATGCAAGTGACTAGGCTGGAGAAAATATTGCAAAAGTATGTTTTGAGAAGTGTGAAGAAAGATGGTGAGATTGTAGTAAAGGATGAGAAGCAAAGAGAAAGTGCAACAATCAAAGAGGAAAATTAAGTTGCAGAAAAGTTAATTCCTTTGAAAGTGTGTCGCCAAAAAGTGTAGCCTTGGACACTTTTCACTCATTTGGATCTGTGCTTATGGATTTTGGATCTTTTTTAGCCTCTTTTTACCCCTTTCCAAGCCTTGTGCCAAAGTGTTGTAATTTTTTTTCACTTTCCTAGGTTTTTCATCACTAAATCAACCCTTTCTTATGCTATAATGAACCCTTAATGCACATACACAACAAACATTAATAATCACACTTTAATCTCCGAAAACCAATGAAAATTGCCTAGGTGGACTAGGTCACCCAAGGTGGACTAGGTCACCACCTTGGGTGACCTAGTCCCATGTGGCATAAAAAT
This sequence comes from Sequoiadendron giganteum, assembly GCA_007115665.2. Taxonomy (NCBI): domain Eukaryota; kingdom Viridiplantae; phylum Streptophyta; class Pinopsida; order Cupressales; family Cupressaceae; genus Sequoiadendron; species Sequoiadendron giganteum. Next base: position 659,520,611 of record CM021102.1, read on the forward strand.
CATAATTAAATCAAATTTATTTTGGGATTTTTCCTTCTAAACCCTAAGTTCGGTCTATATGGTGTTATTTTGCATCATAAATCATTACAAAATTTCTAAAATTCTGCATTTTCAACTTAGATTTGCATTATACACTACAAAAACCACCTACACCCATCAAAATATTTTGTAAAGTCTCAAAAAAATCACTAGGAGGACTAAGCCACCACCCTGTGTGACCTAGTCCCTTCAGGCTTCTGAAACTGCCTTTTACAGAGTTGAAAATCCTATTTTTAAGCTTCTGTTTTGTGCCATTACCTATCTGTATCAACTAGTTGTGTTTCTGTTACATGTATTTTATTAGAATTAGCTTAAATTAGCTTATTTCATACATTTCTTAGTTTTAATTTTGCATATACTACATTTCTTTTTTTAGATTGTTGCATAACGTAATCAGAAAATTACCTTGTTTCCCATCTAAAAAATTGCATTTCAACATTTCAGTTAAATAATTGCATTGCATTCGCTTTCCTCTCTCCTCTTACAATATTTAAAAAATAAATATGTGGCTTTGATTTGGTTTCAAATGGACTGTATAAATTCAACATCCTTGTTTATGAGTTCAATGTAGATTACAATAATGAATTCATTAAAGAACATATTAAAAACCAAACCATTGACACAATTCTTAACATTGCATTACCCCTTGATGAGGATGTTAGTGTTGACAATCATAAAAATAATAATTTTTCTTCTCTTTATACCTCTCCTATTAGTGATGAAGGTATTTTGGTGACAAAAGGTACAAGCTTTGAGGGTCTTGATTGTCCCTCTCCTCATCCTCCTTTGCCAACTTTTTTTTTTTTCTTGACATCACCTTAGCTAATCTCCCTAACCATAACCATCAAACTTGTCTTTCTTCTAATTTCCCTCCTCGATGAAAAGAGGATAGGTTTGTGTTAGAAGATACCTTTCCCAAGTGTCATGAGATTCTTGACCCTCCCTTCCTTAATGCTCCTGCCCTTTGGGAAAATCTATTTGACAATCATAGTGGTATTTCTCTTGATGCCTCTCCCCCTAGTGATGTAACATGTGATGAACCTCTTCCAAACTCTCCTACTAGGGTAGCTAGTATGGAACAAGAGAAAGAAACCTTAAAAAAAAAGACAATCAAATAAACCCCTCTCCTAATCATCCCATCCTTGAGCCTTCCCCTCCTTGTGACAAAGTCATTTTAGAAGAACTAATCCTTAAATGTCAAGAACATGAGGTTTGTAGTTCTCCTAAAATCTCTCTTCCTAGAGAGGATATCATGATGCAAGCCAAGGATAAAATTGAATCTCCTTCCCAAGGGGATGTTAATATTATTCAGCCTCAACTCATCCTTTATCCACCTTGAACCAAACCCCAACCTGAATTCATCCTCTACCCACCTAAGAATAATGTGTTGTATTAATCGAGTCCTAATACCATTGCTCATACACATTACACAAGAAATAATCCATGATCCCACCCACCAAACTTCACATCCTTACCTTCATTCCCTGCCATCTTACCTACTACCGCTCGCTTAAACTCAATCCTCAATCCTCAGGGAGTATGACCTTGTTGATCAACTCAAAAACACTCTGCTAAAATATCATTATGGGATCTCATTCAAGTCTCCCCTAACTATCACAACATGATGCAAAATTCCCTACAAAAAGTTCCTATCCCTTCTAATGCAAAACCAAATGACACATCAACTATTATTCATAGAATTAATGCTGATATTTTTTTTCACCAAAGTGAGCTCCCTCCTTTGGATGCACAAAAACAAAATGAAGCTAAGTTTGTAATAATCTCTCAATACAAAACAAAAGGGATCAAGAGAACTCTTGTAGATACTGAATCTTATCTTAATGTGTGTAGGGTGCGCCTTTTGGATAGGCTTAGAATTGCTAGATCCCACGTCAAATCCAATTCTCTATCTATCAGAGGATTTGACAATGTCAGTAAGCAACTGCTCGGTGTGATCACTATACCTCTTACAGTTGGAATGGCCACATTGGACACTAAAATCCATGTTATGCCTCATGAACTTTCATACAATATTCTCTTAGGTAGGCCGTGGATTCATGCTATGAATGGAGTGCCTTCCACTCTTCATCGTAAGATGAAATACATCTACAACAAAAAAGTGTACACACTTGATGCTGATCCCAAACCAAACAGTTGCTTAAGCATTAAGAAATCCAAAGAGAATCACTTCAACACCTTAACACCAACCACCCAAGTGGAACTTGGACAACAAGCATCCCTAGATGATGATTGGGGTTCCTTAGACTCCACACCTCCTTTACTAGGAGTATCCAAGATCATCAAAAATGACTCTAAAAAGGGAAACACAGTCTTGTCAACACAAGACTCAACCGATCATTTGATAGAATCCCCCTGAACTACTTTAGACAAACAAGCCAACAAAAAACCCTCACCTGATCCAAAAGTGTTGAAAAATCTCTATGGAAAAGGTTATGAGCTTATGAAACAACTTGGCTATAGTGGAAAAGGATGTGGTGCTAATGTACAAGGTTTTCGCACCCCTATCGAGCCTCACACACAAACATCTAACCATGGTCTTGGATTTTTTCCATTAATTGAAATCATCAAACCTTCACCTCCCACCAACACCATCCCCAATCACCCTTCTAATCCAACCTTAGAAAGTGATCCTTTGAAACTAAAAAAGGACTCTTTGCTTAATGCCAATGTCATCCTGCAACCCACTACTGATTTGGATTTTACACACTCCTCCAAAGGAGTACACAAAATCTCACACTCTATAGCACCTTGCGTAGGTATGACATCCTATACTAAGAAAGACACTTCTTTCTTACAAACCAAAGGATCAACTTCTACCCTTGATCAAGAGGGCATCTTGTTGAGAATCCTCCAAGATCACTTGACCTCCCTTCCTCCCTGAACTCGAAAGAAATATTCCACCAAACATTCCTTTTTTGCTTACCACTGAGTTCATGGTCATCACACTAATGAGTGTAAGGCCTTGAGTAGCAAAATTCAACATCTCAAGGATTTTGGTGTTCTCCCTTATGTGAGGACACCTCATTCCTCTAATTGACACTGATTTTCAATCTAAGCTTGCATCTCATCAATCCTTTTGGCTCGCTCTTGTCCTACACTAAGTGGGGGCAAGGGGTTAGTTATCCTTTTCCCTCGTATGTCACTTGTCGTTCTCTCTTTCGACTAGTTGTTAACCTTTCATGAACATATAAGAGAAAGCTTGGGATGTGGATGACATGTCTTAAGTTGACTCACATGTGACATACTACCCTTTTCATGATGTAGCTTCTCGAAAACATATGACTCGACATAGGGCTTTTCGAACAAGCTCTCATATCCTCTTCTTCTTCTACTTTAAGGAAATTTGTCACATAATGGTGTTAGCAACCGCTTTAAAGTGGGGGCATACATCACCACTCATATTTCAATGTGTGGTTTTCTTTTTCTTGCAATCGCCTCTCTTGGAAACATTAGGTACAATGTTGCTCAGGATGAGATATCTGCATTTTTCCTCTTTTGCATACAAGATGAGTCCTTCCTCTCTTGGATACAACATGAGTCCATTTTTAGTTTTCCTCTCTTGGAGAAATTACACATAATGTTCCCTAAGATGAGACATTGCACGAACTAAGAAAAATCCCTTTGAACACTCCTTGCATCATCATTTCTAAATCGTTTTCTTTTGTGGTACCTTATCAAAGTTATCAAGAGGTTTAACTTTGGTATGGTTTGAGAAGGAAGCCCAAGCGGCATGAATTTACCCACAACCACCTTTGTGTGTGTGAGTACATACCAAACCGTGTGTATGTTTCTCACCTTTTGGGCCTTCTCACCTGACGGACAACCAAGAAGTCTCGTCACCCTAGAGTGAGTACACTTCTTCTTTTTGGACAAACAACCTAGATTTGATCCACAACTAGCTGGACAAATTGTCAAAGCTTGATCCAAACTTTTCACCTTTTCTTCTCCTCTTCCTTCTAGTCCTTGTCATCACATGATCACATATCTTGTCTTGCTGTAAATCATTCACCCTTGAGTGTGTACTTTTGCATTGATGTCTTTTTGACTTAGAATCTCGAATCCTGGGGGCTTGACCATCTTCTTCCTCTTTTCCATTCTTCACCATCTCCATTGGGCTACTTTAGTGTGAGTTTGAAGCAAGTTCATCCTCTCACTAAAGTGGGGGCTAAATGTGTCACCAAAAAGTGTAGCCTTGGACACTTTTCACTCATTTGGACCCTTTCCTATGGATTTTGGACCATTTTTAGCCTCTTTTTACCCCTTTCTAAGCCTTGTGCCAAAGTGTTGTAAGGTGTTGTAAAACATTTTCAACCTTTCCTAGGATTGTCATCACTAAATCAACCCTTTCTTATGCTATAATGACCCCTTAATGCACATACATACCTTACTTTAGTGTGCTTTGTGAGACAATCCCGACAAACATTAATAATCACACTTTAATCCCCAAAAACCAATGAAAATTGCCTAGGTGGACTAGGTTGCCACCTTGGGCGACCTAGTCCCATGTGGCATAAAAATCATAATTAAATCAAATTTATTTTGGGATTTTTCCTCCTAAACCCTAAGGTCAGCCTGTAAGGTGTTATTTTCAGGAAATTCAGGGCACAACTTGTATAAATAAGGGTTTTTCCCTCATTTTTGGGGCTCTTGATTCATTATTCATTCACTCTCCTCTCAATCTCTCATCTCTCCTTCTCAAGAAATTTAGGGTTTGAGTATTCTAAGTCACCAAGACATCTCTCTCAAGAAGCATCCAAAAGGCTAAATCCTCCATTGCTGCAACTCAAGATCTATCATCAAGGCAAGGTAAACTCCATCACTCCTTTGTTCCATGCTTCATTACATCATTACATTATTTCTCTATTTTGGTTTGATTACTCAAAAGGGGTTTGACTAAGACAAACCCCTAATCCCTAACAATCAACAAGTTTTCCCTCTTAGTATGATTTGTAGGTCTTGTATGCAGATTTTGAAAAGAACCAAGGTGGAAGAATCTTCATCAATTTGTCAAGGCTCTTCAAGGTTGGATAAACCCTAGTTGAGGCTTGGAGAACACCTATAAACCATATTGTGCAGTTTCAGATCTGGATACCTGGAGGAGCAAAAAGTGCAGACCGAGGGCTTCCATTTCGACTCTTTGATTTCCATAAATTCAATAGAGGACTAAGTCACCAACATTGGTGACCTAGTCCCACTAAACCTGTTTATCAATTTTTTTTAGAGATCTAGATACCCTTTTGGCTAAAATGGGCTCCAATGTAGTTTTCCAAATCTAGGACTAGGTCACCCAGAATGGTGTAAGTGTCCCAGTAGGCTTAAATTTTAGCATCAACAACATTTCTAGCTTCTGCAAGTTTCCAAGTGCACACCCCTTTCATCTCCAACCTTCTGTTTTAGCTTAATGTACATTTCTTAGGTCATTTAATACATATCACAATGTGTTTTCCAACATAGTTACATTCTCTAGGTTTTACATTAGTAGTTAGTTTTTGTTTTCCATTCCCAACAATTAGACATATTTCACACACACATCACAAAACCCCCAATCAATCCTCCTTATCTTTGAATGTAACATATGAATTTTGGCCTACTTCTTTCTCCTTTTAGGTGAATAACCCTAGAAGCATAAGAAAGAATTAAGGTGCCAAAATATTTGTTACAGGAGGACACAAAGACAATGATGACAATGAGTAGTGAAGGTGAAAGTATTGTAGTTGAAAGTGAAAGAGTAAAAATTGCAGTAGTTGAGGATGTTGCAGTTAAAACAAAGTATGCAGTGATGTATGAGGATCTAGTGTTCGATGAGGAACTTGATGAAGATCAGGATTTTCTTAAGGAAGATATTGAAGAGATAGAGAAGTTGTTCAATGCAACAACAAAGATAGTAGCATTCAGTAGTGAAGAAGAAGATGTTGTGACAAAAAAAGTCATCAAGGTAAAATCTATTTTTTATGAGTTTTATAATGTTGAATTTTATAGGATTTGCATTGTGAGATGAGAAAAGAGTTATAAAAGAAAAATGATTTTGAGGATCCATAGTGGTATATAGATGTATACTTGTAGGTAGAAGCTATGGAGGAAGCTTCAGGAGAGATTTGGTGGAGGTGGTCGGTTTGTGGTGGGTCAAAACCCATGAAAGAGGGGAGGAGGATGGTACATGGTGGATACAAGTCTATGAGAGAAGAGAAGAATGGTAAGCAGAGTTGTTGGAGGAGAGAAAAGCTAGTACCACCAAGATGTTGGAAGAAGAGGAAGAAGAGGAAGAAGAGGAAGAAGAAAATATTTCATGTGCACTTTGGACAATGATGAAGTTCATTGCAAATTGCTTGCAATCTGAAAGAATGGTTCTACCATTCAACTCCAGTTTTGTGAGCTTATTCTCACAAACTTCTACCGTAGGTGTATGATGTAGGAGCATCCATGGGTACCAAGCAATCCTGCACAACCAAAAATACTTTAAATTTTTATGTTTGTGTTTCATTTTGATTTTTGGTTGTAGGTGTAAATTGTTAAAATTTTAAACTCCTCTAGCATAGCAGAATTTGGTGATGGATTGTAGTAAAATCAATTAATTAATTGATTCATTGTTTTAAAATATTTGAGAAGTGTTATTTTTCTAAAAGGGAAAACTTCCATGTCCAAGCATGTGAGTGGACAATTATTGTAAATTGTAACTCCATTCAAAAAAAGAAGAAATTGCATCGTGTTGGAGGACTGGAATGATGGGTATTGATGGAATGGAGAGAGTGGGTGTAAGGTGGGAATACAAATTTTAATCGTACATTGAATGCACATGCTAAGAAGAGGAAATCCATGCCAAGGAGTAATAAGCATTTTGGAGGTTTGGCTGGGATATTATTATTTTTGGGAAAAGAGAAAAGATTGTCTGGGTCATAATTATGAGATCTAGTCTCAATAAAACAACCATAACTTTCACATATGGTAACAAAATTAAGAATTTAAAAATGACCCAAAAAGATGGAAACGATGCACACCAAACCTAGAAACCGTTTGAGGAAATTTTGATGAATTAGAGAACATTAATATGTAGAAAGTGACAAGTTTTCTTGGTGGTTTAGTGGAGGTTGTTTTGAGAAACCAATAGTGGTTTCTTCTCACACAATTTTTATATATTGATGCTTGCTCATTTGGTGAATTTTTATTTGGAGGATTTGCACGTTTACATAACTATATGCTGCTAGATTGAACATAGGATTGAAAAATCGATTGTTGCAAATTTATATTTGCATAGAAGCCCATGTTGTAAGGGAGCTTATGAGCTTCCACATATTGTAATCTCAACTCATATTTTCTGCAATAAAATTTAGTGTTTTCCTTCTTGCATATGTTGTGTTATTTTGAGTTGTGTTATGAGTTTTCAAATTTGTAAGAGGAGTTTATTTCATAAGGTTTCCACATATATCTAGTGTTTTCTTGTGTGAATGTGTGCTCTTAATTTTACTTGATTAGTAAAGTGAAGATTAAAGTATTTTGATATGTGTGAATGAGTTAAGAGTTCTAAATAGATTTGATCTACTGAGTCACCCCTCCCTCAGTAGATTGTGTGCCCTTCATATTTATTCCTTAATATTATATAGGTTTTTTATAGTGAATTATGATTTAGTATTCAAGAAACAAAGCTTGGAAATTTATGAGGCTTATGATTATGCATGTTATGTTGAGAATATTCATGAAGGGCCAATAGTTAGGAAATATTTTGTAAATGAAACTAATTTAATTTTCAATAATTTAGATGTTTAAGATCAAGGAGTATATTATAGAGATATTTTTCCTCACACTTAGGAATATGATTTGGTGAATGAGAGCAACTAGATAATGAGAGAAAAATACTCAAGGTTAGTTGAATGAATCACATATTATTATTTATATCCATAAAGATACATATGCACTTATTATTCTTGGTTGAGAATTATTTAGTATCAAAATAAAAGATGAATTACTTACTAATTTTTATGCAAAATTTATGAAAAATATTTCTATTATCCCAAGGGTTTTTAGGCCTAAAATTTAATTTAAAGTAATAGAAACCTACTAATCTCAATATTTTTTTTAATTGGGCTGATTGTATTGAATAAATGAAGAGTGAATATGTGGAAAAAAATTGTATTCAAAGATTAATAAAAATGAAGTGATTGTCATAGAATATTAAGAATAAAATGCATGTATTGATAAAGTGGTAAAAAAAATATGAAGATGACACATGTGACAAATAAATTGAAGAGATCAACTTATGGATATGCATTGTGATGATCAAATTCATGATGAATATGAAGAAGACAAAAAGTTTTTAGTCCTACATATTGTGATGAAATTAATTGTGAAAAAGTAAGTACACAATGGAAGTATTCAAAATGGTAATTTATATTTAATGGACACACTTGGTGGCATGGATTATGTGCATGAAGAAATTAAAATTGAGATTTATTTAAATTTAAATAAGGTAGAATATTTATTGGTTGAAACTAATAAAATCAATCTAGAGATATGTTCAAATGATACACCTTAAGCATCTCTTTTTTTTCTAATATTTCTAGTATTTCCTTTGATCAATATGTTAATTTATTTATTTTTTATGTGTAATAATCCTTCTCAATCTTTTAAATTATGTATGGATGCATATTATGATATGGTTGTCAATATTTCTGATTTTAATGTTATTCCAACTAGAAACCAAATTATAGAAAAGATATATTATATTGAATGGGATTGGAATGTTGGCATGCATGAGGAAGATGAAAATGAAATATTATCTAATTTTAAATATAATTTTTTTTTTTATGGTAAGTTTACAAGAACCTAACATAAAGAATAAAAATGAAGAAATAAATTCATCTCTTGAAATACATCAACATATTATTGATAATGATATGTTTGAAAAAGTAGAATTTCATATGAAAACACGAGAAAATATTCCTTGTGTTGTAAAATATTCAAATTAGGTGTATCTTCTTATCCCTAAACGTTATAAAGCAATCTAAAGGGTAGTAAGTTACCCTATTTTTTTCATCATTATAATTTAATTTAATTTAAGTTACCCTATTTTTGTGGCATGGATTTAGTATGATGGATGACATGAATTCATAGGGATGTGAATACTTTTGTGTTTTAAACTAGAATTATGAAGTATTATACAATGTTATGAGCTAAAATTATTAGACTTAGTTTATGTATCTAACTAGTAGCAAATTTAGTAATACAATGAGTTAGTTAAGTATCATTTTTCACATAGAAGCTATAAATGATTTTTAGGTCATATTTTGAGAAGTCTTTAAAAATATGATCTTTGATAGACAAAATTTTCTAGGTTCATTTTTCTTAAGGGACTTGGGTTTCTAAGAGGTGGTAAAGGGAAAATGAATAAGTATCGAGTTGCTATTTTTGTTTCTCATCCTTGTGGTTTTATATTGTGCAACCATAATTTTTTTATATCAATGATGAAATGGTTTTATCTATTTCCTTGTTTGTGTGATCTACTTCTTAGAGTTCTTTGAATTCTTTCCATGTTTTAGCCTATGTAGAAATTATTAGTTCATTCCTATTTCTAAAAAAATAAATTTCTTTGCTAAAGATGTCATTCTAGTTTGTGTTCCCTTTGGTGTTTCAATTTACCTGAATCAAGTTGAGATTAAATTTTTTTTCGTTCATGTGAGGTTATTTTTTTACAATAATTCTAAGCTAATTGAGAATACATGATTAAGAAGTTCCCTAAAATTGTCTAGAATAATAAAAATGAACAAATAGCTAAAAATAGTAGGATTGCTATTGTTATTAAGTTTACATTTAAGCAATGTATGGATTATCTAAAATTTTACCTAAAGCTCCAAGAATGCATTGCCAAACTTGAAATTCATTTTTAAAAAATCACACTGAAATAGAAAATTATTAAACCTTTTTAATTTTAGAAGTCCTAAAAAATATTAAATTACACTTTTGAAGGTTCAAACATGGAATTGGGCTCTAAAAATTGCCAAAATTTGGATGTCTTAAATTTTTAAAAATGGAAGGTCAAATGGCTACCTAGATCAAATGTAATGGATTCTGTTGTAATGAGTTTTCTTTGAAATAATGATATGAATACAAAATTATAAAGTTGGTTTTCTCCTGTATGTTCTTCGAAAGAAGTATATTTTCAAAGAAAATAGAGAATTTATGCTCGCTCATTTTATATAATATTTTCATGCTTGATTAGTTCATTGTCAAGGAGGGTGCTTAGTATTTTTAGAAAAAAATGGAGTGTGCATTATTTATTGAGAATTAGTTAGTAAAATTATTTTCTACAAGTCAAATATACAAGTTTAAATTATTTTCAAATCCCGTATATTGAATTTTGTTAAAATAAAATATTAGATCAAGTTTTAGACTCTATAATTCCCTAGAGAAGGGATCAATATTTTCATCATCCATACCCACTCTAATATTTAGAATGAAAAAATCCCATTTTTTTTGGCATGTTAGTAGTTTAGGTGTCATGTTCATTTCCAAGCATTAAGGGTGATATGAAATTTGATATTGTGGAATCACTTTTAAATATTTACTTATATGCATGAACAATTATTTATTTATCACTATTATAATTATATAATTCATACAGATCTAGTGATGTTTTAGGTGTACCTACCTAGGTTTTACAAATACTAAAGTGAAGGAGAGACATATCTATTTCTCATTTGTTGGCTCATCCTTTGAATAGTATTAATCATAGGAATTTGTAACTCTTGAGAGATTGTTGAAAGTGAATTGGAGAACTAATATGATAGAGAAGAAGAAGATGTTTCATATTATAGTTTAGATAATGATGTAGGATGAGCACACAAAATAATTAGACATGAACATTGCTCCCACCTTGAGGATATCAATAAGAAAAATAATTATAATTGACAAGTATAGCCCATTAGATTCTATTTTTTATTTTCTTTGGTGAGTAATTACAGTGAACCTAAATATTTTATGGAGGCTCCCTTTGGAGGATAGTGAGTCTTGGATGCAAGCTATGTAGGAGGAGATGATGTCCTTGGATAGTTGTGACACATGGGATCTTGCTAGCTTTTTTAATGGAATAAAACCCAATAGTTACAAGTGGGTCTATAAAAAAATATGGTATAGATAGTTAGTGAAAGAGGTACAAGGATAGATTGATGGACAAGGGCCTCTCACCTCTATTCCTTGTTTGCTACTTCTGCCTCCAAGGAGTTGAGTTGATTTTAGAAAAAAAATATTTAATTTTGATAAGATTTTTATTAAGGGAAAATAGGTTTTGAAGGCCCCAAAAACCATAATATAATAAATCATAAAATATTAAAAGCTAACTAGAGAACAAAAAAACATTTTCAAAGTGAACCATCAACATAAAGAAGAAGAAACTATAAAAGAATAGACACAAAGTAGACATATTAGAGGTGTTTTAGGGTATCATCCACCTCCAACTCATACACATAGAAATCCTATTGAAGCTTCATGAATTCAATGAGGTCATTACTTTTATCTTCAAACATTTTTTTCTTACTCAACCTTTTTATATTGCTAAGTTATCTTCTATTGCATCTTGTAATTTTGAGATTGCGAAATGTTAATATTATTTCTTGTATGGGTATCTTGAGGATGTTATTTATATGTAATAGCTTGATTATTATGTTGTGAAAGAGAAGGATTTTGGTTTGTAGGTTGAAATGGTCTTTGTAGGTCTAAGAAAATTTCCTAGGATGTAGTATTAATTTTTTGATTCTTTTGTATTGAGTTTGGGTTTTCTTCAAATCTAGGAAGATCATTATGTTTATGTTAAAATTATTGGTGATTATGGTCTAATAATTATATTGCATAGGGATGATATTTTGTTTATTGGTGTGAACCCCAATCCTATACCTGCACAAATACAAGAAACAAACAAATTAGTATGATCAATATGCAAGTAAGAATAAGGATTCCCCATTAAATCCATTTGCAATGATCAAATAGGAAAGAAAATGAAGAAATGAACAAAGAACACAATGAAATCCTATTCTAAGATGCAAACTCTTGATCCCATGGGGGAATTGGTGCCAATTATGTGTAGAAATTGGCCCTTTCTCAACTCCTTTGTAAGCTTGATGATGGTTGATCCACTTGATGGTGAAGAACAATGTGACTTCTTGCTAAAATTTGCAATAACCTAGCTATGGTGATGGAAAATGCTCAAGAAGATGGATTGAATTGCTCTCAATTGAAGATAATAACTTTGCATTCAAATTGTGGATGATAGAATGAGAGGAAGAGTCTCTCATTTATAGATTTGAAGAATGAGAGAAGAGGAAAAATGGATGAATGTGAGACAAAAGACCAACCAATGAGAGAAGGCCACTTGTCCACGTGTGATTGGAGGAGGAATGAACATAGTTTGGTCAATGTGCATGATAAATGCTATGAGATTCAAATTTTAAATTTGAATGTGACATGTTGGAGAGAGAAGGAAATAGAGTTAATGTCACTTGGCTCAAGGCCAAGGACATGTAAGAGGCCTTAAATGCCTTGTTCGAAGTACCCATCCCCTTTTGGAGGGATTTTTGAATTGGAAGAATATTCCACAAAAGATGCACTTTTGAATGGAAATTGATGAATTAATAAATCAAATAAATTGATTTATTGTGCAAGTTGCAATATCTAGAGGATTGGAGTGATTAGGATTAGCATTAATAAAGATTTGATTAATTAAGAGGGGGATTAGCTGATTTGACCATTTTGACTTAGATTTTAGGATTTAAATAAATCAAAGTTGAGAGGAATAATGATTTTAGATTTAATTAAATAAAGATTAATCTATTTAATTAAAGGAGGATGATGTTGGATTTAAACCAAATAAATATTTATTTAATTTAAATGATATGGATTTAGGGATTAATTAAATAAAATGATTTATTTAATTAAAAGGGAGATTACAAATTAATTAAATAAAATTGATTTATTTAATTCAGAGATGAAGAGTGATGAATTTAATCAAATACAAATTATTCAATTAAATGACTAGCAAAGGAGATGATTTATGATGAAATGGTGTTAGTAAATTAGAATCTAGTGTGTCAGATTGAATTGTATATTTTCCATGTCTACATTTTGCACCTCTTTGAAGCAATGTACTTGTTGCATTGGTTCAAAGAATAAACTGATGTGATCAAAGTTCAATTTTTTTTTGATTTTTAGATGCCCCACTATTGCCCCAGCGGAAGGATTATGCTGATATGTTGCCCCCTTGAGAGATCAAGCGGAAATATTCAATTTTCCAATCGAGATCACGATAAAATGCGAGAGGAGTGGTTCTATTTATCTAAGGATGATAGACAATTATTTTAGAAAGATCAAATATTTGACATAGACAATTTTGATGATGTATAGACAATCATTGGCCATGGGTAGTCTCGTGTATATTTTGATACAACACACCAACTTTAGATAGAAATTTTAGTAAAGATAAAAGAATAAAAAGAATAAGATGATGAGAAGAGGATCCAACAAGCCTACACTATGATGATGATGATGATTTTCTTACTAGGAGTTGGGATTTTCAAAGGGCCAATTACTTTATGTTTGATAACACACATAGGTATGATGCATCAAGGTATAAAGAACCAAGATGGCATTGTACCTAGTGTGATGGAATTTGACTCAAAAATCAAATAGGAGTATTCCTGTTCACACCTGACATACAAAAACCTTGCTAGGATGCACCTAACAAAGCAAGTATTCACCAAGTTATTTTAAAAGAACATCCAAAAAGCACAACAGACAAAAAGATAATGATCGTTGCCCCGTTCCTTTCTCTCTAAACCTGTTTTGTTTAGGCATCATCGAGAGGTCCTTGGAATGAACACAAAATAAGATAAGTCAAAAAGACCAGATAAAGTAAAAAAACAAGCTAATGTTCTTCATACCGCTAGCCAAGGATAAACTACTACGAGATACTTGATGCTTATGTCCATCGTGGGAAGGATACATCCTAAGATATGTTTTGATCAGGGTTTTGGTGAGACTGATTGGGTGATAAGCTATTGATACTCCGAGTTGATCAACTTGCTTGCTTACTGACCTAGACTTGAGACTTTGACAATTAGGGTGTTCACTTTGGAACCTGCTAGACTTGCTTTTGATTGACTCACCAAAGGATGAAGGTGATGATTGATTTATTAGGATTGAGACAATCGCGGGTGAAACTGAGATGAGATGGATGCACCATTTTGGGTTTTTCAAATTTTTGAGGCTGTTTTTGATTTTTCAATATTTTTGATTTTTGAGATTTATGACCAAGAGACTAACTTAAAGACCTATCCTAGGGGTCTTAAGAGTTGATCCATATATTATCTTTGCCTATTTTATACACGCACAGACCACGTAGTTTGACTGATGACAAACTCGACTCCATGATGAGAGATTAGCAAATAGATTGCCAAATTGTGATGGACACCTAAACGACTGACCTAACATGTGAAATAGATGGGAAAATGGATTGCCATTGCGATGGATGCCTAAAGGACTAACCTAAAATTTGAAATAGATGGGAAAACAGATTGCCATTGTGACAGACGCCTAAAGGACTGACCTAAGGTGTGAAATAGATGGGCAAATGGATTGCCGTTGCAACGGATGCCTAAAGGACTGACCTAAAATGTGAAATAGATGGGAAAACCAATTGCCATTGTGACAGATGCCTAAAGGACTGACCTAAATGTGAAATAGATGGGAAAATGGATTGCCATTGCGATAGACACCTAAAGGACTGACCTAAATGTGAAATAGATGGGCAAAAAGATTTCCATTGCGATGGATGCCTAAAGGACTGACCTAAAATGTGAAATAGATGGGAAAATGGATTGCCATTGCGACAGACGCCTAAAGGACTGATAAAAAATGTGAAATAGATGAGAAAATAGATTTCCATTAGGACAGATGCCTAAAGGACTGACCTAAATGTGAAATAGATGGGAAAATAGATTGCCATTATGACGAAAACCTAAAGGAGTGACCTAAATGTCTCGGGGATGATCAAAGATCAACCTTGCCTACATTCAAGCTTATAGAGGACGTAGTTTAGTTAACATTTTTTTGATGTTTTATGACATTTTGAGATGTTTTGGATTTTGAATGATTTGATGATTTGGATATGGATATGTCATGATATTAGTGCTCTGTTTTGAGATTTTTTTGAATACCAAGCTAGGGTTGATTGATTAGATCAATGGATTGATGATGATAACATTGTTGAGGATACACAACAATGCAAGGATAGTGTTAAGCAACATGAGGATTGGGAAGGATATCCCAAGATGATGATGAATTGATTGGATTTGATTCATCAAGATTTGAAACAAAATCTATTTTGAATGATTTGATGTGACATTGAAGTACACATTAGATGCAACTGATATTGATTTTTTGGATTGATGTTCGATGAAAGATAAAGCTTGATAAGGAAATTTGTCTCATCAAAATATTCCATGGGCTAGTGATTTAGATTCATGCTCACAAATGCTTTGACCAATTTGATTTTGCATTTTCCAATGTTTGAATCACCACATAAGTTAGAGGATATATATCAAGATTTATTCCTGAAGAAAGATGCAAACATCTGCCCCCAGTGTCTAGCTATGTATGGAAGGCCATGGGTGGATTCATAGATAGATGGATGGATGGAGGGATATGGTAAGCACACAAAGTATGCCAAGGATTATCTTGTGATAAGATAAGGTGTTCAAATAAATGATGCTCATTTGGATAATGCTTCAAGGCTCAAATAATGTTGGGTAGGATAGGATCAATGAACATGACCCATGTTAAGATGTTTACCATAAGCAAGTGTAAAGTAGGCACCAAAATTTTCCAGGATCAAGATAATTTGGATCATGGATGCATATATATGAAAATGGATTGGATAAATGGTTCATGGATGAATGGATTTATTATGGATAAGATGGATGGAATGTTGGATTTGTTATGGTTGGGATGAGATGCTTCCAAATGAAGTGGCACAAGTAGATGCTCAATTATACACATGATGCCTATTTCCCAGGTTTTCATCATGGTACATGTCCAAAGTGCCACCGAAGTGGTTTTCACTAGAGGACGATTTTTTTCATTACTGTTTTCAATCCTTTTTTTTTTGGATTTTTATAGTTTTATATTTTTTTGTATTTTTCGTGGAAAGATTTTATACTCATGCTGAACCACTTGGTGGTGCTGATGTTGATGCTTCTATCATAATGTGCCATCAATATCCTACTCGAAGAAGTTTCTTTTCCAAAATACGTGCACTTGAATGCAACTTTTGAGATCCTTGATCTTCTTTACTGATATCGGAGTTAACTTTTTCTTTGTGCGCACATCGTGATAGAGTGCCTTCTAAATCCTTATGATGAAGGGTCATTGCCAACACATGGTCAATGTGAGAATTGGATATCATGCATGGAGGAGTGGATGGTGTGTGTTTAGGAATAAAATATGGATTGGTTGATAGTTTGGAACCTTTGATTCTCCAAACTTGGGAAGATGAGAAATGATGGGTGGATACAGAAGTGTGCATGGAATTAGGACCAACTGCTTGATACACTTTGTATGTCGCTTGAGAAGCATGTTTTTTCCTTTGTGGACATCTTTGATGGATACTTGCCCCTTTTTTTATTTTTCCCCATAGTTTCTTTGACTGATGGAGTATGATAGGGGCCATCTTTCTTTGTATTTTTTTGTATCCATATGTATTTGATTTGTCTGATATGCTTCTCAAATTCTTTTTGTTTGATAAAATTCTTCATTCTTTGATTCAAATCTTTATTTTGATGTTGGTCCCAATTCGTGGATGGGGTGATGGGTGGATGAAGATTCATGATGTGGCTAGTTGTACTATTGGCATTGGCTTCACCATAAGGATCCTTCGTGCCCCCTATGTTGACATTTTCTTGAGATGAAGTTGCCCCCAGTATGGTGATAGTAGCACCTTTGTTCTTTGATTCTCCTTGTTTTGAGATGCCTTTTTCAAAATGCATTGTCTGAAAAATGACCACTGTAGATGACATCATTTAAATTTGTTGCTCTGCTAACTCTGGAATATCCTGTTTTGTCTAACTTGTTTCCTTGAGTGGATAATGTTGGATATATTCATACATGATGTCCTCAGTCTGAATTTGGGATATATCAGACCTTGATGTTGACAACTCAGTTTGACCATAGGAATCAATAACCTACTCTTTTTGTGTAATAATGTCAAGAGTAAAGGAATCCTATTCTGAATGAAGATCATCTACGTGTCCATCCAAGGAAATAATCTCATGGGTAGATGGAGCAACATGTTCTATGTGGATGTGATCATCTTGTATAGATAGGAGGGTGTCCATTATTTCATTGTAGTAGCTTAGAGATACAAATTCTTGATCTCGAATGATTTTGGATTTGCTTTCGACATGCTTTGGATCAAGTTCTTGATATGAGTCAATTTCAAAGGATGGATTTCTTACAAAGGGTTCTTGGATATCTTTATTAGGAATGGGAAGTGGCTCAATATCCTCTTGAGTTTTGAGTGGACTTCAATCAAATGGTGAGTTGAGGATTTCTTCAATATCTATAACCATGAGGTGAAAGGATGTCAATATGTCTTGGAAAGGTCTATTGCTAGACTTTGGTGAAATATGTGGATCATTCTTTGGAATAAATTCTTGAGATATGTCCTCTAACATTAGGTGATGTAGAGACATTTTCTACATGATCATTTATCGAAGAATCTTGATCATCATTTTCAACGATTTTGGTGGGAGTTTGTTGCAAGCTCTGTTGTGCAAGTAAGGCTTGCTGATATGCCTGCTAAGCCAATAATGCTTGTTGTTGGTCGTGTCATTTTTGTGCCAACAATGCTTGTTGTTGGGATTTTTGTTGAGCTAATTGTTGATACAGTTGTTGATGGATTGCTTGCAACTATGCCCGGTATTGTTCTTGTGCCTTTTGAGCCTGGTGCTGGGCTTGAGCTTGAGCTTGTGCTTGTTGGGCTACTTGAGCTGCTTACACAACTTGTGCGGCTCATTGGGTGTGTGCAGCTTGAGAGACTTGTTGGGCATGTGCAACTTGAGCAACTTGTTGTTGTGCTTGATGAGAAACTATCTGTACAACTTGTTGGTTTTGGACCACCTTTTGGCGGGTAGCTTGTCGAGCAGCTTGCAACACGATGGAGAATGAATTTTCCATGTGTTTTGGTGGAGGTGGTGGTGGATTGGGAATGGTGTTGACCATTGGGGTTTCTTGGATGGTTGCCATCTATTGTTGTGATATCAATGGCAAAATGAGAGGATTTTATATGATGCTTTGACTTATGAATGAGGTGTTTCTCAGGTTTGGTTGATTGATGGTTGGTAAAGGGGGAAGGCTCATGCCTTGATTGTTTGGTTGATAGATTTGTAAGTTTTGAATTTGATTTAAATCTACCAAAGGGAAAGGTGTTCCAAAATTTAGATTGGGCATGCTCACTTTTGTTGTACCATTGAGGTTTGGAGGAAATAATGATCCCATGTATGGATTGCAAAAATGCAAGTTTTGAAAATCAATTGGTATTGTAAGACCCTAATAGTTTG
The DNA here is from genome assembly GCA_007115665.2 of Sequoiadendron giganteum. NCBI lineage: Eukaryota > Viridiplantae > Streptophyta > Pinopsida > Cupressales > Cupressaceae > Sequoiadendron > Sequoiadendron giganteum. The sequence goes on from CM021102.1 coordinate 659,539,264, forward strand.
GTTGACTTGGATTACTCATGATGTATGAATCAAGTTTATATTCCATGATCCTCTTGTGTTTTTACCTTGTTGTAAAAGTGAACGTCTAAGGGATTTAGGACCAATGATGGGATGAAGGATGAAAGGGGTGAATGATATGGGTGTTTAAACTTTTAGGAACTTTGGATCAATGCTAGACTTTATGACTTGATTTGATTTTGGATAAGGATAATTTGCCTAAGTGTGTTAAGTCAAACAAGGTGATAATGGATTGGATAATTTGACTAAGTGTGTTAATTCAAACAAGATGATTTTGGATAATGAACTTGTAAACCCTAGGATTTTGTGTTATCCTAGAGTAAACTCATACATAAAAGGATAATTTGGATAGGTGTGTTAAGCCAAACAAGGTGATGTTGAACTTGTAAACCTTAGGAACTTGTGTTATCCTAGAGGTAAATTCGCTCAAGAGGATTGATAATTTGACTAAGTGTGTTAAGTTAAACAAGGTGATGTTGATTTTTCCTAAAATTCTAGCATAAGTGATGTTTTCAAAGTTCCCAAGAGTTTTTTGGTGAAATGGAATTTTGATAAATGTTTGGATGCATGAAGTGTTTGATTTTGATCCTAAATGAACCTAAGAGGACTTGTTTACTAGACCAAGATATTGAAGAAGATGCCTTTCCCTAAGAGTATTTCAAACCAAAAGATCAATGTTTGCATGAAAACCATAAGACAAAAGATTGCAAGCACATGTCTGGGGTTTAATTGAGGTTAATCTTGATTAATGACTATTTTTTTTACCACAAACACTTCTTGCTTATTTTTTCAAATTAAATGTCCAATTTTCTAATTTTCTTTCATCCCACAAAGTGTATTATGTGGAAATCAAGGAAATCAAGGCAAAGGTTTCCTAGTGTTGACTTTGGGAGAAACAAATTGAGATGTCTGAATGTTTAGAAGCCTTCTAGAGATAAGAACCCCTAGGGACAAGCAGTAACATGTGGACACCTCCAAGGTATTTATTCTTCCAAAGGGTTTAAAATTTTGATGATTTATTGAATGTTTGTTTTCCAATGTTTTAGATCCAAACAAAATGTTTTGATTCCAAGAACATGCACAACCTTAGGATGAAGAGATAATATTTGTTGGGTTCCCACTTGGATAAATCTAGCTATGCATATTCAATGTGGATGATTAGATTCTTGACCACACAGGCTCCCCCTTATAGTGCACTCGCTTCTCAGGTCAATCAAACATCAATACCCATGAATCTTCCATGACATACTTTTCATCTCTACAACATAATCACATGTATATGTGGGGCGGCTTCAAAGGACACGACCTTTTGCACTAACAACTAGTTTAGGATTTTGGCCTTTGCTAAACAAGGGTTTTAATGCGGAAATTTCGTTCGTGGGGGACTATCTAGTACGACGAGAGACCATTGCTGTCCTTCTCATTGGAATAATCCTCATGATATTGGCCTTTGTTCCAATATCCACACTTATATCCTGGGTGAAAGTTGCTTGGCTTTAGCATGTTCCCGGTTGGGTCGTTCCCTTGGGTGATTAATTTTTTCCACAAGACAGACCCACTAAGATAAACAAAAGCAAGCAAGCATATCCCGTAGTTCAATCAACCTTCATTGAAAAACAAAGGGAGAACACTCGTAATATACAATGCTCACACTCACAATATTGGTTAAATTTTAATCCCAAAATGAAATGTGGAGGTAATTACTTAACTCAACTTAATATCACCAAAAGAGATTTTTATTTTCAAGATCGTCGTGAGGCGCGAGAGAAGCGCATACGTCCTTTTGATGATTTTATTTTGAGTAAACAATTAAAAAACAAAACAAAACTTGTTCATTTTAAGTCCACAAAGCAAAAATGAATTCTTTTTATAGCACCAAATCAAATGTGTTATTTTTCTTATTCAATTGTTAAACCTTAAACAAAATCTAGTAAGTTGTTCTAAATTTCTTTTTAGCCTTTTGTTGCAAAATTTGAAAGCTTTTGTAGTGTTTTTTTTAAAGCCCAAAAGAAATTTAGTGTCCTAAGAGCATGAAAGTAATCAAAACCTTAGAAAGGGATTATAGGTTCTCTCAAAAGTGTTTAAAGAAACTTAATACAATGAGATGATAACATCATAAATAACTCTTTGTAATACCCCTCCATTTTGCTTCTCGTTCAGTTTCCTTTATGCTATGTTTGGTTGCAGTTACTTTGGGATTGGATACATTTTGTTATGATGTTTTGATCGCTACCATTGAGCGACAACTATTATTGTGGGATGTAGTTATCTAATTTTGTTTCACATGCATTATGGATTAATGATGCAGTAGAGTTAGCATGAGATGTTATTACGAGATTACTAGATTATGATGAAAGTGTCAGTTTTGATGAGTGTATGGGTGAAGAGGACGAGTTCGCATCACTCGCTTGCGAGCGCCCTGCGAATCCGTAATTCTTTCTTCACGGTGTGTATTATATGCTGGATATATTGTATGATGTTGTTTACTTGGTTGCAGGATTGCAGGTACATGACATCGACTCCACCTGGTTTCACAGGTTTGAGCGTGTCGATCCAACGGTTAAGTTGAACAGGAGATAGTAGCTAGGTAACATGTGTCAAGTTTACACCCTAGCCTTAGTGTGTTGTCAGTTGTGTGTGTCGAGTCATTGTTTGTCTTGCTTTGATGTTATTTAATTCTGAAATATTCTTGATTTAGAAATAAATATTTAGAATAATTGCATTTAAATCATGTTCATGGTTATTTAATTTAAATAATGCAATGTGGATAAAAGTTTATATTTAAATTAATTAATTATATTTAAATTATTTAATTAATTAAATTTAATCCAAGGGGGTTGAGTTTAGTTATTATAATTAAATTAATTAATTAAATGTGATGCAAGAGAATGAAAGGAAATAAAAGAATTAAAATTAAATTTGGAATTTAATTTCAACGTGTGGGAATTAAATTGAAAATTGTAATTAAATGTTTATTTGGGAAATTAGTTGCAACTGTGGAAATTAATTTATTATTTGAAATTGCATTTTAAATTGAAAGTGGGATTTTCGAAAAGTGAAATTGAAATTGAAACTTGAAATTGAAAGTGAAATTGAAATTGAAAATTGAAATTGAAATTGAAATTGAAATTGAAATTGAAATTGAAATTGAAATATCTAATTTGCATGTAATGTGAATTAGGGTTGTAAATATTGAAATTGAAATATATAATTTACATGTAATGTGAATTAGGGTTGTATTAGGTATTGTTGATTTATAAAGAATACATGTTTTAATTTTAGGGCAGAAAGTTTTTAGAAAAATTCATTTTTACAACAGGAAAGAAATTTTGGAAAAATTGCACAAGGGTTTGAAGAAAGTTTGATTGTAGAATTGATTGAAGGAAAGATTGTTTGCATTTGTTGGATTTTGGATTGGATTCATTGGAAAACATTGAAGAAAATTCAGGAAATCTTTGCAGGAGGCTTGCATCAGAAATTCATCTCTTCCTGTAACTTCTTGTACTAGGTTTTTCCTCTTTGTATTTTATTGTTCTTGATTATTATTTTTTAAATAGTAATGATTAAAGATTTATTTGTTAAATCTGTTTTATAAAATAAATTTGATATTAGAAGAAAAGAATTAAACAAATTTATAGCTTTTGCTTGTGAAAATTCTTGAGTGAAAATTGTGAAAACTTCAGTTGAATTTAAATTATTTGGGGAAATCGATTTTGTTGTTATTGAAATCAAACATAGAGATTGAACAATGCATTTAGAATGTTTTTAGAAAATGAAACCTTCTGTTTATTATTAAAAAACGGATTTTAAAATCTGCAGTATAATTATATTTTTCATGGTAAAATGGTCTGGTTGCGTCGCCTATAACTTCACTTTCATAAACTGGGTTGTTAGGAAATTTAAAGAGTTTTTGCATTTTGAAATTTTCTTATCCTTGTCAAAAAATCACAAATACCCAGATCGTAGTTTTTGAATTATGCTTGAAACATGAGACTACTATTAAGTTATTTTCCCATGACTGTTATAAAAATAAAATAATAATAAATTGATATTTATAAATATTAATATTTTAGGTATTGTTATTATAATATTAAAATATTATTTAATAATATTTTATATTATAATTTATAATACTAAAGTATTATATTTATTTATATTATTTTAAATAAAATTTGTATATTAGATTAGTGGAATTAAAATTATAAACGTATGGGGAAATTATTGTTTATTTTAAAATGGCATTTTAAACTTTAATTGAAGGAGTTAAATATTTGATTTAGATAATGCATAATTTAAAATTTAATTGTGGAATTTAAATTCATGTGTAAAAGGTCCAATTATTAATTTGATTTAATTGGAAAAATATATTTATATTTTGGAAAATTAATAATAAGGGATATTTTATTTTGAATTAAACAATTTAATATTCTATAAAGAATAGAAGATATGTTAATGATTAAATATATTTAAATAAATTAATTTATATTTAGTATATATATATATTGAAGGTATATATCCATTTGAGAGAATAAATAATATTTTATATTATTTTATTCTGCTGTTTGCAAATTGGGTATTATTAGTGTTTTAAAAGAAATAATTAGTATGTGTAGAAAATGTATACAGAAAGATATTTTTTAATAAAAATAATTACTTGATTTAAAAAGGAAATGTTTATTTTATTAATATGATTGAAGAAAATATATTGAGATGTATATATATATCAATGAGCATTTTCAATCAGTATTTACCTTGTTTTATTTAAGTGCGTGTAATCTAGCTTTGCATGAAGAGTTTAAAAGATAAGTTTCGAATGTATGGTCAAAATTGATAAGGAAAAAGATATTTAAATATATTGAAGAATTATAGAAATATTTATATTTAAATGTTTGTTTTAATTAATGAGATTTAATTAGAAACAATATGAATACATGGTCAAATAGATAAGCCAAAAAATATTTTTTATACATTAATGAAATTACATGTTTAAAAATGGATAGAGAAACAATATGTTATTATATTAAAGTGATTGATTGTTTTAAATAGAAAAGTGAATGAGATGTAAGATTTGGTTAAGAAATGGAAAGAGTTTACTTGCATGGATTTGTGTCGATTTAAAAGTAAATTAAAAAGTTGTTTTATTGATGAGGCAATCAATTATGTTATTTAATTAATTTATATTTAGATTAATTGAATCATTGTGATTGGATTATGAAAGAGATATGGATTTGGTATATCCAAAAGTAGTATCTTCCTCATGATTATCTTAAAGGATTTAATTCTCTATATTCAGTAAAGGGAAGTAAGTTTAATTGTTTTAGATTTCCAAAAATGAAAAGGGCAATAGAGGTTATGATTATTTTAGATGATCTAGTTATTATGTCTTTGACTTTGTCAACACTACCTATTGAATGAGAATATATTTAGAAAATCCAAATATTAGATTTGATTGATGACTTGAATGCTTTGGTTGCTATGTCGTCAAGTTGCATTGTTGGTTTTGGGAGTTAGTGTTAGTCCTAAATTATAAGTCTTCTAGAAGAACTTAGAGGATAAGGGTTGTTGAATCCTTATGCCATCTAGTTGTTTTCCCTTGGGTAGTGCATGACGTCTTTTCAGTTTTACTCGATTTTCACGAACGGGGATGTTTGCATCTCTTTGGTTTAGGAGTGGATTATGGGATCCGTGTCTCCTTGTATGGAGTGACCTTGTGATGTGGTTTCATATTGTTGCCTCCTATAAAAGGAGTGGACTATGTGTTGTTTCTTCCAAGATGTTTGGAGTGAGATCTTTTGTACCTCCTGTGAAAGGAGTGGACTATGTGATTGTTGCCTCCAAGATGTTTGGAGTGAGTTTCTATTATTTGTATCCTCCTTGTGTTGGAGTGGATTATGTTGCATAGTTGGTATGTACTTGTGGTTCCCTTGGTGGATTGTTTGGGTGTGTGTTGTCGAATAGAAGAGTGGCTTCTGTTGGGCGCCATAGCTCAAAAAGGTAAACTAGATAACCTTCAAGAGTGATTTAAACAAATGATAATTAAAATAATGTACTTAGAAGATTAGGACTAACTTCTCACTAATCAAGATAATTTTACCTCACTCATAGACACAAGGGCTTGTTTAGACTTGGGATGAGTGAGAAGGCCTGGAATGACAAGATCAATTATCTAGTTCTTGCGAGAGGTAGTTGATTCCGCATGAGTGAGTATGAGTGCTGGGATTCAGTTGAGGCCACTAGGATTACTTGTGCCGGAGCCTATGAAGAATGCCTAGAGGAGATCTCATGACAAACCTTGCGATGACACTCTATCTAGGACAACTGTTGTTAATTATTTTATGTGTATGGTTCTGTGAACATACTTGATCTACTTTATGTCTAGAAGCAATGTGACCTATGTCAGTGATGTTGGAGTTGTACTTGTATTGTATTTGATTTGTACTTGTATTGTACTTGAGTTGTACTTGATTCGTACTTATATGGTGAATGAGTTGTACTTGTTAATTCATTTGGTTGGTTATAACAATATGAGTCAGTTTGAGTCTGCCTTTGGTTAGAGGTAGTAGAATTTTTTTTTATGTTACTTTGTTACTATCTCCCAGCATGAGGGGTGGGCCTTTGGGTACCACATTGGTAGGGTGGAACATGCACCAAAACCGTTGGGTCTCCATCTATCTTCAGTACTTGGTGGCGAGACATCTAGATGGGAAGCTCGTGGTTCTTGTTGTAATTCTTTGCATTGTAATATTTTAGTTTGTATATGATATTTTATCCCTTTTATGTTTATGAGGTGGAAGTTTGTAATTGTAACCTTGAGTAATATTGCCTCATTCTGGGAATGAGTGATGTAACTATTAGATTAAGATAATGTTTATGAGATTGTATCTTGGTTGATTATCTTATTATGTTATGTGGTATTCTTATGATGTATGATGGTTACTTCATAAAGTTCATAAGGCTATGGTTATATGTAATATGTATGTGTGGGTTTAAGTAATCCTAACCTTGTAGCCTTAGAGGATGTTGTTAACTAGTAAGTGAATGTGTATGTTAAATGCACTTTATAAAAAAAAAATTAGTTCGCTTAAAACGTTAATTGCAACTTCCTTTAAGGTTACTTGGCGGGGCATTACACTCTTGGCCTTCATTTTCCTTCACTTTTGATTAATAAATTTCTTTTTTGGTAGATTTCAACAATTGTTAGATTTTTCCATTTTTGGTAATTTTACATGCATAACTTTGAGAGTCCTATTTTTTCCCAAAAACTTTCTAAAACTAAGATAGGATGAATTGTCAACTAATATCCTAAATTTAAAATATGAACTCCGAGTTATTAACAAAAATGACTTTCAAAAAATTAGAAAAAAACACTAAATTGCCATTTTGAGGGTCAAGATGAAAGTTTCAAGCCCCATAAATGTGGCAAAATGTCCACCAACCTACCTACAACCTATTGTTAATCCACATGTCACCTCATAATGAAGCCGCCTATAAAATTTCAGCCAAAACCCACATCCGAGTCAAAAGTTATGACCTCGGGAAGTTCCTGCATCACAAAAAATGTTAAAAAAAAATCAGAAATTTGCCTTTTACCCAACTCCAGCGGTGCAATTAGCAAATGCAGAAGAGTTTAGAAATACAATGACACAATATAGCACTGCATGTGACTGAGAGCGACGCTTTGCAGTAGGACAAAGACCGCAAGTGCGACGCTATTTTTACCCTGTAGTGTAGTTTGGAGTTTGGAGACCAGCGATGTAGTTTGGAAATTTGAAATTTCTGGGCAGGAAGATAGATGTGGAAAAGTTTGGAGTTTTGCATGGTGCAATATAGCACTTCCTATCTAATAATGGTCCAATATGGCACTGTGGGACTGTGAGTGGTGCAATTTTCTGTAGGCATAAAAAATGTCAAAACAAAACAAAACCTTATAATTTAAAAAAAACGTGATGAATTTCTCCAACTCAGCCCTCCTTCTAGCGCCAGAATGTGAACCCCAATCCTATACTTGCACAAATACAGAAAACAAATACATTAGTATGATCAATATGCAAGTAAGAATAATGATCCCCATGAAATCCATTTGCAATGCTCAAATAGGAAAGCAAATGAAAAAATGAATAAAGAACACAATGAAATTGTATTCTAAGATGAAAACTCTTGATCCCATGGGGAAATTGGTAACAATTATGTGTAGAAATTTTCCATTTCCCAACTCCTTTGTAAGCTTGATGATGGTTGATCCACTTGATGGTGAAGAACAATGTGAATCCTTGCTAAAATCTGCAATAACCTAGCTAATATGGTGATGGCAAATACTCAAGAAGATGGATTGAATTGCTTTCAATTGAAATAACTTTGCATTCAAATTGTGGATGATAGAATGAGAGGAAGAGTCTCTCATTTATAGATTTGAAGAATGAGAGAAGAGGAAAAATGGATGAATGTGGGACAAAAGACCAACCAATGAGAGAAGGCCACTTGTCCACATGTGATTGGAGGAGGAATGAACACATTTTGGTCAATGTGCATGATAAATGCTATGAGATTCAAATTTTAAATTTGAATGTGACATGTTGGAGGGAGAAGTAAATGGAGTTAATGTCACTTGGCTCAAGGCCAAGGACATGTAAGAGGCCTTAAATGCCTTGTTGGAAGTACCCATCCCCTTTTGGAGGGATTTTTGAATTGGAAGAATATTCCACAAAAGATGCACTTTTGAATGGAAATTGATGAATTAATAAATCAAATAAATTGATTTATTGTGCAAGTTGCAAGATCTAGAGGATTGAAGTGATTAGGATTAAAATTAATTAGGATTTGATTAATTAAGAGGGGGATTAGCTGATTTGACCATTTTGACTTAGATTTTAGGATTTGAATAAATCAAAGTTGAGAGGAATAATGATTCTAGATTTAATTAAATAAAGATCGATTTATTTAATTAAAGGAGGATGATGTTGGATTTAAACCAAATAAAGATTTATTTAATTTAAATGAGATGAATTTAGGGATCAATTAAATAAAATGATTTATTTAATTAAAAGGGGGATTACAAATTATTTAAATAAAATTGATTTATTTAATTAAGAGATGAAGAGTGATGAATTTAATCAAATACAAATTATTCGATTAATTGACTAGAAAAAGAGATGATGCAATGCTTCGCCATGCAACCCTAGAGGAAGTTGTAATTAACGATTTAAGCGAACCAATTTTTATTTTTTATAAAGTGTAATTAACATACACATTCACTTATTAATTAACAACAACCTCTAAGGCTACAAGGTTGGGATTACTTAAACCCACAAAAACATTTTACATATAACCATAGCATTAAATTACTTTATGAAATAAGTATTTATACCACATACCATTACAACATAAGATAAGAAGATAAACATCCAAAGTATAAATTCATTAACTTAAACAACTATTTACAACACTCATTCCCAGAATGAGGCAATAGTACGAAAGTATTACAATTACATAATTCCACCTCGTAAATACAAGAGGGGTAAAACAACTATATTACATTTGAATAAAATAATGCTTGAATTGAAAACAAGAACCGCGAGCTATCCAACTGGATGTATCACCACCAAGTACTAAAGATAAAGGGGGACCCAACGGTGTATGGTGCATGTTCCACCCAATCAAGTGGTACCCGAAGGCCCATCCCCTAGGCTAGGAGATAGTAACAATATAACATGGACAAAGATCTACAACCTCTAACCATAGGCAAACTTTTACTGACACATACTGACTCAACTAAACACATGTACAACACAAGTACAACACTCACATCACTGACATAGGTCACATTGCTTCCAAACATAAAATAGATCAAGTATGTTCAAAGAACCATACACATAAAACAAATACCAAATGTGTTCCTAGATAGAGTGTCGTCACACAGCTCGTCATGAGATCTCCTTTGGGAATTTTTCATAGGCTCCGGTAATCCTAGTGACCTCAACCGAATCCCGCCCCCCATGCTCACTCGTGCAGAATCAAATACCTCTCGTAAGGACAAGATAAATGACTATGCCATTTCAGGCCTCCCCACTCATCCCAAGTCTAAATGAGACCTTGTCTCTATGAGTGAGGCTAAATTATCTTGATTAGTGTGAAATACATCCTAATCATCTAAGTACATTAATTTAGTTATCACTTGATTAAATCACTTCTGAAGGTTACCCAGTTTACCTCTTTGGGCTCCGATGCCTAACAAAAGCCACTCTTCTATTTGACAACATACCAAACAAAACCAATCACCTAGGGAATCCCTAGTGCATACAAACTAGAAAATACAACCACTCCAACTCTAGGAGCGAACATAAAATGAAACTCACTCCAAACACTTGGAGGCTACAAAACACATAACCCACTCCTTCTAAAGGAGGCACAAAACATCCCTGTTCGTGGAAACCAGGTAAATTATTGAAAAGTAACCATGCACTACCCAAGGGAAATACAAAATAGACTGACATAATAAATCAACAATCCCCATCCACTATGATCCTTTAGAAGACTTACGAATTTGAGACTCACTTAACCCATTTTCCAAAACACAACTTGATGAAATAGTTACAAAAAGCATTCAAGTCACAATTCAAATCTAATATTAGGATTTCCTAAATCCATCCTCAATCAGTGGATAACACCATGGAAAAAAATTACAAGAAAATAAATTAATTTTGGATTCACTAAATCCAAATCCATTTCCCTACCCTATTCTATTCACAGTAAAAAAAATAGTTGCCCTTTCAAAATAATTAATTAAAACAATTAAATTGCCTCTTATAGTAAAATCAATTTTTCAAATACTTTTAAAAGCAACTTATTTCCTTTTACAATTAATTCTTCTCATTTTCCAACTAAACATAACACACAATCTCTTTTGAATTAAAAAAAAACATTTTAAATATAAAAATATACATACTTATATATATATATATATATATATATATATACATTCTATATATACATAATATACATATACACATATATATACACAATGTGTATATATCATATTATTGAATATCAAAAATTGAAGTCATAAAACAAATTGAAAGATCCTTAATACATTGGATAGATGAATTAATCCATCCGCGGTTTATTTTTCTATTTATATGCCATAATCTTCAAACCCTCGGAATCCCCAAGTGTTTGGGGAGGCGGCTATGCCTTAGCACAGCCGAGCCCCAAACTCTTTGGGCATGGCCTTACAGAGTGGGGAGAGGCTACGAAGGTCTCCCTCCACATTCGTCCCCTCATGGGGGCGGCTATGGATGTAGCGCCTCCCATGCCTCCCCCAACACAACAAACAAAACTCCGTATTTTTTTAAGAAACTAAAATTTCCGCTTTTCAATGGAAAAAAGGCACTGTGAAAACAAAATTCCCCCAACCTAGAACGCCGTACGGACGACTACATCCATAAAAATTTAAACATTTAGAATAAAATTTCCTGTACAATATTTAAGTATATATATATATATATTTGAATATAGATTTTGACATGATAGATAAATTGAAGAAATTATTTTGAAACATTCACCTACAGGTGAAAATATAATATAAAATTTTCCAGAGAACATTCCAAATTTACAGAGGATTTAAAATTAAATATCTCAACTAACTTTTCTCAAATTCATACACTAATACAAGAACAAGGTAACTAAGAAAGATCTAAGTTCCTTTTCAGAAGCTTTCAACAAGCAAATCCTCTAGGTTTTTCCACCGCAATTTCTACAGAGGTTTTAGAAATAAATTCATTTTCTACTATGAATTAAATCTTCTAAAACAAATTTAAATGTGTTGTTTTACCCATAAGTTTGATTTAATAACAAAACTAAAAATTTCCTCAAATAAACTAAATTCAACAAAGGTTTCATAATTTCCCTGTAGAAATTTCACGGGAACAACAAAAGCTTCTAAATTTATTTATTTAATTTCTTCCTTCTAACAACAAATTCTTTTTCTAAATAGATTTAACAATCAAATCTTTAATCACTACAATTTTAAAAGCAAACCAAGAACAATACAAAAACACAGAAGAAAACCTGATTCAAGAAGCTTCAAGAAATGGAAATTTGATGCAGAGCCTCCTCCAAAGCTTCCACAACTTCTATCCAACAATCCAGTGATTCCAACCAAGAAAGCAACCAACAAATACAAAAAGATTTACCAGAACAATTCCAATGTAATTCCACAGCCAAGAATTTCCCCAAAACAATCCTCTGTGTATGTTTCAAAAATATCCTCACACCCGTGAAGAAGCTTTCTTCTCCAAAATTCTCTCCGTGAATGAATTTGTAACCATCTCTTTAATAAATTCAACTCTCACATGTTGGCAAAATTAAAATATCTTCTAACAACCAAAATTAATTTCTATTTAATTTAATATTCCAAATAATAATTTAATTCCAAATTCTAATTTGATTCCCACTAATTGAAATAAAATTCCAAAATGAATTAAATCATTTTCTTTCTTTTAATTTACTCAACATAAAACTTAATTATTTAACTTTTATTATAAATAAATTCAACCCTTTGAGATTAAATTTAATTAAATAAATAAATTAAGTTTAATTAATTAAATAAATTAAGTTTAATTAATTTAATAAATTAAATTTAATTAAATAAATTAAATAAAGTTGAATTAAATTTTATTAATAAATTTAAATATAAAATTTCAAGCACAATTTCTATTTTAATTTAAACAAATAACAACATTAAACAATGCAATTATTCTAAATATCAATTTCATGAACAAGCACCTCTCATAATCAAATAACATTAAAACAAGGTGAACCACGACTCAACAAACATGACTAACAACACACTAAGGCTAGGGTGTAAACTTGACACAAGTTACCTAGCTACTATCTCCCATTCAACTTAATTGTTGGATCAACACACTCAAACTTGTGAAACCAGGTGGAGTTGATGTTATGTACCTGCAACCTGAAAACCAAGTAAACAAAATCATATGATATAAACAACATAAAATACATACCGTGAAGAGGAAATCACGGAATCGCAGGGTGCTCGCAAGCGAGTGATGCAAACCCATCCCCTTCACCAATACACTCGTCTTAACTGAAATTTCCATCATACTCAATAATCTCATATGAAATCACATGTTATTTCTACTAACATCATTACTCCAATTAAAGCATGTAAAATAAAACATCAGATAAACCACATCACATCAAATAGTCTATCGCTCTATAAATAGCGATCAAATAACACACACACAAGATATAGTATCTGAATATCCAGAAACACAAATCAAAGCAAAATAAGGACACACTGTCTAGTCTAGAAAGCAAAACAGAGGGGTGTTACAGATGATTGAGGATGAAATGGTGTTAGTAAATCAGGATCCAGTGTGTCAGATCGAATTGTATATTTTCCATGTCTACAATTGGTAACAACAAGGTGATGATTAGGAAGCTCAAAAAATGGTTTTCTAGCACACTTGATATGAAGTACATGGGGCTATGAAGTATATTCTTGGGATGAATATTGGTAAGGATTAGGTACATAAAAATATTTGGTTGAGTTAGAGTAATTATGTGGATACCATTTTGCAATGTTTTAGTATGCATGATTGTAAAATAGTGAGTATTTCATTTCCTATTGGTACTAAGATAACTTTAGGCACATTTCCTAAATAAAATGATAATTTTTACAAGATTTAAAACATGTATTATGCTAGTGTTGTTGGAATTTTGATGCATGCAATGGTTTTCTCTAGACCAAATATTGTCCAAGTAGTGGGATTTTTGGTAGTTTTATGTATAATGTTGATACATAGCACTAGACTTTACTTAAGAAGGATTTAGATATTTATATGAAAATTTTGATTATTATTCATGTAATCATGGTGTTGATGATGTATAAAATTCATTGGATATACACATTTTTTAAGATAAATTAGGTAGGTGATTTGGATAGTTGAATGCCTACTAGTGACTGTGTGTTCTTATGTTTGGTGGTGCAATGAATTGGATGAGTAAAAGAAAAATTGTGATTAATTTTTCCACCATAAAGGTAAAATATATAGCTACTACATATTCCTCTAAGGAGGTATTTTGATTACAATAAATTTTTATAATTATTGGTTTTGATTGTAAAATTGATAGAATTAGACATGACAATTAGAGTACCATTTTTTGGGCTAGGAATCCCATGTTAGAAATCTGAAATAGATTGATAACCCAAGGAAATTTATAAGATAAATTCTAAGCTACATAAAATAGAAAAGCATAAGCAATGCAAACTAGGGGCTCCGAGATATGCGCTATCAAAATTATAGAAATATATTAAGATCTTCCAAGACAAAAAATATATATTGAAGAGTATCCAAGAGTGTACATATATGAGCTAGGTAGTGAGTTAATATAGAACTAAGGAGAGGATGGAGGTGGAAGTAAGTGACCACCAATATTAAATAAAGTGATGAAAATTGTAAATGCTACACCCTTTTAGGATGGGGATACCTCACCACCTTATCTCCTAGTTATTAAACAATAAACTCAAATTTTTATCTTAAGAAAGCTTAATAAACATTTACAAAAAACCTATGTCTAAGGAAAAATAAATTAACCCACTAGAAAAACTAAAAAACCTACACTAGCACCCCCTTAAATGTAGTGTAGGAGGATGAAAAGATGATGTGTCCTAAAAAATGAGGCCATGTTAAGTACCCATGTATATTTAAAATCCCCCCAAAGAAGAAGAAGCCCCCCTGAAAACAATAGAGAGAACATCCCCTAGAATAGAGAGAGAAAGAAAAGAGAAGGACTACATAGCCTCCCCCAAAGAGATCCAATGGTAGATGCTCAAAATTGGATGTAGAATATGGTCCATAAGCATCAAACAACATTCCCTCCCTTAGGAAGAAATAAAAAAAGGTATATGCAAGCTATCTCCCCATTCCTAAAAGGAATATGTAAAAAGTAAACTCAAAATGTATGAAGTCTATGAACTCTATTCAAGTGTCCCCATGTCAATGCTAAATAATCTCACAATCAAATCAAGAATTCTAGGCCAGAATGTTGAAAATAAAAAATATGGGTCTTGACAACAAGTCTTGATGAGGCACCCATGTATAAAACAAACTCTCACAAGTAGAGAAAAGGAGAAAAATCTAATGGGAGAAAAATCCTCTCCAAAAGAGAGAAAACCCTACAAAGAAAAAAAGAAGAAGGAAGGAGGACTCATCAAGACCCCCAAGGACAAATTCCTTCACCCAAATAATCAATCACAATTGAAGATAACAAGGTGATGTTGAAGGTTTAGTGAAGACTTCTAAAACCTGCTACTTCGTAGGTAAGTACTCAAATCTGAGAATACCATTCTGGATGAGTTACTTGATGAAGTGCATGCGGATCTCAATATTGTTAGTATGTTGATGCTCCACTAGGTTTCGAGAGATATGAATGGAACTCTAGTTGTCACACCAAAGAGTAGTAGGTTGATCCAAAGGAAATCTAAAATCAGTCATAAACTAACAAAGCCACAAAACCTCTCGACTAGCCATAAATGCACCTTGATAGTAACATCTATCAATGATAATGAAATAACAATATGCTTCTAGCATGCCCATGCAATTAGACCAAAACCAAGGAAAAATACAAAGCCAAAAGTAGACTTCTAATCATTGACATCACTGACCCAATCTGAGTCTGTGTAGCCCACAACCTAAGAAGCTCCTAATGTGTAATGAATTCCAAAATGTGTAGTGCCTTGAATGTACCTCAAGATATGTTTGGATGCCTTCTAATGAATCTCATGAGGTTCCTAAGAGAAACAAGAGACAAGGCCAACCACAAAGGAAATATCATGATGCCTATGTGTCAAGTACAAAAGAATTTCAACCAACTATTGATACAAGGTAGGATTTACTATAGGAGTAGTGCAATTGGTAGATAATACAACACCTAACTGAAAAGGTGCGGGGGTAGGATTGCAATAAACCATACCAAATATTTGAAGAAAATACAGAGCATAATTTTGTTGGAAAATGAAGATCCCCTCAAAAGTATGATGGACCTAAAGACCAAGGAAGTAGTGCAAAAGACCAAGGCCAGTCACATCAAAATGCTCCATCAATGCTCATTGAGTATTTTGAATCATGGAAGTGGAGCTCCCTATGAGAATCAAATCATCCACATAGAGCACACATATGAGAAGATCATCTCCATGTATTTGAGCATAAACTATAGGATTAGAATGACAATGCGTGTACCCAAACGCAATAAAAAAGGTATCCATATTTTCATACCAAGCCCAAGGGGCTTGTTTGAGACCATAAAATGAATGATGAATCCTACAAACAAGTGAAGAGTCCTACACAAAACCTTGTGGATGCTCCATATAGATCTCCTCATGAAGATCCCCATGCAAGAAAGCACTCTTCACATCCATATGATACACTGACCATCCCTAAGAGGAAACTATATCAAGGGCAAGACAAATAGAATCCATCTTGGAAACAGGGGCAAAGGTCTTGAAATAGTCAACTCTATCAACCTATGAAACCCCTTTATGACAAGATGAACCTTGTACTTGTCAATTCAACCATCACCTTCATATTTGGTATGATACACCCACTTGCACCGAACCAAAATTATTCCCTTAGGAAGAGGTACAAGATCCCAAGTATGATTTATCATCAAAGATGAATGCTCCTCAACCATAGAACTATCACACTCAAGAATATTGGAAGCATATGAAAACTTCTGAGGATCATTCAAAATGGAATGACATAAAATATTGATTCCTAATGTCTATGAATGAGTGCAACAAGTATTTATGGGATCACTAAAAAGAGGACCAACCCCCTCAAGAGTAGTATGAGCCCATCATGGCCTAGTGGGTGGATAGGGAGGAGGTGGATCAAGACCATCATCAAAATCTTCCTCAACAAGAAATTTATACTCAATTAAAGAAGATTGAGTAGGTAGTGATGAAAAAGAAGTCAAAGGAGGATCCACCTATGTGAAAGACTCAACAAACTAAAAATCATGATGAAAATAAACCTTTAGTGTGTTAGGATCAAATAATCTATATGCCTTCAGACCCTCACAATATCTAACAAAAATGGATCGCTAAATATTATTCTCCATTTCTTTATGTCGACCATTCATAATGAATTCCCAAGCCTCACTACTAAATACTCTGAAGAAGGACACATTAGGCTTGTGATGAGACCAAGGCTCCTTAGGAGTCATATTCCTCATTCCCTTATGAGGAATATAGTTTTGAATATAGTTGGCACAATTGACAACTTCAGCCCAAAATGCTAGAGCCATGGATGGAGATTGAATCATACAATTGGCCATCTCCCATAAATTCCTATTCTTTTTCTCAGCCACGCCATTTTTTTGAGCGGTGTAAGAAACCCTGTGCTAATGAAAAATACCATGTTCACTATAAAAATCCTAAAATTATTGATTGAAATACTTCCCCCATTATCTATGCATATTTGTTGAAGAGATAAACCTAATTGCTTCTCCATAAATTCTTTGAAGGTCTTAAAGGTGGTGAGAACCTCACTCTTGAACTTAAAAAAATAAACCCATGTGTGTTGTGAAAAATTATCAATAAAAGTGAGCACATACTTAGCCCCTAAAAAAGGATTTGGAAAGGACATGAAATCACTATGAAATAACTCAAGGGGTGTGGTTGTACGTGTGGCTTGACCCTTAGAAAAAGGATCTGGATATTTTTTTCCAAGAACACAACCTCAATAAACACCATCTATGCAAGAGATCTTAGTAAGACCAACCACTAAGTTATGTGTGTGCATCTAGTAAAGATCTATAGTTCAAGTGCCTAAATATTTCACGCCAAATTTTTCTCACTAAATCAACATGAGCAATAAAAGATGAACCTATTAAGGACTCAAATCCATCAAACTGAT
This sequence comes from Sequoiadendron giganteum, assembly GCA_007115665.2. Lineage (NCBI taxonomy): Eukaryota > Viridiplantae > Streptophyta > Pinopsida > Cupressales > Cupressaceae > Sequoiadendron > Sequoiadendron giganteum. Next base: position 659,557,218 of record CM021102.1, read on the forward strand.
ACAAATGGTTATCATGATCAACTATCTCTATAGAAATAACCTTCTCAAGATCTTGTTACTATCAAATAGTCACATTATGTGGAGTAAAATTAACTGACTTTACATTTCCAAAATGAAAAATATGATATATGGAAATTAGATTCATTGAAATATCAGGAAAAAGAACATCCAAAATGTAACTATCTAGCATCTGAATGAAGCCTGTTCCATGAACCGTAAATTTTAGGGGGAAGGGGGTTCTCTTGCACTTCTAGGGTTTTTCACCTAAAAGGAGAGAGGTATTTCACACCCAAAACTTGGAAGGTTCATTTAAGATTAATGCTAATGGGATTGAGATGTGCCTAAAGGAAAGATCCTAAATGCAAAGAACTGATAAAAGAGATTGATTATTAATGCTAAATCTAGAAAATTCACTTTGTTGGAAAATAGATTATGATATGCAAAATGAACTAAAAATGCAAGAAAACTGTAACAAAAATGATAGAAACTGGAGAAGTGTACATGGAAACTGAAAGTGCTAGAGAGGAGCTCTGAAAATATTGTTGAATCTGGAATTTTGGCCTATTGGGACTAATTCGCCATTCTGGGTGACCTAGTCCTAGATTTGGAAAACTGTATAGGAGCCCATTTCAGCCAAATGGGTATCTGAATCTATAGAAATATCTTATAAACATGTACAGTGGGACTAAGTCACCAAAACTAGGGGAAATTTCCACTTTGAATTTTCTAAAGATTCGAAAGGGGAATCTATAGCTCTCGACTTGCACTTTTGTTCCTAATAAGTTTTTGGATCCGAAATTATAGAATTTGGCCTGTAGGTATTCTCCAAGCTTCTCTAAGGGTTTTGACAACCTTGAAGAGATTTGAAACTTTGATGACAAATTTTTTGATCTTTCTCTTTGACAAATCTGCAAACAAGACTTGCAAAACACATTCAAAGAGAGGGAAATGTTGGATGTTAGGGCATGGGGGTTTTCCTTGGTCAAACCCCTTTTAGGTAATTAAACCAAAATGAAGAAATAATATGATGAAGCATGAAACAATGGAATCAAAACCTTGCCTTGATGATAGATCTTGAGTTGCTACAATGATTGTTGAAGAATATACCCTTGAATGCTTTGGAAAGATGTCTTGATGACTTAGAATGCTAAAACCCTAGCTTGCTTGGCTTGAGATGGAAGATTAATCATGAATGAATAATGAATAATGAGTTAGGAATTAGGGTTTAGATGCTTGTTTATAGAGGAAAGCCACCTAAAATGATTGTTAATTTGATCCCCAAGGCCAACATGGAGGAAAATTAAACTTAAACCCTAATTTTTTTTGCTCAAACCTTGAAAATAGCTCAAATAGGACTAAGTCACCAAGCTGGGCAACTTAGTCCCACCTGGATGGAACTAATTTACCCAGATGGGCAACTTGGTCCCACAGGGGCTCTTTTGCCATGTGGATTGTCAAGGAATGCATAAATTGGGTTTATATGTTGATTTTATCAAGTATTTGATCAAAATAAGCCTTGGGATGCAAAATATGGGGTCATAGGGGCCTATTAATGGTCTTATAAAGGGTGATTAATGCAAGGGTGTCTAAAATAGGACCAAATTAGGCAAAAAAATGTCTCTTTCTTGAAGAGTATACAATTTATGGTGACACATTTAGCCCCCACTTTAGTGAGTGGATGAACTTGCTTCAAACTCACACTAAAGTAGACTTTCAAGAGGGGTCAAATTGTACAAATGTGGATGGAAATAGATGAAAAAGATCAAAGGAGGTGGTTAAGCCCCTAGGATCCAAGATCCAAATTCAACCCATCATAAGTACAAAAGGACATGCACAAGGTGAATGATTTGCAACAAAACAAGATACACAACCATGCAATAACAAGAAATAAATGAAGAACAAGAATAACCAAAAGTTAAAAGGTGGATCAAGCTTTGACTATTTATCCAACACATTGTGGATCAGATCTAGGTTGTTTGTCCAAAAATGCATACTTACTTTGGGGTGATGAAATTTATGGCTGCCCGTAAGGTGAGAAGTCCCAACGAAGTGGTTTAGTGAGAAAGTGATGCCATTGTGTTGGCTTCCCACCATATAATGAGAAATTCATGCCAATGTGTCGGCTTCCCATCATACTAACCATACCAAAGTTACCCTCTTGATAACTTTGATAAGGCACTATAATGCTTTTATAAATGTTTTTAAATATCATGTAAAGATTTTGTTAAAGAGGATTTTTCTCTGTTTATGTAAGGTCTTCTTCTTAGGGAACATTGTGCCTAATGTCTCCAAGAGAGGACAAGTCAAAGTGTCAGATCATTGCCCATGGGATGCCTCATTCACATCATGCCATGTCAATAGATTGTAAACTCTTGGATGACATCAAACCCAATGACACCACCAAGAAGAGGACACATTGCAAGAAAAAGAAAAATCATGCCATGATTTTTTTTTAAAAAGATGTCGTCTATGTATGCCCCCAATTTAAAGCAATTTCTACACCATCATCACGAGCAATTGCTTTAAAGTAGCCAAGGATAAATGCTAAGAAGACATAAGAGACAACTTGGAAAGCCCTATGTCAAGTCATATATTTTTGAATTATGCTACATCATGAAAAGGTAGTATGTAACACATGAGTTAACTTAAGACATGTCATCCACACCAAAAGCTTTCTCTTATATGTTTATGAAAGGTTAACAGCTAGCCAAAAGAGACAACAACAAGTGAAATATGAGGACAAGACTACTTAACCCCTTGCCCCCACTTAGTACAGGACAAAGGTGAACCTGGAATGGATGATGATATGATGCTCCTTGCAATAGTGACTATGATATGATCCTAAAACTATTACATGGCAAGGAGCAACAACTAATGTTATTTATGTTTATAATTAAACAAAGTTTCTACTTGATGTACATATTTAATGAGATTTCGATCGGGATGTATCAAGAGTAAATTTTTATTGGAAGAATTGTGTGTAAGAGTGTTGACATTGGATGAAGGTTTTTTTTTGGAAGGACAATAACCAAGATCATTAGGCTATATAGGGACATGGATACCTTGTTCTATAGAATCACATCCTTTCCCAAGTTGTCATCCAAAATTTTTTGTCACTAGGTTTGGATTAGGTGGTTGTTCAATTTCCTCAAAGTTTTTCTTGGATGTTGTCTTGATTTGTAAGGTGGTTGAAGTGGATGTTTGTGACATGGCCTATTTTTCTCTACCCTCATTAGATTATTTTGTTATGATCATGTATTCCCCCAGGGATATAGGTATGAAATCAAAGGTTTTTGAAGCCTCTTCCAATAAATTTGTGGCTATATCAAATTTCTTTTATTTTTCGATATCATTTTTCTTGGTACTGATCATAGCACATGTAACCTTTGTCATTTGAGGAGTAGAAGGTGGCTTATCATAAAATCCTAGCATTTTTGTCAAGTCTTGATCTATATAAATCAATTCAAGATGCTTCAAAGTGAGGTTGATTTTTGGTTTGCACATGATATTGTTGATGTTTTCTTGCAACATGATACCTTCCCTATTAGGAGAGTGTTTAGGAGAACTATAAATGAGATGTTCAGGACATTCATTGTTTGGTTCTTCAAGATTAACTTCATTGCAAGTAAGGGAATGATCAATGGTTGAATGATCTTGCTCAATAAGGGTTTCCTTGGGTGAAGGGGGACAACAAAGATTCCCATGACTCTCATGGGTTGTATTTTCTAACATCAAAGCGTCTTCCTTATAAGTAGGAGAGATACTAGGAAAAGAACAAGATCATTTATAATTTAATTCCTTTGTTCCTTAGTGTCTTCCAAATTAGGATAGATAGGAGAAGCATCATAAAGAGGGTTGTTATAGGCCTTCAAGATTTGATCACCTAGCACCAACATATCCACATCATGTATAATCTCATCATCCTCAAAATCACTCTTAGAAGCAAAAGGAGAATGAGAAATAGGTAAGGTGACATTGTCTATGATGCCATTCTCTTGTTGTCTAATATATTCCAAAATGGGATGAGGAGAAGGAGAAACAAGATCATCATGATTCACAATGATTGTATCTTCTTTTGCCAAGATACCTTCATCACTAAAAGAAGAGGTATTGAGAGAAGAACAATTATGAGAGATAGGAGAGGGTGTAAGTTTAAGGGCGGTGTTATCATTGCCATTCTCTTGTGGTAAGAGACCATCATAACTAGGGGATGCACTGAATGAATGACTAGCATGCTTATTAACTAAAATTTTCTTTGAAATTTTGGAAAAGATTGAAACTAACATTTTTGAACAATGCAATGATAAGACCTAGAATGAAATGCACTTTTCAAATTTCAAACAAGGTAATTTACTGATTACATTATGCAATGATCTAAAAATAAAATGTTGTGAATGAAAAATTGAATATGAGCAATGCATGAAATGAGCTAATTTAAGCTAATCTAATGAAATGCATGTTACAGAAACTCAACCAACTAATATAGATAGATAATGGAAGCAAACAAAAGCTTAAAAATAGGGTTTTCAGTGTTGTGAAAGGCAGTTTTAGGGGTGAAAAGGTACTAAGTCACCCAAGGTGGCGAATTAGTCCTATTGGGGATTCTTTGTAGAATTTTCAGATTTTTTTGATTGAATTTTATGTTTTCTATGCTATATGATGTAGACCTAAGATGTAAATGCAAAATTTCAAAAAAATTCAATGATTTAAGATGAAAAAATGCAACCTATATGCACTTTCACTAATACAAAATTTGAAACCCTAGAATGAAACTTAACTAATGAAAAATGCAATGTAAGTGTATTCTAGGATGATGATGGAATCTAAATCAGATAAGAAGGTATTCAAAAAGAAGGTTCACCAAAATGAACCACAAATTTTAGGGGAAAGGGGGTTCTCTTGCACTTCTAGGGTTTTTCACCTAAAAGGAGAGGTATTTCACACCCAAAACTTGGAAGGTTCATTTAAGATTAATGATAATGGGATTGAGATGTGCCTAAATGAAATATCATAAATGCAAAGAACTGATAAAAGAGATTGATTATTAATGATAAATATAGAAAATGCACTTTATTTGAAAACACATTATGATATGCAAAATGAACTAATGATGCAAGAAAATTTTAACAAAAAATGACAAAAATTGGAGAAGTGCACCTGGAAATTGAAAGTGCTAGAGAGGAGCTCTAGAAATGTTGCTGAATTTGGAATTTTGGCCTACTAGGACTAATACGCCATTTTGGGCGACCTAGTCCCAGATCTGGAAAACTTCACAAGAACTCGTTTAAGCCAAATGGGTATCCGAATCTACATAAATCTCTACAAAAGATGTATAGTGGGAATAAGTCACCACAACTGGGGGAAGTGTCCACTTTGACTTTTCTGAAGATTCAAAAGGGGAATCTATAGCTCTCAACCTACACTTCTATTCTTGATAAGTTTTCGGATGTGAAATTGTAGAATTCGACCTATTGATGTTCTCCAAGCTTCTCTTAGGGTTTTGACAACCTTGAAGGGCTTTGAAAATTTGATGACAACTTTTCTAATCTTTCTCTTTGACAAATATGTAAACAAGACCCACAAAAGACATGCAAAGAGAGAGAATTGTTGGATGTTAGGGCATGGGGGTTCACCTTGGTCAAACCCCTTTTAGATAATTAAATCGAAATGAAGAAATAATATGATGAAGATGAAACAATGGAATAAAAACCTTTCCTTGATGATAGATCTTGAGTTGCTACAATGATTGTTGAAGAATATTCCCTTGAATGCTTTGGAAAGATGTCTTGATGACTTAGAATGCTAAAATCCTACCTTTCTTGGCTTGATATGGAAGATGAATCATGAATGAATAATGAATAATGAGTTATAAATTAGGGTTTAGAGGAATTTTTATATAGGAAATCCACCTAAAATGCTTGTTAATTTGATCCTCAAGGCTGACATGAAGGAAAATTAGACTTAAACCCTATTTTTTTCTGCTCAAACCCTAAGAATAGCCCAAATAGGACTAAGTCGCCAAGCTGGGTGACTTGGTCCCACCTTAATGGGACTAATTCGCCCAGATGGGCAACTTGGTCCCACAATGTCTCCTTTGCCAACTGGATTGTCAGGGAATGCATAAATTGGGTTTTTATGTTGATTTTATCGAGTATTTGATCAAAATAAACCTTGGAATGCACAATATGGGGTCATAGGGGCCTATTAATGGTGATATAAAGGGTGATTAATGCAAGGGTGTCTAAAATATGACCAAATTAGGCACAAAATTGTCTCTTTCTTCAAGAGTACAATTTTTGGTGACACATTCCCAAAACTAGAACCTGTGAAGAGTTACCAACTACAATATCAGAAGTAGAAGTATAAGAAATGGAATCAAAGAGATCACATGAATTTTTCATGTGATCTGAAGTACCTAAATCAAGAATCCAACTATTAGTAGATGAATACAAGGAACGTGCTAAAAGAGCCTACCCTGTGCCCATGGAAGAAGACTTAGGCACTAAATATTATGTATCCTCATAGCTTCCTCCAAGGCCTCTATTCTCTTGAACAAATGAGACTCATCTTGCCTAGTTTTTCCACAGAAAAAACAAGGTTCTCCTTTCTTTTTCTTAGACTTGGAAGAAGAATCTTCAAAGTTAGAAGAAGGAGGTGGAGTTGACTTTTTATTATTTTTCTGCTTCATTTTGGAGGGAGACTCACTACCTGAAGGCAATTCTATCTTAGGCTTCTTCTTATTATTTCCTTTACCTTTTGAAGATTGATCTATTAGATCTTGATTCTTAGAATTAGGAAGTGCAACCATATGAATCAAATTGGCTTTTCCCCTAGTATGATACTCACAAAGCAACTCAAAAGTAGGCATCTTATAATATTTCCCCATAACATCCATACTATAATAGAAAATAGAAGAAAACACTTGATACAAACCTCTTAAGTTAGATAAAATCAAGAAGATACATGCTTCATCAGATTTATCATGCCCACATCCTTTCAATTGTGAAAAAATCATTTTTAATTGTACAAGGAAATCTTGAATAGAAGGAAAGACATCTAGAGAGTGATGTTAGATCTGCTTCAAGCTACAAGACACTAAACTGATCGACTTTATCCTACAATTCTGCAAGTTTATCCAAACATCCTTAGGTCTTTTATACTCCATATTATGAAACAAAAAATTATCAGATACATGTAAGCCTATGAGTCCATTTGCTTCATCCATTTTAATTCTATGAGTAAAATTTTCAAATTCCCTTGTGAATTTAGGTTGTTGTGCATCTAAAATTTTCCATAAACCTTTAGATTGAAGCAATTGGGTCATTTTTAACTTCCATGTATGATAGCTTTGTGGAGTGAGGACTTCAATTTTCCTCAGATCTACCATATTGAATATAAGAATACCAAGATACAGAAGACAATTTGACACTTAAATTGTACCTTTCACCTCTTAGAATGGATTAAAACTGAATTTGCAACCCCCATCAAATTATAATGAATAAATTTTGTAATTTTTACAAGCGAAAAGATCAAATCAAATGTTTATAACACATGGTGTTTTTTACAGTTTTTTAAAAAATGGCTTGTCAAATTAGAAAATAGAGGTTACAAATAGATTCCTTACAATTTTTTGAGAAATTTTAAAAGAAATTGTTAAATTTTGATTTTGTCTACAAAAGTTTTTCCAATTACAAGTAATAAATGCAAGTGTACCTTTGAGCTGAAAAACCTAGCAAAATTTTCCAAAATTAGATAAAATCACTTACACCATTACAAAGTTCATTGAACTAGCTTTCTGACAATATCTCATTCACAAAAAATTGATACCTTGGCACAAAGTAGTGCAAAATTGAAATAAGGCCTATTTCACTCCAAAATTTGTGCTCTAGATGGTTCTTGGGTGGTGGAAATAGTGGAAACTAGATGATGGTTGGGCTACTAGTGGGATAAGTTTGAGTGATGAATTAAAAATTTTAGTTGTAGTTTTAAAAATCTTTAGTCGTGATTTTAAAATACCGTTGTGGTTTATTTTAAATCCACAATAATTTAACTAAATGCAACCTTTAAGCCATGGGGGTGGGGGTAAAAACCCATGCACAAAGAACCAAAGCACTAACACTTCAACGCTTAGCACTAAGTAGTTGCGTAGTAAATTTTTTAATATTTATTATTTTTTAAATTTTGTTTTGAAGAATTTTTGTGATAGGCCAAATTGGTCAACTACATAGAATGAGCAAGAACGATGAATCTCCTAAGACAAATTAGAGCAAGTATAAATCAATGATTGGTGGACTGCTACACCTAACTTCTACTAGATCAGATATCGTGCATTTAGTTTTTCTTGTGGCAAGATTTCGAGAAGATCCCAGAGAATCATATGTGGTAGTGGTAAAGAGGATATTTAGATACTTGAAGGGCACTCTAGACTATGGTTTATGGTATCCAAAAGATATTGATTTCTCCTTGAGTGCATATACAAATGCAAATTGGGTAAGATGTATAAATAAAAAAATAAGTACAAGTGGAGGTGCTTTCTTTCTTGGAAGAAGGTTGGTTTCTTAGTTGAGTAAGAAGCAAGATTTAGTGTCATTATCTACTACATAAGAAAAACATATTGCAACAACATTATTTTGTACAAAAGTGTTCATGTGGATGAAGAAAATATTGAAGGATATCAAAGTATTGTATGATGAACATATTTCTATCTTATGTGATAGTACATGTTCTATCAATATTTCAAAGAGCTTGGTAATGCATTCAAGAACAAAACATATCTCTATCCGATATCACTTTATAAGAGAGAAATTTGTAGAGATTGAGGTGAAGTTGGAGTATGTGCCTACAAAGGATCAATTTGCATATATTTTCACTAAGGCTCTTCCTAAAGATACTTTTGAGTATCTCCTAAAGAAGTTAGGGGTTATTTCCCCTCCTTTCAACTAGATGCACAAGCTAGTGCATCTGTCTAGGAAGCATTTCAAGATACATTGTTTGTCTTGGACTAATGATGAAGGCTACCTCTCAAGGGGAGGAGGTAATGGTTTTTTTTGGCAGTCAAGGGGAGAATACCTTGTGCCCCTAAGGGGGAGAGAGTTGAAAAGTAAGAGAAATTTAAAGAGAGTGTGAAAAAGAGTAAGAAGAAGAGAGAGAGAACTAAAGAATGAGTAGTGAAAAATGTACAGTAGAGAGAGTTGTATGGAGAAGAGTAGCAGAGAGAGAGCAGTTACTTGTCGGTTTTTTATAAAGAGAAGTGTGCAAGTGGTGTCAAAGTGATGTATGTAGATGTCAAAGGGGAAGAGTAGAAAATGAATTTTTTTATGCAAATGTTTTCAAAGGGAAAGATGTTGCCCTTTGCCATTGACGTTAAAGGGGGAGAGTATGGTCTAAGAACATAGGGGGAGTGTGATGTCTAAAAAACTCAAGATAAGGGGAGTGAATACAAGGGGGAGAGAATAGTGTCTTAAAGACACAAAGGAAAGAAATATAAGAGATTCCCCAGTAAGGGGGAGTGCTACTTGATATAGAATTGTTGTTTGATGATAGTTTCTTTTATTATTTATGGTTTTTTAGAGATGGAGTTTCCATCAATGAAAAATGGGGAGATGTTTGCAAGTATGTTGTAGGTGTTGTCATTGATGTCAATAGTTGGTCATTGATGTCAATAGTGTGGAGATTGTTGTAATTATTGAAGAGTGTTTCACGAGAAAGAGTTATGGTGTTGCAGATGCTATGGATATGTTGAAGAGATATTTGTGGTGTTTTTGATGTAGTTGGTTCACTTGATTTCCAAGTGCTTTTGATAAAATTTGAGTAAACAAGTGTGTAGTGTGATAGAGGTGTGTTCAGTGTTGTGCTCTACATTTATTCATGATTGACGATATTATTGTTCTATTTGAACATGATTATCAAAGGTGTTTAGAGGTTCTATATCCAAAATTTTAGGTTTTGGAACGTGCGGTAGTGGAAGATTTATTTGAAAGTGTGTTTTCTTGTGAAGAAGGTTGTTTAGGAAAAATGGAATTGCTCTGCATTCCTCTATGTTTTTGTTTCCTATCTTATGGATTTGGGAACATGCTTATATTGTCTATATTTATCTTCCCTTGGAGTTTTTTGTGTTGAGTTTCTTTGCAAGTTCACTTTTTATGTCAGAGTTCAATGGTAATGCATCCTAATGCACATGATGAAATTAATCTTTGTTTTAGGTGGGTGTAACAATGTTGTAGTGTAGTATGTTGGTTTTGGAATATTTTGGGATGTTGTGTGGATGCTATGAAGTGTTTCTTTGTTTTTTTCATGTTATTTTTGGACTTGGAAGCATGTATGTGGTTGCTTGTTAGTGTTAGTGTAGGTTTGGCTGACCTAGTGTGCTAGCACTATTTGTGGAGGTACCTTGTGGATTGTGGATGTGTTGAGTAGTGTGGCGATGTAGATTTGGATCTTAGTTAACCCTTGGCATGGTCTACCTTCACTTCTTTCCACCGTGGAAGTGTGTGGTGTTGACCTATTTGGTGTTGCATTTTTGAGGTGGATATGTTTCATTAAGACTAATCTTAAGGAATTGTTTGAGGTAGTGGATGGTAGAAATGCAAGGTGAATTGTTTGAGGTCGTGGATGGTACAAATATACGGTGAATTTTTGGAGATGTGTGTAGAGTGTAGTGATGCAAATATGATCAAGTGTGGTGATCAGAGTGAGAACTTAAATGCCAATGACTCTATACGCAGTGAGAAAAATGTATCAACATTTTTCAGTGTGCTTGAAGTTGTTGGAGGTGGTGAGCGAAAGGTTGTGGATGGTGCAAAGTTGCAATTGTGGATTTTCCTATTGCTTTGAGATAGTGAATCTCTATGTAATTTTTTTCTTCTTTCTTATTTCTTCTGGATAGTGAGTCCTTTGGGCAGTGAGCCTTTCTTCTTTTCTGGATAGTGATCCCTTGTTAGTGAGACTAATTGTATTTGGTGTTGTTATTCATTTATATGTGAGCTAATCCTCATCTTGGTTTTCCCTTCTTAGGGGTTTCTTTGTAAATCTGGTGCTCTCTTGTGTATGGTTGTGTATGCATTGATGTTTCACATGTGTACATTCTACCAATGCTTAATGAGAGTTTAAAGTTTGATAAGGGTTTAAAAGTTAATGAGGGATTGATTTTTTTAATGTAAAACTGATTCACCACCCCCTCTCAGTTGTCTTATGCATCTAACAATATTAAGTACATGGATTCCAAGAGTACCATTGATGGGGGGTATTTATATGCAAGAAAGGTTTGATCCTGATGCCTCTATAGAGTTTTCAAGTATTCATGGAGTATTGGGATTAATAAATGGTATCTCTAAATTTCAAAGAAAATTGGACATCTACATAAAGGAGAAATTGAATTCCTTTGAGGATTTAGAGGAGGATTTGATACCCATAATTTTGGATGAAAATGGATAAGTAAATGAATTTGATAATTGGAAGTTAGATTTCAACAACATTTTTCTTACCTTGTGTATTTCAATATTTCCAAGTGATGAGTTAGAATCACTTTTATGCAACACTAATTTATATAAATTGCTAAATAGAGTTAGGATTGGATAGTTTTATTAGCAAGACAAAGGAAATATTGGATACAAGGTATGTGGCTCATAAAAATAAGGTTGAAAAATTCTTGACTTATCAATGGCCTATAAAGGATGTATATGCATCATGGTTAGAAAATTATAATGGTTAAATTAATTTTTCCATGTCATCAATATATTCTAATTTTATCTTTAACATGGGGTGAGGTAACATGTTGTCTACTCCAATAGCAATGTTAGAAAGGTTCTCCAACCCAAGTTGTTCAAAGGGGTTAATTTTTTTATGGGTTATTACACATGTTCTATTTTAATAAAGTTTAGGTTTTCAATTATAAAATGTGACCAGTGTCATTTGCTTTGAAGCTTGCATTTCCATTTTTTCTTTAAAAAGAGAGATATTTTTTATTGAAATGGGTTTTGAGGATTGTAATTTTGGGCTGAATGTATTGGTATTTTAGTTTGTATTAGGATATGGTGTTCAAAGTGTATAAAAAATATTCTATAAGAAATGTACATTTTGATTAAATATTATATATGAAAAAATGTTTCAATGTGTCACCATCTCCATCTTGTGATGTAATATCTCTTTTAAAAAATATAATAAAATATTATTTAGTTCTCATTATAATTTTCTTGCAGGAAGTAATTTATTTGATAGATTTATATTCAATGAATGGAGTAAATATCTTGATGAAAATATGAAGAATATTGTTATCACAAATTTATTGTTCAATATAATCACATTGTTAGAGTTTAGTAGGTCAAATTATTATAAGGTGACAATTTTTAATTGACAATCAAAAACTGTTTAGATGTTGTGAATTGAGAATACATGATTTTGGAACTATATAGCCCCAAATAAGCACCAATATTATTTTTAACATTCACTCTAACTTCATAATTTCCTTAAAATGATAAATCTCAAGCCAATTTAAACATTCATAATTATTTATCTTCTCATATTCGGATCTAATTGACTACAAGGAAGTCACATGTTTTCAAGACATCATTCACAAATTCTTGTCAAAGGTTTATGAGATTTTATCTACTAGGCATCATGTAATAATTATGTTGCATACTTTCGGTTGATGTCATAAAGGGGAGCCCACGTACGTTTTAGAAAACCTTAAATAAAAAGAAAATAATTATAAATTGTTTTTCATGTTTTTTGGTCAATCCTTCAATGCCTCCAAGCTCAAGGTCTAATTAATCTTTAGGATCTATTGAAATATAGAGTTGGCAACCAACAAATGAAGAAATCACAATCAAAGAAAATATTATTTTTCTTTTGAGAATGGTAGCTCCCTAATATGATAGAGTTATTTTTATATTTTTGTGTACTTATTTATTAGAAGTATATAATGATATAAAAATGAGAAATAATAAGATAATAGAAAGAGGAAGCTCTAGATTGTAGATAAAAATAATATAATCAAAGATTCCTTAGAGGAAATTGAGAAGACAAGAAAAAGGAAAAATAATATACAACACCAAATGAAGACAAAAATTTCAATCAATTCATGCATATGACATCAACAAAATAATAGATATTTGATAGTTTGCATCCATAACATGCAATGAAAATGTGAAGAACATATTACACACTAAAAAAAGGAATAACCTACAATCTGTATTCTTTGAAAATAAGAGAACGAATTTTCTATTCCATTTTTATACATTAGCTATGTGAAGAAGTAAAGATTCCTCTATAATGTCTTGACTTTACATTAAAATAAGTAAATGACAATGTTGATGATTTAATAATAAAATAATAAAGCTTAGATAAGAATTAATGTGTAAATAGTTGTATTATTTTGTCAAATGATTAGCATGCATAGAGTATAGGTGAACTTTCCTTCAAAGCATTTTTAATTTTTTTTCACCTTCATTTGGTAACTAGTTTTTTGAATAGCTCATATACTTTGTGTATGTTTCTAAAGTTCTTATGCTTGTATAATTAATTATACATGTTTTCTATAAAAAATATAACATATAAAATTTGATAAAATCATTCAATTTTTTTACTCTACAAAGAACATCTAGAGATTCAACTTGAGATTGACCTTTTCATCTTGAAAGCCCTAATCCCTATCGTTGGTAGGAGCTCTATAGATACTAAGTCAATAAATACAAAGACTAATATTAGGTTTACCTAGCACTATGATTATCAAACCATGTTCCTAATCAAAGTATCATAATGGTGGTGCTTTAGTCCAAGCATAGTTTGATGGGTGGAAAAATTTGAATCATTTTCTTAAAAATATATTGTTTTCTGTGTTTACTTTACAAACATGTGTATACCTTTAGCATAAGTTGACAATGCATTAGGAAATGAAATTTATTTGAGTTAAGGACTTGATCATCGTACCATATTTAATAACTCCTTTTTAAGAATAGGCTCTAAGGACATTGACAAAGGTTAATAAGTTCGATTTTATGATTGGAAACCATAATTATTCTTATTTTAAGAATATCTATGATATTTTTGCTATGCTCATCTTTTGTATATCAAGAATCATTTCATATCATAAGGATGTATTTATTTGAGGTATCAGAAATCAGTTCATGATTTGTTCATGTTTGTGCATTTTGTGTACATTTTTACTAAGATATTTGTAATCGTTATATTTGACAAAAATTCTCCTTTCATTATATTTTGGTGAATTCTAACATTTTGTTTTAACCCACCCATTTTATAACAAGCAAGAAGGATGTTGGAAAAGGTAATACAAATAACTATTCACCTACAAGAGTTTGGGAAAGCTAGAAGTCATGGAGTTTGATTTATACCTATCAATTTAATTTATATTGTCTCTAATATCTTATCAAAAAAATATTTTAATCTATAGACTGGAAACATCATTTTACAACCCTAATTTCTTTTAAATTTTTTTTTTCAACAAATCCATTTCTTGTATTTCCCATGAACATGGAAATTTAAGTAAATGGATAATGATAAAATTTTATGATTATATCGAAGCATGTAAAATACATAGTGTTAATCAAACACATAAAAATATTTTCCGTTATGATTTAATGGATATTCTTACCATGTTATAGAGGTATCCCTTTAGGCATTGGTAGAGAGGATGTTGAAAAGTGCTAAAAAAAATGGATTTGGTTTCTTCAATTAAATTTTCTTGAGAGTTTCTAAGGGGTTCTCATCAGATCGATTTTTGTATTTTTTTGCAATCATGGTGTTCATGACATTTTTCATAGCTTTCATGAAAATAAAATAACTTCATATGCAATTTATCGAAATGCATCCAATATCTCTAATGAATAATATAACAATAATGTGAAAATCAACATTCATTTTATAAAGCATAAAATGTGGAGTCTTGATTATTTGATGTTTTTATATAATACTAAATTGATGGTATTTTATGACTTGCAATAAATAATTTTGCGACACTTCAAGGTGACAAAATTTGTATCTAGGTCACTTGTAACTCTAATAAATAGTTGATATTTTACTCAATAGGAAATTTAAAAAGTCAAAATGATCAGGAACATTAAGGATTAAGACTAATTGGTGTGAAAATTTTCAATTCAATGAAGACAAAGTTGAGAAATAACCCACATATGACTTGAATAAAACACAACTTTTAGAAAAATGAATTGATTTTGTATGTCAAATTAGAGATTATCAAAGGTTTAAAATTACCATTCATAAAAGTGAGGACAATACTTGTTGCAATTCTTATGCTTACTTAGATGTCATTGGTATAAGATTTTGGATGCAATATTATATTATTTTTTATTTCACTAATTATGTGGGTTTAGAGGGATCTAGACTTGAAATATTTGCATTATAAATACTAGGATGTGAGTAAAATACAATTAAATTATGTCCTTTAGTCTTAAAATAGGGTGCGAGTTCCTCTAGTTTTAACAAACGGAAACACCAAAGTGCTAACATGATGGTAATAGATGCACATGATTGGATTATGAAAAATAAACCCTACCTCAAGACATAAGGGCACTAAAGTCTTATGAAGTTTGTAAACTCATCTTGATGTCAAATATTTCATAGTCAATCTTGACTAATTTTTTTTGTAATTTTATCCAAACTTTCCTCAAACAAGGTGTTTAGTTTTTTTACTCTTAGGGTGTCTTTGTAATTGGTATAAATTTTGTTGTAGGTTGAGCACTCTATGATGCAGTTCTATTTTTCTCCACCACACACTTGTTACAAAATAGGCATGTTCCCTTTTTCCACTCCTCATTAGGTATTTACCATCCACTGGTTTCACACCTAAGATTATGTGATCTATTCCTCAATTGGGATATCAACATTTTTATATCCCACTTAATTTAAGCTCCTATGTAATATTTTTTTACCATGTTCCTATATGTGGTTAAATTATTTGATATAGTAGGATTTATTTTGACCAATTTTCTTTGTACAGATGACAATCTTGAGTTTTTATTTTACATACATTTTTATTTCCTTGTTAGTGTTTGAAGATTGCTACATATTATTTTCCCCCTTATTCATAAACTAGTCATTTTTTTCATCTACATGTTTTTTCCTTTTAGCTCCACTCAATAACTAGCTTGGGCCAATGGTGATTCTCCATATTTTGAGGATTTTTTTATGTTGGTTAACAACTACAACATTGTTGATGCTACAAAAGGGAAAGTACTTGTTCTAGATAATAAAATATCATATAGAATTGATGTCTTAGTTTTGAGGTTACGTAATATGATTAAATGCCTCTAGATTTCTTCCATTTTCTACCATTTTTTATTTGACATATTGCTAGCCCAAATTTTACACCCTTAACGAATCACTAGAGTAACAAGCAGAGAAAATAGGATTAGTTTATTTTTAAAATTTTATATTTCTACACTCTTGTATCTATTTTGTAGTGAGTAGAAGGCTTTCCAACCTCCTTGATTTAATTTTTATTTACATATTTCCTAATTGAGGTTGTGAAAATTGAGCCCAGGGTACTTATATTCTTCCACTATGTTTAGTAGAATACCTTAAAAAAGAAATCTATTTTTTTAATTTTTCATCCATAGAGAAAATATTGTGACTTTGGTTTTGTTGGTGTACATTTATATCTTGACCTCCTTAAAAATATTTGAAGAGTCCTTGAGTGTTGTCTCAAACTATTTGATGTTTTTGTAATTGGGATGATATTATTTTCATGTATGAGAAACTTTATTATGAATAAAGCATGATAAAACCCCTCACTACCATAATTTTTTGTCCACTCTTCTAGCTTATCAATGTATAACCAAATTTTTTTTGGGAAAGAGGTCAACCCTATTTGATGCCAATATCACTACCAAAGTACTTGAACATTCCATCACTTTCTCTAATTTTATCCTTGATTTTTTCATAAAATCTAAAAATTACTAATCTATATGTTAGAACACAATGATCTATTGAGAGGGGGTGAATCAGTAGATAACTTGAAATCTAGCTTTAAGAGAAATTTATAAATTGATATATTTTAACTGTGATTTAGCAGATTAACATAATGATAGGTAGAGACAACAACATCCACATAACACAAGATGTACACGGAAAACCCAAGATGGGAAAAACCATGGTGAGAAGTACTGCTAGGAGCTATTGTCCTAATCTAGCCTCATAATCAAAAGCTCAATTACAATGTTTAAGGGAACCAACCCTAACAAGACAATAATCCCTTATTTTAGGATCACCTAATCCAAGGAAGCACCCACCACCTATTCCAAGCACCTACCCAAAAGTCTGATGGCACCCACCAATCAAATTTATAATGAGGGTTATTAGAAAATTTTCAATAGAACATAGTTCAATGTTGTAACTCAACTTGCAACTACTCAACACTTGGTTACAATTTCTACAACCTAGTTCTATGCTCTGCACCTCCTCTATTTTGCACTTGAAAATGAACCCTGATTAAGAATTCCAACCTTTTGTTTGGATTCCACTCATTCACACTAGCGCTGCACTCTTCCTCTTTCTTTTAGTGCATTCTCTGTCTGTCTCAAAAGACTTGTAGATACACTACACAAATCTATTGAACCTTTTATATTAGTGCATTCTCTGTCTGCCTTCAGATATCAAGCATACACTTGTTGTTCTCCCTGCTTCGTTTCTCTAGTGTATTCTCCATCCATCTCAAAATACTCTAATAGCCCATATGCAACATAAAAAAAATTCTCTTATTTGCAACATCGTCTCTTGCTGATTTCTGATTTTTCTTTTTGTGTTCATCACCGAACTTCAACATCTACCTCAAGCTTAGCACTCATTGTACAAATCTTCTGCTAGGGTTTGATATTTATATTCTTCTACATGCCACTAGATTATCGAGTCACACATTCACTTATCGAAACCAACGATTTTTCTATTCCTGGCATATTGAACAATTAGGATTTTAGTTTCATTTAATTCATATTCTTTGTTTTGAATCATGATATGATTTTCTACTGCTCACATGTCCATTTCAACAATTTAATTATAATATCTTTAAGAAAACCGGTAGCTGGAGCAGTTGGGCCAATTGAATTCACTCCTTGAGTTAGTTTGCAGTCGAAACCCTCATTCACACTATCATAGTCACTAATGATTCTTAGTTTAAACTTGAGCCATTGATCTTCTACTATTCGCACCATGATTCATCAATTCACATTCACCACTCAGCCTTTTAAAATGTGTCCATCAGATTAAAAATCTAATTTAATCATCGTCATTGATCTTTACCATATGTAGCTTACAGAGAGTAGGGTCCACCAAGAAACACATCAGAAATCAATTGTCCCATGGAGCTAGATGTGGATCCACCAAATATATAGTAAGTTGGTGGACTACTGCCATCTATCACCTTGTTAGCATCGTAAAATTTACAATAGAGATATGAATTATTATGTTGATCAATTATTCACTACCATCTGCCTACATGTCATCGATCATTCTTGTTACCTACCTCTTTATCTAGAACCACCATGTACACTGTGGACATCGTCTGATATCCTATGCTCAATCTTCATCGTTGCCGCTATTTCATGAGACATAGACAATAATCTACCATATTCACAGGAGGCTTGTGGAAAATCCATTAGATCTTCAAGCCTCAACCACTATCATTAATCTCATTGAGGACAAGTATTTACCTGGTGACTTAGGAAGTATTGTAATACCCCTCCGTTTTGCTTCTTGTTTGGTTTGCGTTATGTGATGTTTGGTTGTGGTTACTTTGATACATGATACATTTTGTTATGATGTTTTGATCGCTATTATTGAGCGACAAATATTATTGTGGGATGTGGTTATTTGATTATTGTTTCACATGCATTATGGATTAATGATGTTGAAGAGTTAACATTAGATGTTATTATGAGATTACTGGATTATGATGAAAGTGTCAGTTTCAATGAGTGTATTGGTGAAGAAGATAGTTTCGCATCACTCACTTGCGAGCGCCCTACGAATGTGTAATTCCTTCTTCACGGTGTGTATTATATGTTGGATATATTGTATGATGTGTTTACTTGGTTGCAGGATTGTAGGTACATGACATCGACTCCACCTGGTTTCACAGGTTTGAGCTTGTCAATCCAACAGTTAAGTTGAATGGGAGATAGTAGCTAGGTAACATGTGTCAAGTTCTACACCCTAGCCTTAGTGTGTCGTCAGTTGTGTGTGTCGAGTCATTGTCTGTCTTGCTTTGATGTTATTTAATTATGAAGAATTCTTGATTTGGAAATAGATATTTAGAATAATTGCATTTAAATCATGTTGATGGTTATTTAATTTAAATAATGCAATGTGGATAAAAGTTTATATTTAAATTAATTAATTATATTTAAATTATTTAATTAATTAAATTTAATCCAAGGGGGTTGAATTTAGTTATTAAATAATTAAATTAATTAATTAAACATGATGCAAGAGAATGAAAGGAAATAAAAGAATTAAAATTAATTTTGGAATTTAATTCCAACGTGTGGGAATTAAATTAGAAATTGTAATTAAATGTTTATTTGGGAAATTAGTTGCAACTTTGGAAATTAATTTATTATTTGAAATTGCATTTTAAATTGAAAGTGGGTTTTCAAAAGTGAAATTGAAATTGAAATTCTAATTTGCATGTAATGTGAATTAGGGTTGTAAATTGAAATTGAAATATCTAATTTGTATGTAATGTGAATTAGGGTTGTATTAGGTATTTTTGATTTATAAAGAATACATGTTTTAATTTTAGGGTAGAAAGTTTTTAGAAAAATACATTTTTACAGCAGAGAAGAAATTTTGGAAAATTTGCACAAGGGTTTGAAGAAAGTTTGATTGTAGAATTGATTGAAGGAAAGATTGTTTGCATTTGTTGGATTTTGGATTGGATTCATTGGAGGATTGAAGAAAATTCAGGAAATCCTTGGAGGAGGCTTGCATCAGAAATTCATCTCTTCATGTAGCTTCTTGTACCAGGTTTTTCCTCTTTGTGTTTTATTGTTTTTGATTATTTTTTTTTAAAATAGTAATGATTAAAGATTTGTTTGTTAAATCTGTTTTAGAAAATAAATTTGATATTAGAAGAAAATAATTAAACAAATTTATAGTCTTTGCTTGTGAAAATTCTTGAGGGAAAATTGTGAAAACCTTAGTTGAATTTAAATTATTTGGGGAAATCGATTTTGTTATTATTGAAATCAAACATAGAGATTGAACAATGCATTTAGAATGTTTTTAGAAAATGAAACCCTCTGTTTATTATTAAAAAACTGATTTTAAAATCTGCAGGATAGTTATATTTTCATGGTAAAGTGGTCTGGTTGCGTCACCTATAACTTCACTTTCACAAACTGGGTTGTAAGAATATTTAAAGGGTTTTTGAATTTTGAAATTTTCTTGCCCCTGTCCAAAAATCGCAAATACCCAGATCGTAGTGTTTGAGTTATGCTTGAAACATGAGACTGCTGTTAAGTTATTTTCCCATGGCTGTTCTGTAAATTAAATAATAATAAATTGATATTTATAAATATTAATATTTTAGGTATTGTTATTATAATATTAAAATATTATTTAATAATATTTTATATTATAATTTATAATACTAAAGTATTATATTTATTTATATTATTTTAAATAAAATTTGTATACTAGATTAGTGGAATTAAAATTATAAACGTATGGGGAAATTATTGTTTATTTTAAAATGACATGTTAAAGTTTAATTGAAGGAGTTAAATATTTGATTTAAAGAATGCATAATTTGAAATTTAATTGTGAAATTTAAATTCATGTGTAAAAGGTCCAATTATTAATTTGATTTAATTGGAAAAATATATTTATATTTTAAAAAATTAATGATAATGGATATTTTATTTGGAATTAATCAATTTGATATTCTGTAAAGAATAGAAGATATGTTAATAATTAAATATATTTAAATATATTCATTTATATTTAGTATATATATATTGAAGGTATATATCCATTTGAGAGAATAAATAATATTTTATATTATTTTATTTTGTTGTTTGCAAATTGGGTATTATTAGTGTTCTAAAAGAAATGATTAGTATGTGTAGAAAATGTATAGAGAAATATATTTTTTAATAGAAATAATTATTTGATTTAAAAGGAAATATTTATTTTGTTAATATGATTGAAAAAAATATATCAAAATGCATATATATATATCCATGAGTATTTTCAATCAGTATTTACCTTGCTTTATTTAAGTGCGTGTAATTTAGCTTTGCATGAAGAATTTAAATGATAAGTTTTGAATGTATGGTCAAAATTGATAAGGAAAAAGATATTTAAATATATTGAAAAATTATAGAAATATTTATATTTAAATGTTGCTTTAATTAATGAGATTTAATTAGAAACAATATGAATGCGTGGCCAAATAGATAAGCCAAAAGATATTTTTATACATTGATGAAATTGCATGTTTTTAAATGGATAGTTGAAAAGACATAGACTCTGGATAGAAAATTGAAAGGATTGTTTGCAATAGTGTTAGGTTGCATTAGAAGTAAATTTAGGAACTAACTATATTGAAAAAGGCAAATAGTTATTATGTTTTATTTAGTTCCATAGAGTAATCTAGTCTTTGTGAATGAAATATTAAAGAATATATGTAATTAAATTTATTAATATATATATTTGGTGTCTATATAATATGGAGCATATATATATATTAAGTGTAAAATTCATTATCGTATTTTATTTTAATGAGATGCATGCAATGTATTATTGAATAGAGATTTAAAAATGGATTGATTAGTGTATATGGAAAATGGATAGAGAAACAATATGTTATTATATTAAAGTGATTGAATGTTCTAAATAGGAAATTGAATGAAATGTAAGATTTGGTTAGAAAATGGAAAGAGTTTACTTGCATGGATTTGTGTCGATTTAAAAGTAAATTAAGAAGTTATTTTATTGATGAGACAATCAATTATTTTATTTATTAATTTCTACTTAGATTAATTGAATCATTGTGATTGGATTATGAAAGAGATATGGATTTAATATATCCAAAAGTAGTATCTTCCTCATGATTATCTTAAAGGATTTAATTCTTTGTATTCAGTAAAGAGAAGTAAGTTTAATTATTTTAGATTTCCAATAATGAAAAGGGAAATAGAGGTTATGATTATTTTAGATGATCTAGTTATCGTGTTTTTGACTTTGTCAACACTACCTATTGAATGAGTATGGATTTAGGAAATCCAAATATTAGATTTGATTGATGACTTGAATGCTTTTGTTGCTATGTCGTCAAGTTGCATTGTTGGTTTTGGGATTTAGTGTTAGTCCTAAATTATAAGTCTTCTAGAAGAACTTAGAGGATAAGGGTTGTTGAATCTTTATGCCATCCAGTTGTTTTCCCTTGGGTAGTGCATGACGTCTTTTCAGTTTTACCCGATTTTCACGAACGGGGATGTTTGCACCTCCTTGGTTTAGGAGCGGATTATGGGATCCGTGTCTCCTTGTATGGAGTGACCTTATTATGTGGTTTCATTTTGTTTCCTCCTGTGAAAGGAGTGGACTATGTATTGTTGCCTCCAAGATGTTTGGAGTGAGATCTTTTGTACCTCCTGTGAAAGGAGTGGACTATGAGATTGTTACCTCCAAGATGTTTGGAGTGAGTTTCTATTATTTGTATCCTCCTTATGTTGGAGTGGTTATGATGCCTAGTTTGTATGCACTTGTGTTTCCCTTGGTGATTGGTTGTGAGTGCGTTGTCCATTAGAAGAGTGGCTTTTGATAGGGGCCGGAGCCCAAAGTGGTAAACCAGGTAACCTTCAGAAGTGAGTTAATCAAGTGATAATTAAATTAATATACTTAGATGATTAGGATGCAGTTCACACTAATCAAGATAATTTAATCCTCACTCATAGATACAAGGGCTTGTTTAGACTTGGGATGAGTGAGAATGCTTGGAATGGCAAGATCAACTATCTTGTTCTTGCGAGAGTAGTTGATTCCGCATGAGTGAGTATGAGTGCTGGGATTCGGTTGAGGCCACTAGGATTACTTGTGCCGGAGCCTATGAAGAATGCCTAGAGGAGATCTCATGAAAAACCTTGCAATGACATTCTATCTAGGTCAACTGTTGTTAATTGTTTTATGTGTATGGTTATTTGAACATACTTGATCTATTTTATGTCTGGAAGCAATGTGACCTATGTTAGTGATGCTGGAGTTGTACTTGATTTGTACTTGTATTATACTTGAGTTGTACTTGATTCGTACTTGTATGGTGAATGAGTTGTACTTGTTAATTCATTTGGTCGGTTATAACAGTATGAGTCAGTTTGAGTCTGCCTTTGGTTAGAGGTAGTAGAATCATTGTCCATGTTACTTTGTTACTATCTCCTAGCATGGGGGGTGGGCCTTTGGGTACCACATTGGTTGGGTGGAACATGCACCAAAACCGTTGGGTCCCCATTGATCTTAAGTACTTGGTGGTGAGACAGCCAGATGGACAGCTCGTGGTTCTTGTTGTAATTCCTTGCATTGTAATATTTTAGTTTGTATATGATACTTTATCGCTCTTTTGTAAGAGGTGGAGTTATGTAATTGTAATACATTTGTACTATTGCCTCATTCTGGGAATGAGTGATGTAACTATTGGTTTAAGATAATTTTTATGAGATTGTATCTTGGTTGATTATCTTATTATGTTATGTGGTATTCTTATGATGTATGATGTTTATTTCATATAGTTCATACTGCTATGGTTATATGTATTATGTATGTGTGGGTTAAAGTAATCGTAACCTTGTAGCCTTAGAGGTTGTTGTTAATTAGTAAGTGAATGTGTATGTTAAATGCACTTTATAAAAAAAAAAATTGGTTTGCTTATGATGTTAATTGCAACTTTCTTTAAGGTTACTTGGTGGGGCATTACAAGTATTATGATAATCACATATTTGCTGAGCTGATAGATAGTAGGAAAGAGGGCTAATTTCCTCAATGAACTCAATTGCTTAAGTTGTCACTTAAGAAACTTACAACAGTCGATAGGTAGTCAACGACGAAATATAAGGTCTGTTTAACACCATGATTGTACCCATTAGGGTTTATTTGGAAGCCCTAAAAATTTTCAAGAGAAAACATAAAACAATTTGAGCTCAACCTCTATCATCCAACTCTACAAGTTATACCATCAGACAACCTCAAGAAACCCATATCAGATATGCACATTGATTTGATCTCTCCCAACCAAAAACCACCATTGTAGTGTCAAGACAACATTGCAAAACTATGTTGATCTCTTTTAGTAATCCAATAATATCCTAAGTAGGATATCACCCAAACATCCCCTTTTGACATCAATGACAATAATATGCCAACAATCAACCCCTTTGTCATTGATGGCAAAATAAAATTCTCTCCACTTGAAAACTTAAATTCAATGCTTTGCTGCCAAATAAACATGCATTTACTAGAAAAACACAAACATAACAACCCCCCCCCAAGACATATCTATCTCTTGCATGCTCAAAAACTTGATAATTTTCCCCATTTTTCTCCCCCTTTGACATCAATGGAAAAGGGAAACTTCATAAGCTATAAACCAATTATGACAATATTTCTTCCCCTTAAACCTGCGACCATCAAGTCATTAGAAATTTATAAAATACATGTGTGTGAGACTTGATCCATTCCTTTATTCCAGGGATAAAGAAAATATCAATGAAGATCCCCTTGGACCCACTACCTATCAATAAGCTTTAGTGATATGAGGTGGGAGAAATTACTCCCAATTTATACCTCATGTACTCAAATTCTTCCTTTGAAAGAGCCTTGGTGAATATGTCAGTAAATTGCTCTTTAGTGGGTACATATGCCATGTTAACTTCCTTTTCTGTAACCTTTTATCTAATGAAGTGATACTTGATTGAAATGTGCTTAGTCATAGAGTACGTCACCAAATTCTTTGAAATGTTTATTGCACTTGAATTATCTCAAAGAATATAGATAGGTTTGTTGTATTCCACCTTGATGTAATTAAGTGTCTGCTTCATTTTTTAGGACTTGAGTCAAAATATTGTTGCTGCTACATACTCTGCTTATACTATGGAGAGAGTGACTGATTCTTTTTTTTTTCTCATCCAGGAGATCAATTTGTTTCCAAAGAAAAATGATCCCCCACTTGTGTGTTTCGTATCATCTACACATCTTTCCCAATCAACATCTATTTATGTTATCAAAGAAAAAGATTTGCTCTTTGGATACCACAACCCATAATTAACCGTGATTTTGATATATCTAAAAGTTCTTTTCACTGCATTCACATGAGACTCTTTTGGTGTAGCCTAAAATCTTGCTACCATACATCTTGTGTCCGTTATATCTAGCATTGATGCAATTAAATATAGTAAGCTTCCAATCATTGACCTATACATTGTCTAATCTACATCAGGTGATTCATTTGATTTTATCAACTTACAATCAATTATCATGGGGGTACTCATTGATTGACTATATTCCATACAAAACTTCTTGAGCATTTCCTTAGCATATTTAGTTTGAGATATGAATATCTTATCATTAGTTTGTGCAATTTGTAAACCAAGGAAAAATGTCAACTCTCCTAGCATTGACATCTCAAATTCATCTTGCATATGTGTAGCAAATATTTTACACTTTTTATCATTGCTACCACCAAATACAATTCCATCCATATATATAACAACTATAATCATCTGCTCACCATCAAATTTGAAATACAAATTGTTGTCTGCATATCCATTTTTGAATCCTTGTTGTTGTAGGTATTGATCTACCCTTGAATACCATGCTCTAGGAGCTTTCTTTAGACCATATAGTTCTTTCCTCAATCTGTAGAAATAGTCAACATCTTTTGATAGCTAAAAACCCTCTTGTTGCTCTATGTAGAATTCCTCTTCTAGGTTTCCTTTCAAAAATGCAGATTTGACGTCGATCTAATATACTTTAAATCCTTTATACATTGCGAATGCAAGAAACATTCTTATTGCCTCTAATCTAGCTACTAGTGCAAATTTTTCTTCAAAGTCAATGCCTTCAACTTGTTCATACCCTTTGCACACCAGCCTTTCTTTATTTATTACAACAAATCCATTTTCATTGAGCTTGTTTCTAAACACCCATTTATTGCCAATTACATTTTTGCTTGTGGGTCTAGGAACTAATTCCCAAGTTTTATTCTTCTCAATCTGATTGAGCTAATATTCCATGGATTTTATCCATCTTTCATCTTTCTTGGCCTCAACATAGTTCTTTGGTTCAATTTGTGACAAGAGATAAAAATTCACCCATTCCTTGTTCCTTGCTAGTCTTCTTCTTGTCTAAAATCCTTCATTTTTATCACCAATAATCTAATCTGCAAGGTGATCTTTTTATACATATTTTGTTGATGCTTTTTTATTCTCCAAGCTTCTTGTTCTTGTTCTTCACTTCCTACATCTTTCTCAAAATATGATTCTTATTCAAATTCATTCTTATCAGATTTGATATGATTTATGTTCTCATCAATCTTGACATTGATGCTCTCAACAATTTTTTTCAACCTCTTGTTATAGAATTTGTAATATTTTCTTTGAGTGGAATATCCAAGAAATATTCCTTCATCACTTCTAGAGTCAAAGCTTCCCAATTTTTCATCTTCTCTCTGGATATAACATTTACTACCAAATACTTTGAAATGCTTAATAGATACAAGCCTACCATACCACAATACATAGGGAGTGCTATCACTATGTGCTCTAATTTGAACTCTATTCAAAATTTAAACTATTGTATGAACCACCTCTCTCCAAAACATATCTACAAGCTTGGCCTCATTCAACATAGTTCTAAACACATCCTTAATCACTCTATTCTTTCTCTCTATAACTCCATTCTGTTGTGGTGTTCTTGGTGCAGAGTATTGTCTCTTAATTGCATGTGCCTCATAATACTCAACAAATTCACTTGATGTGAATTATCCTCCTCTATCAGATCTCAATCATTTAATTCTTCTCCGCATCTCCTTTTTGACCATTTTCCTAAATATATTGAATATTTTAAGTGCTTGATTCTTTTCTTTCAAAAAGGATACCCATGCCATTCTCGTATAGTCATCAATTACCAACATGAATTAACTTTCACCTTTTAGTACTCTTGTCCTTGTGGGTCCACATAAATTAGTATGGACCAATTGCAAAGGCTTGGAGGTTAAATATTCTTTTGTCAATTTTTTTTCCTTTATTTGTTTTCCCTACTGAAATTATTTACATACTATATTTGTAAGCTTGGTTATCACAGGCATGTGTCTTACTAGACCTCTTGAACTTACTTTCACCAAATTATTAAAGTTTACATCCCCTAATCTTTGACGCCACAACCAACTCTGATTTTCTTGGTCCATCAGGCAAGTTTGACCTTTAACTTCAAAAATATTGTAAAGATTGGAATCAGTTCTCATTCCTTGTGAAATTGTTTTTCCATCCTTCCTAATCTTACACCCATTTGAGTCAAATATGACCTTATAATTGCTGTCACAAATTTGACTTACACTTAGCAAGTTGTGATTTAGTCCTTCAACATACAAGACATCTTTAAGGGATTTTTACTATCTAAGCTCAATATGTCTTTTCCACATATCTTCACTGCTATATTGTCACCGAAATTCATAGATCCTCCTTTATATTTTTTGAGTTTGATGAAATTTCTTTCATCTCTAGTCATTTGCTTGAAGCAACCACTATCTATCACCCATAAATTTTTCTTTTTGACATGTAGTTTCATTTGTACAATTATTGATTGTGTAGAATTCTACCCTTTTTCTATCCACACCTTCTTATGTTATGCCTTTTCTTCCTTCTTCTCAGGAGCAATTGACTCCTTGGTTACCTTAGGTGGTGTGTTTTTCCTTTTATCATTTCACACTTTTGGTCTTATAAAATTTTTTCTACAATATTTGGTAATATGAACAAAGTTATTGCAATTATGTCACACAACATTTATATGCACTAAAGGAGCAAAATTTTTTTTACTTACAAAATTTGTACTTCTTTTAGGAACTATTCAACATTCTCTATCCCTATGACCAAATTGATTACATAACAATATCCATAAAAATATGATGAATACATGGTCATAGAATTTCCTTATGTAGAACGAGATGATATTTTCATTAGCTTCCTTATACTTATCACCCTTGTAAATCCACTAGCATCAGTTCTCCTTATGTTTTGTCTCTCCTTTTGGTGATTAGGAACTGATTGGTTATCCTTCTTGTCTACAACTGGTTTCTTTTCTTCAATTGGTTTCCTTTACCTCAACAAATTTCTTCTCAACTTCAGATTTATTTTCTTTATAGACTTCTTTTCTACTAGAACTAGAATTTTTTCCTTCCTTAAATCTCTCATAGAATTTTGCAAAAGTGTCTATAAAGGCACTCTTACCCTTTTCTAGCCCTAATCGAACTTTCTCTTTGTTGGAGGGATTTTGGGTGCTCAAAAGTTCATCAAGGATTGTTGATTCTCCTTTCAATTTTATCCCTTTGTATATTTTCTCCCTATCCTTCTCAAGATCTTTTCTTAGAGAAAAAATATCTTCCTCAAGCTTCATGCATTTGTCAACTTCAGATTGAAGCTTGGATTTGATCAAATCCTCCATTCTATTGGCTTCTTCTGCTTGCAACTTTAGGCTTACTACATTCTAATTATATTCTTCAAGCTTCTTGGTTAGCTTGTCTAATTCATTTTGAGAGTTTCTTCTGATGCTTACTTTCCTTCTTCAACTTCTCGATCTCATCTATGAGATCTCCTTCTAGATAAACTTAGCCTTCCTATCCAAGGTCTTCCATCTTTCCAACCTTTTGTTCTTCAAATTATTTTTCCATGAAAATATATTCATTTTCTTTCATCATAAAGGGACAATCTTGTTCATCATCCGAACCACTACAATTGTGTGATACATCACTATCTTCTTGGATGTATAGACTCTTCTTCTTTTTCTGAAAAATTCTTCTCTTAGGAAAGTAGGGTTTCTTTAGTTTACCCTCTACTTCTTGTTCAGAGTTATCCTTCTTATTATATGTGTAGTTTTCAGCAAAGTGGCCTACTTTACGATAATCAAAGCATTTGAAGGGTAACTTACCTCTATATTTTCTAGATCCTCTCCTTAGGCTTCTGATGAAGTTTACCTCTTCCTCATCAGTCTCTTCATGCCTAGATGAAGTTGCTTCTACCTTACCTTTGTTAGGTGTCTCATCCTTCTCCTTGTTCAAATATTTGAATGAAACTTCTCTTTTGGGTGGCTCTACATCTCCCATTCTCATATCATGTGCAATACATCTTCCATGCAACTCATCAAGGGTGAGTTTATCTACTTCTCTTCCTTCTTCTATTGCAGAAATTTTGGGGTCATATTTGTTTGTCATTGACCTTAGAAGTTTTTGCACAATGACCATTTGTTTTACTTCTTCTCCAAAAACTCTAATCGATTTTACAACCTCTTCAAATTTTAAAATATAATTTGCAATATTTTCTTCCTCACTCATCTTCATACCTTCAAACTTCACTCCGTGAATTTGTAGCTTTTCTATCTTTACCTTGTTAGATCCCCTTCATAAATGTTTTCCAACTTCTCCCATACATCATGTGTAGTTTGATAATGCACCACCTTGAAAAACAATGAGTTTGAAAAGCTACAAAGAATAACATGCTTTTCTTTAGCATTGTTCCCATAATCCTTCTTACCTGCAATTTTAGTGGGAGGAGTAGCATGAGGAATATAATTGTTCTTAATAGGCATCCAAACAAAAAATCCTAGGGATCCTAGATATGTCTCCATCAAAATGCTCTAGAAAGCATAGTATGATCCATCAAATCGAGGTGCCTTTTTTGTGGAGGAACCTTCCTAAATTGCCTTTATCTTTAGCTATTCAAGACCTACTTGAGTTGATTAAGCCTCTCCTAGGGAGCCTAGTATCTGATGCCAATTGTGAGAATACAATAATCTATTGAGAGGGGGGTGAATTAGTAAATAAATTGAAATATAGCCTTAAGAGAACTTAATAAATTGATATATTTTAACTATGATTCAGTAGATTAACATAATCACAAGTGAGACATAAGCATGTACATAACACAAGATGTACATAGAAAACCCAAGATGGGAAAAACCATGGTGAGAAGTGTTGCTAGGAGCTACTGTCCTAATCTAGCCTCACAATAAAATGTTTGGTTACAATGTTTAAGGGCACCAACCCTAATGAGACAACAATCCCCTATTTTAGGAGCACCTAATCCAAGGAAGAACCCACTCGCTATTCTAAGCATCTACCTAGAAGTCTAATGGCACCCACCAATCATATTTATAATGAGGGTCATTACAATTTGTTCAATAGAACACAATTGAATATTGAACCTCAACTTGCAACTAATCAACACCTAATTACAATTTCTGCAACCTAGTTCTATGCTATGCACCTCCTCTATTTTTCACTTGAAAATGAACCTTGATTTAGACTTGCAACGTTTTGTTTGGATCTACTCATTCACCCTACTATTGCACTCTTCCTCTTTCTTTTAGTGCATTATTTGTCCATCTCAGAAGACCTATAGATGCACTACACAACTCTATTACACCTTTTCTATAAGTGCATTATTTTTCCACCTTTAGAGATCAAGCATACTCTCTACTGTTATCTCTCCTTCTTTTCTCCAATATATTATCTATTTGTCTCAAAAGAATTTGATAGATCATATGCAAGATACACATTGTTCTCTTATGTGCAACATCGTCTCTTGACAATTTCTAATTTTTCTTTTTGTGTTCATCACCAACCTCCAACATCTACGTCAAGATTAGCACACACTGTACAAATCTTCTTCTAAGGTTTGATATTTATCTTCTTCTATATGCCACCAAATTATTGAGGCATGCATTCACTTATCAAAATTAGAGATTTTTCTATTCTTGGCATACTGAATATATAGGATTTTAGTTTCATTTAATTCATATTCTCTGTATCAAATCATGGTCTGATTTTTTTTGCCTACATGTTTGTGTCATCAATCTGATGATCTTATCATTAATAAAACTACTAGTTGGAGTGGTTGGGCCAATTTAATTCACTCCCTGAGGTGGTTTATAGTTGAAAACCTCGTTCACAATATCATATTCATTGATAATTCTTAGTTTAAACTCGAGCCTGTGATCTACTACTATTCATGCCACAATTTTCCAATTCACATTCACCACTCAACCTTTTAAAATGTGACCATTAGATTAATGATCTAATTTAATCATCACCATTGATCTTCACCATATGCAACTTACTGAGAGAAAGTTCTACCAAGACACACATCAAAAATTCACTATCCCATGGAGCTAGACATACCAAATCTTCAGTGGTCTAGTGAAGTAGCACCATCTATCACCTTGTCAGTACTGTGCAATTTAAAATGAGGATGTGAATTGTTATGTTGGTAAATTATTAGTTGCCACCTACCGACACATCACAAATAATTCTCTTTGCCTACCTCTTTATCTGGTTCCACCATGTACACTACAGGTGCCATCCAATCTCCTATGCTTAATCTTCACCATTGTTGCTATTCCATGAGACATAGACGAGAATCTACCATATTTATAGAGGGCTTGTGAACAAAATGTTGAATATTCAAGCCTCAACCACCACCATTGATCTCATCAAGGACAAGTATTTACCTCGTGATGTAGGAAGTATTATGATCATTGAATATTTTTTGAGTCGGTAGACACTAGGAAAGAGAATGAACTCAATAGATTAAGTTGTCACTTAAGCAACTTGCAATAGTCGATAGGCAGTCAATGATGAAATATAAGGTCTATTTAGTGCCATGACTATATCCATTAGGGTTTATCTACAAGACCTAAACCTCTCTAAGAGAAAACATAACAATTTTGAGCTCAACCTCTATCATCCAACTCCACAAGTTATACCATCAGGTAGCCTCAAGAAACCCATACCAGATATGAACACTGATTTGATCTTTATCAACCAAAAACCACCATTGTAGTGTCATGACAATATTTCAATACTATTCTTATCTATTCTAGTAAGCCGATAATCTCGTAAGGAGGATATCACCCAAAAATCCACTTTTGACACCAATGAAAACAATATGCCAACAATCTAAACTCATCTAGATCTTTGAGTTCCTCTATCCTATTCTATAGTTTTTCATGGGGCATCACATTAAAAAAAATTCTACAAAGCAACAAAATGTCTCATCACCTTCAATGCCCCATATTTTTTCAATGAAGTATCTAAGGTTGATGTAGTGATAAATAGATAAGTGTTTCAATCTAAACTTTTCCCACCAATTAGCTCCTTTATTCTATTTTTCTATCAAATTTCTAATTCTATATCCGACCATTCTCTTGAAAAGTTTTCCAAGAGGAGGATTGATCATAATAGTTTTGTAATTTAATGTATTATTGATATTTCCACTTTTATGGAGAGGGATAACAATACTAGTCATCCAAAATTTCATTAAGCTCTATTCAATGATATTGTTGAAGATGTATTTTGTGTGTGGTGCAAGGACCTCTACACCCAATTTTAAATATGTTTCTTGTTTTCTATCTATATCTTGATATTTTTACCTCATAAGAATCTTTATGCCCTAATTGGTATCCTTAGTAGAGAATAGTTCATTGGTTGTATTGATTATAGAATAACTATGCTTATCTTAGGCATGCTTATATAATTTTTTTAGATATTTAAGACATTACGAATCTATATTAATATTATTTTCTATTTATTTTATCTTTTTTTTAGTTCCTTCCAAACACTCTTGGGGTTTTATATTTTAAGATTAATTAGTTCATCTCTTCTTGTTTTTATGTAGCTATTTATTTTTTAGACAATATAAATTTATCATGGTTCTTATTTTCTTTTCTCAAACCACACTCTCTCCAATTTACTTTTTCTACCCTACACTCTTTATTGAACAAAGTTTTTCTAGAAATGAATTTTTATTTCCCCTTTAAGGTATAGCTTTTGTGAATGCACTTATATCCTTTTGTATTAATATATTAAACATATTTTTTCTTATGTATCTAGATTTCCATGTAAGTTGTATTATTCTTATCTTATTGAAAAATCATTTGAAGGAAACCTTGATTTTTTTTTGTTTTTCTTTTCATTAGGATTTTATCCTATCAAGGTAACTTATTTTTGATTGATGTTGGCTTGTTCACATTATTTTTTATCTATGTGGATGTAAATTATTACATATATTGAATTATGATATGATTTCAAATCTATACGATAATCATCAATTTCTAACTCCATTAGCCTTGAAATATAATTTTGTGAGAAAATAATAAAGTTTTCATGACCTAAATTTTTTTACCAAATTATAGTTAAGGGAAAGACACAATTTTCAAATTTCAATCACAAAAACTTGCATAATTCACAAAAGGTTTCTTCCTATACATGCACTTCATGAAAGCATGACAATATTTGAAAAATTAATTATAAGAACTTGGTCAGATAATTTTTTTTTGCACAAAAACATGATGCATAGTAGGGGTGGAATAGGTTAAATTATTCCAATAAAACACAATTCAATCACCTCTTAAGTCTCAAGACCCCTACAATGGTGATTTACACTAACTCACTAGTATTCACAACTAGGTCTCCAAATTGATGTTTTAAAGAATATATTTTAGAGAAGGCTGCATCTCCATGAAAAAAAGACCTTTTCAAATACCCATCAAGCTCTATTATAACATATCTAACTTGTGGAATAGGTTGTTTTGGAACAAGTTTACCTATTCAACTCTTCTACGCCTAAAACAAGGCCAATTAGGCCACTTTTATAAAGAACATACTAAGAATTCAATCCACAAACACCTAAAATATTCACCAAAGGTTTGAACCTGTCACATAGGGTCCCATTCAAGATATTTTAACAGAAAAAACACTTACAAGTTGTTGTCCTACACTATCACTACCCTACCTAGCCTAACACATGTGGATGTTAAGCTAGGGTTTGGAAAAAAACTCTACAAACTCCATCCCCTACTCTAAAAGATGATGAAAAAACTAAAGAAAACCTAAAACATCCATTCCACTGAGTTTGGCTAGAATACAATGGTGGAATGGACTGATATTTACATTTTTGATTACAAACCCATGAAAGTGAGGGTTTCTAGTCAGTTTGCAATAAAATACCTCTAACAAGCTTAAATCCTAATAAAAATCAACCACACCACACTCAAATGAATTATTATTCCATAAATAGTAACTTCACACATAAATTTTAGCTCATGACACTACTGTACGGGGCCATACATATCAAAAAAGCTTTAGAAAATACACCGAAAAATATAGAAAAATAGAGTCTTCTCTATTCTTTTTGTCCACCAAAATTTTAATAATGTTGCCTCAAAGTTTGTGAGGCCAAAATAACACCATGAAACTGTAACTCATCAGTTACAAACAAGATTCACTCAATATGACTCTTCACCTTCCACTTATAAGCAACTTTTACATTTCTTTAACAACTTTTACCAAACACCTAAGAATGATCCTACATGACACCAAACATTGCAAAATGGTCTTGATTCGACCTTATTACATCAAGAAAGTGAAAAAACACCTAAATCACCAGCCTAGACACCTAAATTCATCAAAAAAACAAAAATTACCATGGTGCCCTGCACCATACACCCGAGGTGGAATGAATATCAAGTTGCACCTAAGATCAGTTCTTGTATAGATATCCCATGCCTCTTGATATCATCTTCTAACATCCATGTTACGTATTCAGCTAGTAAACCATGCCACTTGATAAGATATTCATTATAGACCTTATGCCTTGTCCTTTTCACCTCTTTAGTGTCCAAAATGGCTTCAAGTTTCAATGGTTCAATAGGGGGTAGATATTTTACCCAATCTCCATTAGCATCAACACCTATACATGCATCCACAAATTCCTTGAAAGGGTATAAGTCAACTACATTAAATATGGGTGAGATAGCAACTCCAGGAGGGAGTTCTACATCATATGCATTCTCCCCAAATTTGTGGACCACCTTGCATGGACCAATATTTTTCATCTGTAACTTGGTGTATTTTCCCTTAGGAAACCTCTCTTTCTTAAGATGTGCAAGCACCAAATCCCCTACCTTGAACTAAGCATTTCTCCTTTTCAAATCTCCACGCTCTTTGTACTTTCAACACTTTTCTTGAGGTTCTCCCTAAATTTTTCATGTATGTCCTTCATAGCTATGGAAAAGTATTCTACCTTTGTACTTCTCTTTTCTAATCCACTCAAATATCTAAGCTCAAAGACACCTATTGGTTTCAACCCATACACCACTTCAAAAGGGCTTTTTCCTGTGCTTCTATTAATGAATTCATTATAAGCGTACTCTACCTGTGGGAGAACAAGATCCCATTTTTTTCCATGTTATTTTGTAAGGAACCTAAGCAAGTTTCCCAATGATCTATTGACCACTTTAGTCTGCCCATCTATTTGTGGATGATAGGTGGTACTAAAGGTTAAAGTTGTTCCCAATTTCCTTCACAAGGTCCTCCAAAAGTGACCTATGAACTTTGAATCTCTATCTGAGACTATGGTGAGTGGCAACCCATGAATTCTAACTATTTCCTTGAAGAATAAGCATACAATATTTGAAGCATCACTTGTGAATTTGCAAGGAATAAAATGAGCCATTTTGCTGAATCTATCAACAACTACAAACACACTGTCCACTCCCCTTTGAGCTTTGGGTTAGGCTAATACAAAATCCATACTCAGATGTTCCCATGGCCTACTAGGTATTGGTAGGGGCTAATAAAGCCCTACATTTGAGCTAGAGACCTTGGATATTTGACAAATCAAACAACTCTCCACAAAATTCTTGAAATCCATATGCATCCTTGGCCAATGGTAGAACCTCTTTACCTGCTCTAAGGTTTTATCAAACCCAAAATGTCCACCCAAAATACCACAATTCTTCTCCCTTATCAAATTGTCCCTCATAGAGAACTTAGGCACACACAACTAAGTACCCTTAAACAATAGTTCATTTTGCAACACAAAATCAAAGAATTCACTATGAAAAGTATTCTGAAACTAACTACCAACAACATATGGTTCGTTAAAATAATCATCATCCTTATACATAACTTTTAGTGCATCTATTCTTATACTCTGATTGGATTTCTTGTACCATCATCGATCTCCTGCTCAAAGCATCGACAACCTTATTTGATTTCCCTTTCTTGTGCTTGATTGTGAAGGTGTAGGCCTGCAAGTACTCTATCCACTTCATGTACCTATGAATCAACTTGTCTTGACTATTCATGAAACTTAAGGCATGATTATCTGTGAAAACAATGAACTCATTTGGAAAAAGATAATGTATCCACTTCTTGAGGGATTGTACCATTGGATAGAGCTCCAAGTCATATGATGAATATTTATTTTTGGCTTCATTGATCTTCTCACTGAAAAATGCTACCGACCTTCCTTCTTGACTCAAAACTGCACCAATGGCATACCCAATTGCATCACACTCAATGGTGAAAACCTTGCTGAAGTCAGGTAATGTGAGTATGGGTTGTTGAGCCACTCTAGTCTTCAAGTACTCAAAACTCCTCTCAACTTCATCAGTCAATTGGAACCTCTTCTTCTTATCCCCTTTGATAGTGTCAATAATAGGAGAACAAATGTGGCTAAATTTCCTTATGAAATTCCTATAGAAACTAGCCAAGCCATAAAAAATCCTTACCTCTCCTACTGATTTAGGGGTTGACCAACTGAGTTTTGCCTGGTCCATCTTCAATGTACCTTTGGAGATCACAAATCCAAGGTAGACTAGTTCTTCTTTCATGAACTCACACTTTTTTAGGTTTATCATCAACCTCTCCTCATTCAATCTCTTCAATACCATATCCAAATGTTGTAGGTGCTCTTCCTTTGTCTTGCTGAACACCAAGATGTCATCTAAATAGACCACCACAAATTTGCCACTGAAATGCTTCAAGACCTCATTCATCAACCTCATAAATGTGCTTGGGGAATTTGACAACCCAAATGGAATCACTAGCCACTCATACAAACCCTTGTTGGTATTGAAGGTAGTTTTCCACTCATCTCCTTCCCTTATTCTAATATGATGGTACCCACTTTTCAAATAAATATTTGAGAAGTAACATGCACCTACCAAACTATCCATCAAGTTCTCCATCTAGGGTATAGGAAATTTATATATTATTGTGATCTTGTTGATTTCTCTTGAATCAATACATAACCTCCAATCTCCTCCCTTCTTGGGTGCCAAAATAGTAGGTACAAAACAAGGGCTCAGACTCTCCCTTATGAGACCTTTATCAAATAACTCTTGGATTTGATTTCATATCTCCTCATTTTGCTCGGGTTTCATCTTGTATGCAACCTTGTTTGGAAAGTTTTCACTAGGTATGAGATCAATATGATGTCTCACATATCTTATATGAGGTAAAGATCTAGGGAGATCATCCACCACTGTGTCCTCATATCTGTCCAACGGAGTCTAAACTTCTTTGGGTATCTCATCTCCATTTTCTTCTATCATGACTAATGTAGACTTCCCTATGATGGCATATACTTTATTCTCCTCACTCAAGTACTTCAAAGAATCCTTCTCCTTCACCACCATCACTCTTGGTCCTTCATTAATAGCCTTGTCATCCTCTTGTAAGGGTGTAAGAGTGTATGACTGTCCATCCCTCTCTATCATATATGTATTATTCTCCCCATCATGTTTTGCATTCCTATCAAACTTCCATGGCCTCCTTAGGAGAAAGTGGCATACATCCATAAGGACGATGTCACACAATAACTTATCCTTGTAAGAACCAATGTTGAATTCAACCCAAGTCTTCTCATTCACCAAGACTTGCTGACCCTTATTGAGCCATGAAACCTTGTACGATGTAGTGTGTGGTATCCTTTTCAATTTGAGTTTTTCAACCATCTCTAAAGACAGTAAATTATTAGTGGAAACGAAATCAACAACTACTTTACATACCTTTCCCTATGATTTTCAAGTTGTCCTAAACAATGCTTTTCTTTGTAGGGGTTCTTTGGTGATTGGCACCTTGAGTAGTGTCCTCCTTATCATCAAGGATTCACCTACCTCTAGAGAAGCATGTAGAGAAGGTGAATTAACAATTTCATTGTCTTCCTCATGCACTATTTGAGTCCTCCTCTCACCTCCATGAGAACTTGCACCTTGTTTGTCTAGGCACTTCCATGTTGGATGTCCGAATTGATTACAACTATAACATCTACCTAAGAAAGTATTTAATCCTCTCCCTTATCCACCAAACCTTCCTCTACCACCAAATATCCTTCCTCTATAGTTATCTCTACCATTTGACTCTCCACTTTGTTCTTGTTGGTTACTTGGTTCACCTTGTTGCTTTTGTGACTGCCCTCTTACACCAAAGTTGCCTGTACCTCTAAAATTTTTCCTTCTTCCTCTTCCTTTCTACTCATTCCTTATTTTGATTCTTTCCTTTGCCTTAGTTGCCAATTGGAAACACTCCTCAACAATCCTAGTCATTGTAAGATCAATCTCATCTTGTATATTGAGTCTAAGGCCATTTGAGTACCTTGCAACCTTTTCTAACTCATCCTATGTATGTCCTACCCTTATGCTCAATTTATGTAATTCCTTAATATATGTGATCAAATCTGATTCCCTTTGCTTCAAAGGTTGGAGATTTATAAAGGTTTGTATTGCATAATCTATAGGAAGGAATTGTATCTTTAGTTTAACTACCATCCAGTCCCATGAAATTATATTTGACTTGCCCTTCTTGACTCTTTCATCTTGGACATAGTTCCACCATGTTAGGCCAAGGCCCTTCAACTTTTTTATAGAAAACTTAACCTTCTTATCTTCTTGTACCTCCTCAAATTCAAAGAAGTTTCCCAAAGAATCTATCCAAGCCAAAACTTCCTCACTGTCCATCTTACCACCATACATAGGTACTTCCACTTTCACCTTTGGAATATTGTCACCCTTGACAACCTTTAGCATCCTAACCATTCTCTTTTCTTCAGGGTCCAATTCTTCATCCTCATCATGGAATTCTGTTCGAGGGTTCTCAATCTCACCCTCATCCTCCTTATCAATTTTCTCACCACTGACCATTCCTCTTCTCTGATTCTTTTCCATGGTTGCTATTCTAGAAAGGGTTTCTTCTTGTGACTCCTTGTAGAGCCTGTAGACACTAAAAATTTGTCTAGACTTGCGAGTACCGTTTTTGAAATATTTTTAATGTTCATGGTCATGATTAAATAATGTTGATTATTTAATTAATTTCTAAAGTCACCTTTCTTCTATTAATTAAATAACCTTAATTATTTAATTAATTCATTATGAAATTTATTCAATCTTGATTAATTAAATAAATCTGATTTATTTAATTATGTCACTAATTAGTTAATCCCCTTTCTAAATTAAATAATTTATTATTTAATTTATCCTTTATTACATTCTTAGACTATAATTAAATATTCGTTTCAAATTATTTAATTATTCAATAAACCTTTTTGACAATTAATTAAATAAATCTTTATTTATTTAATTAAATCTCTGAATTTCAAATGTTGAATTAAATATTCATTTAATTCATAAATATTATTATTCCTCGAATATTCATCTGATTAGATAATCACTTAGTTATCTGATTATTCACTTACGCTTAAGTCGAGATCTATTTCATCAGTCAGTTATCTCATGATTAATTATTGAGGAACAAACCGTCTGTCTCGATCAATCAATCCTATTCTTCTGCATGCAAACTATTATTATTTAAATGATATTATTTAATTAATTAATTAATTCATGCGTTCGAACATAATGTTTTTGCTTCATCTTTCACATGCAGCTCTTATTCTTCCAATTTTTGAATAGTCTCAACATCAGATTAAATTATGATTTAATTTAATCTTCATCATGCAGAACTTTCTCACTCACGTTGTAAATGACACAAATCTTTATCATATGGAATTCATAAATCTCGATCATTGATCTCTCTTTCGAATATGAGACAATTATTCGAAAACCAATTTTCTATAAATTGATTGAATTTTGTCATTATTTCTCCTCCCAAAATATTTATACTTTAGGAAGCTTATAATCTTTGATATTTTGCTAAGTCAATATTCAACACACCATAATTGCATATTTGAGAAATCTGAGGGAAACTATCGCACAAAATAAAAAATGGAGAGGTGCAATCGAGTTCATTCGAAGGAGTATACAGATGTTCGGTGAGATTGTTTCATTTGTAGTTTTGTTTATGTATGTTTTCTTTGTTGTTAAACGTAGGATTAGATTAAGTGCTTTTGTTTATAGCTAATCATCTTCTCTGAAGTCTTATTTCTAGCGTTACATTTTGTGAACCCGATGTGAAGACACCATCTTAAAAATCCACAAGTCTTTTTTCTTTAATTTTTTGCTGGAACAGGTACGAAATGACGCAAGTGCAGTACAAATCACTGCAATTGAATTTATGAGACGCATATGACATACTGCGATGCATTTTCTATTATGCAACACATCTGCTTCATTCTACGATGCATCTGACTAGTAAAACTATGACACATCTGACTAGTAAACATAATTTCTTTTTTATGAACTTTCATATTTTCGCGTTAATTTTTTAGCTTTTCTTTGTACTAATTTCGTGTCTTAGCTAGTTTAAGGGAGTTAATGTACTATTTGTAGGCTGATTCATGGAAGACAAGCCATTTCAAACTTTTCTATAGGACAATTGACAAAGACATTGAAAAACTACTAATAGTGTTTTGTAGAACAGTTGACGAAGACAAAAATCTAAACTACTGACTATTCTTTGCAGAACCACATTTGAAGAAGATTTTTTTTAAAGGAAAAAGAGCAATTGGTTTGAGTAGATAGAAAACTTGTCTTTTGGGCTTTAAAATGAACCGCTGTCCTCTATGCTTGTTTATGTTTAGATTAGATCCTGATTCATTAACAAAATTATCCTCTCCCCTTGCACATTCATGTGATCCTAGGTGTAATAGAAACTGTTACTGACTCTATAAATTGGGTCTGCTTTGGTGGTTAAGAGTAACCAAAGTGACTCAAACCGATAATGATATTTTTCACCAAGCTACTCCCAATCAGTATAGAAATTTTAATGTTGAGGAAACTTTGCTTTACAAAAATCCCAGCAGACAAGCTATTGATTCCCCAGTACCCTTGTGGTGTGTCGAAACTTATAGAGCGTAACTTCTACAGAATGGGATGATATTGCCTCTTGCATGGATTTTTGAATGGGTGCCCATACTAATATGCCAAATTGTTTTAGTTTAAACCAAAAACCTTCTATTTATTGGTGCAAGAGGTCGACCTCTGAATTCGTCTCACAATCTTACAGTTCAATAGTAGAGATGAAAAGTTTTCCATGGGAGAGTCATGGGAACCAAAGCTTGGCTGACCCAAGAAGTGTGTGCCATGGAGGGGAGCCAGTGTGGT
Organism: Sequoiadendron giganteum; assembly: GCA_007115665.2. Lineage (NCBI taxonomy): Eukaryota > Viridiplantae > Streptophyta > Pinopsida > Cupressales > Cupressaceae > Sequoiadendron > Sequoiadendron giganteum. Next base: position 659,598,786 of record CM021102.1, read on the forward strand.
CAAGATTTTAGTCATCTGCTTTGAATAAGCGTAGCTGGGGAAACCCAAGTGAGAATTCAACAAGTATTGGCATTGCCAGCCTTAGGAATTGTACATGTTTTCTGAATTTTAACATATTCATGCTCATCAAAACTGAAACACATTATTTTATGATTGTTTTCAATTGCCAAAATTTGATCACGAAACATAGTCAGTCATAAAATCCGTGTCATCAGAAAACAACATCTATCCAAATGAGTCACATCCACTAAATAGAAAACCGCAACGGTCATTTTGGGTCGCATCTTTTAGACAAAAACTCACATTTTCCTATAAAAAACCGGTGTTCACTAAAATTAATTTCTAGTTGCATATGTCATCATAAGTTGCATCTGCCATATAGAGTCACATCTGTTAAGAATTGAGCCACATCTGTTATAGTGAGTTGCATTTTCCTGGCAACAAATCGAGACTAGTTTTCATCAGAAAGCTGGATTTGACCTACCACAACACATCTGTTAAGTTCTAAGATGCATTTGTAAAACTAAACCACATTTTCTTGTCAACAAAAATCTAGAATTCACAATCACAATTCGAAACCAAACTATCATCTCAATCTCTATTTCTCATAATCAACTTTGGACAAAAACCATAAACTTGCTCAAAACCTTGCATTTTTCATCTTTAGGTGTCATTTATTTTTAGAGATAGACTTCCTAGTTATGGAACTTAGTTGCATATTAGGAATTTGCATATCTCAAAATAGACCAACTTTCCGCATTTTGGAAAAATCCATGCTTTGACAATCATTGTCATTGAACCTAGTCATTTTTGTCTTATTTGTGAATCCTTCCAGCTCATCAGTCTAGTTTGGGAGTTCACCTTATCTTTTGGTCCTAGTCCTACATCAGGTTCCTTGACAAAGTTAAATCGTAGCCTTGGTTAATCTGTAGGTGGTAGGTAATCTCCTCTTAGAATCATTTACAATCAATTACCTTAGGATTTTACTTTGAATTTTGCACATTTTCATCCTACCATATCAAAATTTTAGACATCATTTATTTTCCAAGAAAATACCATAAAATAGTAGCATTAATTCATTATATCTAGAAAATCCCAAAAACGTAGAATAGAACATATCATTTCTAGACATAGTTTTGCATTACCCATTTTGAGAAACATTTTTTCATGGTTGAAACAAGGTCTAAGAAGAAATTTTGAGAGATGGAATAGCCACAAGACTTCATCAATCCCTTCACAAACCAATTATTAGGGATAAAAATACCTCATAAATCCTTGCTTGAAAAATTTGTTACTAGAGACACACATGGATAGATTTATGTAGAAGACATAGACGTTGTTGTCCAAGATCCTGAATTTGCATCTTTTATGGATGAGTGTTTGGAAAATGATCCTCAAAGATACCTGGCTAAGCTAATAGTATAAGGTAACACACTACCTCTAGGATTTAACATCCACAAACTAAAGGCTTCATCTACACAAGAAACACAAACCATGACATCGAGTGTCTCTATTCCTTAGATTACCGTAGTAATACCAATTGGCATACCCACTCAAACTACCTCAATTGTAAACAAAAAACGATTTTGTATAACACAGGGCCTAATATTTATTGCAGGAGAATCCTATTCAAACCCATTTGGCACAAAGAGCAGAAGAAAAAGACCCAAAATTGGCACAAAAACAACACAAACTATACCACATATCAGCACCAATACTGCCAATCAACACATAGGGGCTACACAAACAAGACATATTCCTACACTAAATCAGAATATTCTGTCAGGACATATTCCCTCACCAAATCACAATCCGTCACAAAATATGGCATTTCAAAACACTTACATCGATCGTAACAACACAACCAACATGTCTTTAACAAAAGTAGATGTTCTAAAGAATAAAATGCAAGTCCTCCAACAAAAAATGGACAATATGCCAATGTTAGGTAAACAAACTATCTCAACACAAGATTTATGTCCACGTCCCTTTGACAAAGTAGTGTACATGACACCCTTCCCACATAGATACATTATACTGAATTTTCCTACATATAATGGGAAGATAAATCCTTTGGAGAACATCAAATAATTTTCCACAACATGCATGGACATATTGTATGACCCCACATATCTTATGAGACTCTTTCCACGAACCCTTGTTAGGATAGCATTGGAATGGTTCTCTAAACTTCTGTATGACATAAAATCATGGGGCGAATTAGCTGAGAAATTTTTGGAACACTTTTCCTTCAACATAGAAAATGAAATCACGATAGCTACCTTGTGTCATACCACATGAGAAGAAAGAGAAAATTTCACCACCTTCTTCTAGAGATGGAGGAGTTTAGCTAGCCACTATCCTATTGAGATACCAAAGAAACAAAAAGTCACAATATTCCTTGAAAATATTCATCCAAAACTAAGAAGTGACTTAAGAGTACATTGTTGTCCCTCTTTCCTAGACTTGGTGCAAAAAGGCATTATACTTGAAAAGGGCCTTATTGACAAAGGTGAAATTAAGATGCTAGGCAGGAATCTAGTTGTTCAACATCAAAATTCTCCCAACAATAGAAACACGTTTTGATCCAGGAACACAAATGTAGCAAATGATGGTATTGTTAATGCTAAGACCCTACACACAAGGCCTGTCATCATGCTTAGAGGCTACAATTCCTCTCAAGACATGCTTAACAATGTTGATCAAACTGCCAACTTGGTCCAAAATTCACAACAAGAATGACCAGAAAGGAGGTCTTGAAAAAATGAGTTTACCCCTTTGGGGGAACCAATCGAGACAGTTTACAAAGAACTGATTAAACATAAACTCATACAACCTCTGGAGCCAAAGCAGTATGATCCTGGATAGTTTAAACCCTCATTTGAAGAACATCATACAAGATTTTGATGAAGACGAAACCATAGAAGTCAATGGACAAAAACATAACAAAAAAAGTGATCACAAGGTCTTCATAGATCTATTACATGACCATAGGAAAGGTAAGGTCTCTAGTTTGGGAACTAAGAATAATACCTCCACCAATTATACTAATGCTAAGTATGCTTATAAACCAGGTACCATCATCAATCATATTCGAGCTACTAATGAAAATATCCATACCATTACTATAAAGAAGCATCTTGAAAGTGTTGTCAATACACATAGAACTAAGATAACCCTTCTAGGTCCTTCAGTAGCACCATAGACACAATATTCCAAGCCTAAGTATAATTTTCTTGACCAGCTGGGGAAGACCCCAACACATATATCCATCTTGGAATTGTTGACTATATCACCAGATCATCGAGTCATTCTCGACAAAGCCTTGCAGAGCACAACTGTCCCTACCAAATTAGATGTCAATCATTTCAAATAAATGGTAGGATACTTAACCAACTCCCATCATGCCACATTCTCTCAATAGGATTATTCAACTGAGAAGACCAATCATAATGACCCATTCACCTAGAAGTTCTTGTCCATCAAACCAAAGTTAGACAAGTCTTAGTAGACAAAGGAGCAGGGTTGAATCTTTGTACCTTGAAGTTGGTTAAGGCATTAGGTTTCTCAGAATCATGCGTGGACACCAGTAAGAGTATAGTCATTAAGGCATACAATGATGAGGAAATATCATCTAAAGGAGTTGTCACACTACCTATCAGGATTGGCCTTGTAGTTATGGACACTAGTTTCCAAGACTTGGATCTGACCCTCCCCTATAATCTTTTACTGGGTAGACCTTGGATACACTCTATGAAAGCTGTACCATCCACTTATCATCAGTGTCTTAAATTCCTATACAATGGCACAGGGATCACAATCGATGGTGATTTAGATCCTTTGCAACATTGCACAAGCCTATGCGAAATACCACAACGAGAGGTGCCAGTTAGTCAAGAGGCTTCATTCTCCACCTTATCCTTGTATGTTGACCCATCGACTCTTTCCAATTCCATTGCGTCACAATAATCATCATCCACTCCTAAGGTCGAGATCCAAGATAAGGGTTGTGGAGAATATCACATGAAAGAACCTATTGTGTCAGTCAATTGATTCCTCCTAAGTCATACGGCTTACCCACAACAGATAGGAAACAATTGGCTGTCACAATACATGTCCCTCCTATGATGACATTCACATAATGGGGAGAGTTAAGTAAAGAAGTTATTGACCAAGAAGATGCCACCTCTGGCTGTATAATGAAGACAATGAAAAACCTCCACTATCTATTCAAATATCTAAGGATCAATATGGAAAAGGCTTCATGATAATACAAAAGAAAGGATATGATGGACATAGTGGGTTAGGACTACATCAAAATGGAAGGACTGAACCAATCGTTGTCTCACAAAGACCAAAAGGCCTAGGGCTAGGGTTTCAACCGATTAGAATTGACATTCCTAGTACTTCCTTATCATCACAAGAGGAAGTAAGTGCTTCTAAAGACATCGAGATATACCACAAACCATTTGACCCATTCTACTATGACTCCCCTGACTCAAACCAATATGAATGGGATTCCCTTTCCTCTACTAGCATAATGGACCTAGATAAGTTATTTGGGGAACTTGACCAAATGATAAATACCTTGCCAAAATCAATTGAGTCCCATCCTAAAAAGTCCTTGTCAAAAAAAGAATGGCTTAAGCTTTATTATTGGGAATCCCTTGATCCTAACTCTTGGGAACAAAATGAACCATCTTCTGATAACCTAGCCCTTACAATGGTCCCAAATCAGAGTTTACCTATCCCTAGGAAGAAGAAAAAAAGGAGTTAGTCCAAAAATTCTATGACCATGTCAACCACTCTATCCTCACCTTGTCAGCTTCCACATTTGATAACTCGAATGATGACATGCCCCTCATATACCCCCAACTTATTTATTGGGATTGACAAGGTAGACCCATCTTAGACATATTCAAGAACGACAAAGCGATAGCTAAGTTCATGGGACTACGAGAAGGCATACCTAGAGGTGATCATAAAGGTTTATTTACCATAAAATTGGATATAATGGCATATTTTTGGGAGTTTATTCACACCTCCAGTCTCAAAAGTGAAAAAAAAGAAAAAACAATGAAAATGATGAAAATGATAAGTCCCTAGGTGAAAACTGAAAGGTGCCTTTGGATGAAGAAATAGTAAAAATAAAGGATGGATCCAAGGGAAAAAACCTCTCTAAGGCACCCAAGGATGGAGGTTTGAACATTCTCCTAGTTGCTTAGGAAAATTCACCAATGTTAGTTGAAGAATCTTTCAAGATGAACATAAACACTAAAGAAAACCCTCAGGTAATATAGAGATATAGAGTAACTAGAGTTTTGAGACTTCTTTACAAAGAGAGATAAAATTTGCATGGTCATATGCCAACATTCTTGGGTTGGATCTAGACCTTATATTGCATCATCTACCATTATAGCCAGACGTTAAGCCCATTAAGTAGAAGTTAAGAAAAATGCATCCACAAATCGCTCTACTAGTCAAAGTTGAACTTAAGAAACTATTGGATGTCAGATTCATCAGATCAATAGACCATGCAGAATGGATTTCAAATCTTTTGCTAGTGAAAAAACTATCTGGGGGCATCCACATTTGTATAGACTTTAGAGATATCAATAGGGCATGTCCTAAGGATGACTTCCCTTTTCCAAACATTGACATGATAGTCAACCTTACAACAGGATATGAGATGCTATCCCTCATGGATGGTTTCTTCGGGTATAATCAAATCAAAATCGCAGTTGAGGACCAACACAAGACAACTTTTACATGTCCATGGGGAACATATTGCTGGAATGTTATGCCTTTTGGGCTCAAAAATGCTGGAGCTACATATAAACTTGCAATGATGACTATATTCCATGACCTTGTACATACTGTCATGGAAGATTATGTCGATGATCTAATATCCAAATCATTAAAAAGTCTTAGACAAGATATTACGAAGACTAGAAAATTACAAAGTAAGGCTAAATCCACAAAAATGTGTCTTTGGCGTAAAATCAGGAAAACCTCTAGGATATATCATTTCTAGAAGAGGCATTGAAGTGGACCCAAAAAAAGTAAAGGCTATAATGGACATGCCTCCACCAGCCAACATCGGTTAGATAAGAACACTACAAGGGAGACTGTAGTCTATTATACACTTCATAGTATAGTTATCAGACAAGATATATCTGCTCCAACATTTGATCAAAAAGGGGGTATCATTTGTATGGACACCCAAATGCCAAGAAGCTTTTCAAAATATGAAAGACTATCTACTTACATCACCCATGTTAATGTCTCCTACAGATACCCGACCTTTGATACTCTATATATCGACAACTCAATTAGCACTGGGAGCCTTGCACAAAATGATGATGAAGGTCATGAAAGGCTAGTGTACTCTATCAGTCGTACTTTGGTGGGATATGAACTAAACTACAATAACATATAACGTACGTGTCTTGCCATAGTCTTTTCTACTCAAAAAATTAGGCACTATATGCTAAACCACAAAACCATGCTGGTCGCCAAGATAGATGCATTGAAATATCTCTTGAGTAAAACAACACTAATAGGCCAATTGGCTAAATGGGTAATGATACTTAGTGAATATAACATCAAGTATGTGGAAAGAAAAGTGATAAAAGGGCAAGTTATTGTAGACCAATTGGTAAACACACCAATTAAGGCTGACCATCCTCTAGTGGCAGATTTTCCTGATGAGGTCATCTTCACCATTGACAAAAGAACCACATGGAAATTATACTTTAACGAATCTCACACTAATTGTGGTTCAGGAGCATGTATACTGTTTGTTACACCACAAGAGGACACTATTCCTAAGTCATTGAGAATTTCTTTCCCTTGCACAAACAACATTGCAGAATATGAAGCCCTTGTGACAGGATTAAAAATGGTAGTCCAATGGAAGATTGAACATATACATGTTTATGGATATTGTTAGCTAGTAGTCTCACAAGTCAATGGTGAGTATGAAACTAAAGATGAGAAAATTTCCCCCTACAAGTGAATAACAAACAATTTTAAGCAATAATTTGATAACATCAGCTTTCAACAAATCCTCTCCATTCAAAATAGGGTAGCAGATGCTATGGCAACCGTTGGTTCATTATTGGATATACCTAGCAATGTGCCTAAATTCAAGTTTTTGGTCAAACAACTTTTGGTCCCTGCCTATGACGTCCCCGATTCTACGATGGTGTGTATGATTGTTGGTCCTACTTCCCCATGGTACAAGGACATATATGACTATCTCCATGCCCAAATACTACCCTTAGACCTATCAAATAACCAACATAGGAAATTTATCTGTAAGTCTTCCAAATATACCATCATCGGAGATACCATTTATAGGTGTGCCTTAGACAATACCTTACTGAGATGTCTTGATGCTGAAGAAGCACAAGCAACCCTACGTGCGATACATGAGGGTATCTGTGGATCCCATTCTAGTGGTCCTACCTTAGCCAAGAAGATTATGAGACTAGGCTATTATTGGCCTACCATGGAAAAGGACTCATACAACTTCGTCAAGAAATATCGACAGTGCCAGATACATGGAGACTTGATACATGTGCTAGCATAGGAGCTCTGACCAATAACTTCACCATGGCCCTTTTCCCAATGGGGATTTGACCTCATAGGTAAGATACACCCTCCATCCTCCAATTTCCATAAGTTCATCATAACCACAACCAAATACTTCACCAATTGGATTGAGGCTATTCCTATGACCTATATTATCGACACACAAATTTCCAAGTTTATCCTAAACTACATAATTTTTTTGGTATGGTGTTCCCCAATCCATCATCATGGATGATTCCCATCCAGTAAAAAACCAAGAAGTACACCATCTCTATGAAGAATTCCATATGCAACACCACTTTTCCACTTCATATTATCCACAAGGTAACGACCAAGTAGAGGCATCTAACAAAACAATCATCAAAATCCTCAAAAAGACTGTCAATGACACTGGTTGTGACTGGCATTTATAGCTAAATCCTACCTTATGGGCTTACCACACAAGCATCTGTACTCCCACTGGCACCATGCCATATTCCCTGGTGGTTGGTTCTAAAGCTATCTTACCTATTGAGGTTGAAATTCCTTCCCTAAGGGTATCATTGAAAGGTCATATTGATGATGAAGAGTACCGTGTGTCATGACTACATGAGTTAGAATTCCTATATGAATGAAGAAAAAAGGAACTAGACCATCTTCAAGCATATCAAAACTGTCTTTGTTGCAACTATAACAAGAAAGTTCTGAATCAACATTTTGACATTGGTGACTTGGTCTTAATGGAGAACCCAAAGAATCAAGCTGAAAGAGAAAAACCAGGCAAGTTTGAACCAAACTGGTTAGGGCATTATATTGTTATAGAAGTCTTTGGATCAGGAGCATATCAACTCTCAACACTTGAAGGAGAACCACTTTTGTCACCAATAACAACCTTCATTTGAAGAGGTTCTATGCATAGTTTCTGAGAACCTTGTCTTAATCATTAAAAAAAAAACTCAAAAACGCCAAAAAGTATCTTGAAAAAAATAAAAAAACATCATAAAATATCTTGAAAAATCCAATAAACATAAAAAAACTCCGAAAAGACAAAAAAATCACATGTCAAAAATCTCAAAAACAGAGTCAGAGTCAATTGTGTCAATTTAGTCGTAGACATATTCAAACTATGTTACCTCAGCGACTGGACATAGGCAAGACCATTTGTCAATGTGCCCCTGAGGCATTACATCCATCTTTTTAGGTTTGTCACATATCACACACATCAAATCATGACTCAATCTTTGTACATGTCAAAGTCATTGGTCGTGTTGAACTATGAGGTCTCTATGTGTCTAACTTAGGCAAGGCCATCAAGTGATCAGCCCCCAAGGCCGCAAAAGGTTAGTCCATTAGGGTTTATCACATTCATTATCACACACATTGCATATCATTAGCTTAAGCACATGTTTTCCCAATCATTTTTCTCAATCAAATTTGGTTGAACTACGAGGTCTCTGCGTGTATAACATAGGAAAGGCCATCAATCAATGAGCCCCTGAGGCCATAGTAGGTCATTTCTTTAGGGTATGTCATGTTAGTCAACATAAGTCATACACTGTCAACACACACACACAAAAATTAAAATATCAAGACAAGTCACACATCAACAAGCCAAAACATGTCAGCAATGTCATCAAGTTAGACCAAAAAATTTGCCAAAACAGACAAAATTATGTCTTATACAAGATATGTCCTTGACAACAAACATTATCAATCATCATAGCCTTATGTAGATTGTCGCATCAATGACATTAGGCTCAACGTCTTATACGGTAAGTGTCTTTCTGAAATGAGGCTTCGTCATGCCTTACACAGATAATCACAAGTTGAAACCAGACTAAACGTCTTATACGGTATGTGTCATCCCTAACATCAAGCTATGTCAAACAATCAAATTATCAAACAAACAACAACAAATAAAATTTTGGAAAATATTTTTATTGGATTTTTGATTTTTATGGCTTATTTGGTTTTATCTTATTGGCTTTGTCTTTGATTTCGGTTACTAGTTTTCTCAGGGATGTCCCATGAAGGATTTAGAGAAACAAGGATGTTACAAGACTATTTTTCTTTGACTATTGTCTATAGACTGTCTTTTAAATTGGTTTTCAAGTTAGGTTACTAGCTTTCTCAAGGATGTCCCATGAAGAATTTAGAGGAGCAATAATGTATCCTCACTTTGTCTTTTTCTTTGATTGTTGTCTATGGTTTGACTTGACAAAAATATTGGGGCAACTTGGCCTTTAGTATGCATCTGGATACTCCTTGTCTATGACTATCTATTTTCGCAAGTGGATGAATTTGTACATCATTGTCTATCTCAAATCATGGTGTGTACTATCCATTGTGTCATGTCCCACCCAATGATGATTTAATGCAGAGCCTAGTTTGTACTTGGAAAAATATTGAAGATTATACATTCTACTAATACCCATTTTTCAATACTAACATTTCAAATAATCTGCGCTAACATTGCTTCTATCCTACATAATGATGGAGTCCTGTGACACACAAAAAAATTAGATAATCTGCATATGCATACATTTTTACAACAATTATGTCGACATTGTCATATGTCTATATAAAGTACACCATACAGTTATGCTACATTTTAAAAAAATAAAAAAATATGCATATCCATTGCATTTAAATAATCATGGCATACATGCATTTACCAATCACAAAATTGTGTAAATTATACATACATCCACATAGCATCATAAATAATAACATCATATTTCATCTCATCTTCATAAGCATATAATACATTCATCATATGTGTCAATACTATGCATCCATCATCATATGAAATAAACATATCATCAGGTAAATACATCAGCATAGGAAATCAAACATCATAGAGTAAACATCATAATCCATAACATGTATATACATCATCTAGAAAAATACATAATCATAAAGAAATAAACTGCATCATCATATAGATCAACTACAAATCTTATGAATTGCTGCCAAAAATAATATATATATATCACTCAAAATAAGATGAGTCACAGTACAATGTTAGAATGTATCAATAAAAAGGGAGCAATGGTAGCACATGACAATGATATTGTCAGATTTTTGGGAGCCTCCACATATTGTTGTCATCTCTCCCCTACCTCCGCATCCTAGTCCTCCACAATCTTGTCCTAGAGCTCTCTCTCCTACTCTCCCATCACATCCTCCTCCTCATCATCTACACCATAACCTACCAAAATGCCGAGGAAATCAATCTCAGCCTCTTTTGTTGCCTCCTTAGCTACATGCTATCCCTCAATCTCTACCTCTCCTCCACCACCAAGATCTAACATGGGTATCTCCTCACCCTCAACCTCTGCCTCACAAACATGTGATAGTCCACCTACTCAACCACCTCTCCTCCCTCGTCGACCCTGTCGACCACCTCTACCACCTCCACCTCTACCATCATCACTACCTCCTCTACCAACCCTACCTCCATGCCAAACCATAGGCCCTATCCTGCGTCTCTCAACTGGAGCTGACTGATTTGGATCTGTATATGAAATAGGATGGTGCTCCACCCATGAAACATCATATGTTGTTGTAGTGATTGGATCTAAAACACCACCCCTCCATCCCCACTACATAGGCTATAAAAACTTAATGTATACCTTTGCTATAGCTACAAGAATCATAGGTCCCCATAATGGAACCTCTCTAGAAGAACGAGAAAAATTAGCTTGCCCTCAAGGCTCATCCTGAACCTCTTTGAACTATCTCAAAACTCGACCAGGAAGGTGCCTCACAATAATATGTACACTTGACACTATCCTCCCAATCAAATAATGAGTCTATCAAAAAAATGGAAAGTGCCTGTCCTCATCTAACCATCGACCAAAGTCCATATATGGTCTCCAAGTAAACTATACAAAGTATCTAAAGCATGCCTCTAATAACTAGTATCACCAAAATGACTTTGCGTAATGTTTCTCGCATAACGAAAAACATAAGGTGATCGAGCATCCCGATCAAAAGTAACTTGGGAATGAAACACAACAATGTGTTCCCATGCCTAGACCATAAGAAGGGTAGTACCACAACTCATCGACTGTGCATCTCTGTATGCAATATCATGCAAATGAAAATACAACATGGCCAGTAAACATGGCCCCCATGCATAATCAACCTCCTGCTCTAACATACCTACTAGCATCTCCCCCCACCCAATAGGAAATCCTTGACCTTGATGATCTAGAAGAACTATACCTGTAATCAATGTACATATCATACAATCAATACACTCATATCTCTCTACTAGTACATGCCATCAAATCTTATAATGCTCAATACCCAACTGCCTAATTTATCATCATATACATAAAACCTAGTAATCTCACTATATCCCCTCTGAGTGTCATACACCACCCTCTTGCCCCTAATGGGAAATCTCAAGATCCTATAGACATCCTCTAATGTGATTGTTGCCTCTCTAGTAGGAAAATGAAAAAGGAGGTCTCAAAATCTTACCTCTCACAAAGTGCAGTCAACATACCTCTATTTTCCCGAATGGTGGGAATAGTACAAACATGGTGCAACTGTAATTTCCAGATCAGTCATGTTTCGACACTCTGTAGGTCATCTCTAAGCTCATATGTTGCCGACCATGAATCTCAGGTGTATATCGGATCCAATACAACATGCAAGGGCATCAAAATACTATGTGTCAGAAAATAGATCATTCATCTTTATATCACAATTTTTTTCAAAAAATTTGGTAGTCAAATACATCACTTCGGAATCAAATGCGGTGCACAATCTCAAATTCGTCATTTGAATTTTCAAATGCATTGCACAGTATCAAATGTGTCACACATGCATGCATATGTGTTACAAATTTTTAAATGCATCACAAAAACAAAAACCCCCACCTATCAGACAAATGCGTCAATTTTTTGCAACTGTGGTCCAATTATCTCTACCTATCGTAACATGCAAATGCGATGCACAAATATAACTGAGATGCATAACCCTACATGTGATATGCACAAAATCAAATGCGGTGCAACCTAAAACGCATGTGTTGATTTCCTAAACATGACCTAAATGACCTAGATGTCTTTTTACATATGCGTCATTCCACAAGCACATGCATTGCGTGTGAACACATGCATTGATTGTCAAATGACGCATCTGCAAATAAATTTTAAATGCCTAGAAAAGCGTGATTTTTTTTTTCAAAAGTTGGTTCAGGGGTACATACCAGGGGTCTTGTGTTGACGAGGCATCTGAATGTCCAAATGAAATATCCACGATTCTTAGCATATGGAATGGGCAACATCTTCACTCAAAGCTCAGAGCTCAAATCAAGGATTTTCAATTGTTTAGGGTGCAAATGAATTTGTTTTCACCCCAAATTCTATTTATATACCTAGGGTTTTGGAGGGTTTTCCTCTAACCTTCTGTACTAGATGTGTAAAATGCCAACTTCCAACATCCATTTCTTGACCAGATCACCTCAAAATAAATTTCTTTCACCACCATCGACCTTTTGACTATCAAATTACCTAATCAGGACAATTTCCAAAATTTTCATTTTTTTTTTCAAAAAATGTCATTTTTCCCAAGGGGGCATACCCTAACCTATTTCACATTGGGGCATGAGAGAGGCATGATTTAAATAATTTTCTTTAACACAAAGGCCGAAACAACATTGTATCAAAGAGGGGCAAACTGTAGATACTGAAAATTGGTCTAGACTTGCGAGTACCATTTTCAACATATTTCTAATGTTCATGGTCATGTTTAAATATTAATTACTTTCTAAAGTCACCTTTCTTCTATTAATTAAATAAACTTAATTATTTAATTAGTTCATTATGACCTTTATTCAATCTTGATTAATTGAATAAATCCGATTTATTTAATTACATCACTAATTAGTTAATCCCCTTTCTAAATTAAGTAATTTATTATTTAATTTATCCTTTATTACATTTTCAAACTATAATTAAATATTTGTTGTGAATTATTTAATTATTCAATAAACCTTTTAGTGAGTCAATTAAATAAATCTTTATTTATTTAATTAAATCTCTGAATTTTGAATGTTGAATTAAATATTCATTTAATTCATAAATATTATTATTCCTTGAATATTCCTTTGGTTAGATAATCGCTTAGTTATCTGATTATTCACTTACTGCTTAAGTCGAGATCTATTTCATCAGTTAGTTATCTCATGATTAATTCCTGAATAACAAACCTCCTGTCTCGATTAGTCAGTCCTGTTCTTCTGCGTGCAAACTATTATTAATTAAATGATATTATTTAATTAATTAGTTCATTCATGCATTCAAACAAAATGTTTCTGCTTCATCTTTCACATGCAACTCTTATTCTTCCAATTTTCAAATAGTCTCAACATTAGATTAAATTTTTATTTAATTTAATCTTCATCATGCAGACCTTTCTCACTCATGTTGTAACTGACACATATATTTATCGCATGGAATTCATCAATCTCGATCGTTGATCTATCTTTCGAATCTGAGTCGATCATTCAAAAACCAATTTTCTATAAATTGACTGACTTTTGTCATTATTTCTCCTCATGAAATCTTTATACTTTAGGAGGCTTATTATCTTCAATATTTTTCTAAGTGAATATTCAACATGCCATAATTGCATACTTGAGATATTTGAGGGAAAATATCACACAAAAGAAAAAATGGAGAAGTGCAATTGAGGTCATTCGAAGGAGTATACAGATGTTCAGTGAGATTGTTTCATTTGTAGTTTTGTTTATTTCTTTGTTCTTTGTTGTTAAACGTAGGATTAGATTAAGTTCTTTTGTTTATAGCTAACCATCTTGTCTGAAGTCTTATTTCCCGTATTACAGAGCCTTTTCTTTTCGAGCAACTACTCTTTCAATTCCTTAACCTCTTTGGCTATTGGATTGTTCTTTGGAGGCATCTTGCTTATGCCAACTCTCATTCACTTTCCCACTTCCAATCAAAACCTTTTCTCTAATACCACTTGATGTAGAGTAGGGGTGGAATACATTAAAATATCCCAAGATAACACAATTCAATCACCTCTTAAGTCTCAAGGCCCCTACAATGGTCATTTGCACTAACTCACTAGTATTCACAGGTAGGTCTCCAAATTGATGTTTTAAAGCATATATTTTAGAAAAAGGAATCCCTTTATGAAAAAAATACCTTTTCAAATACCCATCAGGCTCTATTCTAACATATCTCACTTGTGGCATAGGTTGTTTTGGAAATTTTTTCCCTATTTAGGTCTGCTACACCTAAAACAAGGCCAATTAAGCCACTTTTACAAAGCACCTGCTAAGAATTCAATCCCCAAACACCTAAAATATTCAACAATTGTTTTAACTTGTCACAGAGGGTCCCATTCAAGATATTTTAACAACAAACAACACTTACAATTTGTCGTCCTACACTATCACTACCCTACCTAGACTAACACATGAGGATGTTAGGTTAGGGCTTGGTTAAAAGCTCTACAAAATCCATCCCTTGATCCAAAAGATAATGAAAACACTAAAAGAAAACCTAAAAAATCCATTCCATTGAATTTGGCTAGAATACAATGGTGGAATGTAATGATATTTACATTTTTGATTACAAACCCTTGAAAGTGAGGGTTTCTAGGCGATCTACAATAAAATGCCTCTAATAGGCTTCAATCCTAATAAAAATCAACCACACCAAAATAAAATGAAATATTATTCCATGTAGTACCTTCACACATAAATTTTAGCTCATGACACTACTATATAGGAACGTACAGATCAAGAAATCTTCAGAAAATACACCAAAAATTTCAAAAAAATAGAGTCTTCTCTATTCTTTTTGTCCAGCAACGTTTCAATAATGACACCTCAAATTTTGTGAGGAAAAAATAACACCATGCAACTATAACTCATCGATTACAAACAAGATTCACTCAATATGACTCTTCACCTTCCACTTACAAGCAATTTTGACAAGTTGCAAAGCAACTTTTACATTTATTTAACAAATTTTACCAAACACCTAAGAATGACCTTAGATGATACCAATTATTGCAAAATGGTCTTGATTCAACCTTATTACATCAAGAAAGTGACAAAACACCTAAATCACCAATCTAGACACCTAAATGCATCAAAAAAACAAAAATGACCATGGTGCCCCTGCACCACAATCATGTTTGGGTTCAAGTGGAGGCATGTAATCCACATCACTGAGGTAGACCTAATTAGTTTACTAACTAATTAATAATCTAAAAAATAACTCAAGTAAAATTTTGAGCAATAAAATATATCAATAGTAACCTCAAAGTAATAATAAGAGAACAAGACCTAGGGTCCAAACCTAATTCCTTGAGGGCTCATCTTTGATGACCTTGTCTACGTATTGCAAAGAGGCTTCATATTTCAACAACTTGAGTTCACCCAACTCATATTTGATTGACCAAAAATCACATTTCACCAGGGTTTAACTCACAACTAACTCACAATGGTATAAAAAATACATCAAATGATCAACAATGGTAAATCTATAAGGGTTTCTTTTCACCATAAGGAGGAATGTTTAACAATCCCAATTATGGCACTATGTAAGGACCACATTACAAAATAAGATAACAAAGTATGATCTAGGAAGAAGGTGACCCTATCATAAATTAAATAGATGATTATAATTATAATTATGGTTTTAATCCAAACAATACAAGGGTCTCAATACAACCTTAATAAGATTACGAGGTGATGGGTTAATAAGACAAACCACATATTGAATCTTTCTAGACAATTCAACCATCATAATCTTGGTTGGCTCACACAAGGGGTATAATCCTTAGGTTGAAAAGATGAATCTACCTCAAACACCATCATAACCCAGTAACACTAATAAATGATATAAACTCAATTCTTTACTCAAATTCATCTTATGCATCTAGTTCATTAGCTATAAACTATATGAGTGGGTACGCAACCCTTTCTAGGGTCCATTTCCCTAGATAGTTTCACAGTTGGCTACCACCCACTTAGGTGAAGCTAGGGATAAAAAAACTCATTAAATATATGTTAATAACATATGGGGTCACTAGTAGTATTTTGAAAATAAATGACTAATTTGGTCATTTAGAAGTGACTAATTTGGTAATTGGGTAAAATCACAATTAAATGACTAATATCAGACAAATAAAAATGACTAAATAAATGACTAATATCAGAAAAATAAAAATGACTAAATAAACGACTACATATATGGCTAAATTAATGACTAAATAAATGAATATTACTCCTCTATTCTTTTTCTTTCGAATTTGATCATAATCCATAGAGCTAATTAAGCCCTCCTCATGGGACCCCTACCTAAGCGGGCCATTTGGCTACCTAGTTTGCATAATGCACCAAAAATACCTATTGTGTGGAAGGAATTCCTTCTCAGTGTAGTCTTAAGGCCTTCACATATTTTATAGATTTTTTTATAAAAATTTACATTCTTTAACTTTTATTACTCATTATGTTAATGAATCGTTAATGTTTCTAACTATGATTTGAAGCTAGTTTGATTTTCTTGTTGTGTTAGCATGTCAAATGTATCAAAGAGAAGTGGTAAATTTCACTAATGTAATGAGCCCTATTTTCAATAAGTAAATTATAATTCAATAATACTATTTTGAGGCATTAGTATTTAATTTAGTGAATGCTTATATTGTGAAAACTTTTGAATGGATAATTAAATTAATTCATAGGAGAATAAAAGTACAATGAAACAAAAGGAATTTATTATAATTTAATTATAGATTTTATTTTGTAAATAAATGATAATGTGTGGTTATTTAAAATAATTAATTTAATTGAAATTAATTGAAAATACCTTGCTATTTAAGAAAATTATTTATGTGTAAGAGGTATTTTTTTTTTTTTGGTAAGTTAATAGCTGGTATGGCTAGCACCATATATTATCGATCAAAAAATATTATAGTGGATGCCTTTTGGCTATGTTCGGACTTCATGGCGCCATACAAGCCCAATATCAAAATATTTAAAAAGTCTTCCTACCATTCTAGCAAACACTAACCTATCTACTTATACTTAAACAAAGCTACATTTTTTGCTAACCAGTTTCATGGCTTCCTTGCCTTTCTTCCTTTCGACTTCCATGGCCCACATAGAGAAGTGAATAGGGGTTGGATTCATCATGACCTGATCCCTGAGCCATCTCTTCTTTACGCATCTGCTTTGCATGGGCAGCACAGGACTTAACTAGACACTCCAATTTGCACCTTCTGTGTGCAGGGCCATTTGCAATTTCCTCCATGTCCCATCCGTTGTCCTTTATCCAATCCTCCCCTGAGTCTAGTAATACTAGGGGTATCATCCTATTATTATCCTCCTCATCATTGTCCACTTTGAAACCCTCCCTTGCCATGTAGTTTCCCATTTCCTCCTTTGTTATTGGTGTTATGAGTCCTGTCGCATGGAGTAGGAAGTTGAGGTTTATGTCAATGTCTCTGCAGCGCTCTGCCAGTTCCTTTGGCTCTACTATTGACAGGATTGGAAATTTTTGGACTAGTCTCCCACCACGTCTCTTGAGCAAGTAGTAGTGTTGCGGCATGGGTATTTTCCAGAGCTCATCAATGTTATCCAATACTGTATCAATTTCTCCCAGGTACGTGTGCTTGAAAACGCGCTGACATAGATTCTTTATCCTAAACTTCTCCATACCCCTATAGAGTGCTAGTGCTAGGAACATTGCAGGGATAGCGGTGTTGAGACGATGCTTATTATATGACCACATAAACTCCCATCCCAGTACCTCTTGCACTACATGGATAACCATTTTGTTCTTCACCGAAAGGATTCCTTGCAGTCTAGTGTCCGTCACTTCTCCATGGAATGCCACCATGGTTGAGGTTGTCTCCAGACACACAGGTGTATCCATTTTTTAATCTCTCCACCTACCCTCACCAAATGCTACTTTTCTCTATTTATAATTGTGACATTTTCTTCATCGATATTCATTCTTATAGCAAGTTGTTTCCTTTTTTGGCCCTACTTTAATTGTGCCATCTCCTCACACAAGTGATTCTTTAATGCCCATCCTGCATTCTCGAGGCCACCTGCCTGAGGTGACCTTATTTGGCCTTGAGTCGATCCACTATATCTTGAAAGGAAATTTTACTTGTTGTTTGTGATGATTGCTCAATTCCCCAAGCTTACCTTGCGTACCGATTGCAGATTTCAATGTGTATGTGGAGTAGGTTATTTTGCTGCCAATTCATACTTATCACCACCATTTCTTAAGCTTTTATGATGCCATGGCCCTTCACTCATCTTTGGCTTGGCTATCTCATCCCAAGCCGTACTCCACCTCCATCACTGCACCTTTTTCTAAGCTATCAGCCATGATATTACCTTCATGGTATACGTGGTTGACATGAAATTCTTCAAAGGATGAGACAAGGGTCCATATTAGACACATCCAATGCCTCAATATCTAGTTCAGAGTGGAGTTTCTTCTGATGATGTTTATTATGATTAGTGATTCACCCTCTAGATACAGTTTCATTGCTCTGAGGCGCTTCCCCAATTCCACACCGCACAGTGTCGCTCTGACTTCTGCCATATTATTTGTTGCTTGTCCAATGCTTTTTGCCTTCTGGGCAATCACCTTTCCATTGAAATCTCTTGCCACACACCTGATTCCAGCTACTCCAAGGTTCCCCAGAGAGGCGTCGTCAAAGTTTATTTTGATCCAACTAGGTAGTAATTTCTTCCAAACTGTTCTATGCTTGATTTCATCCTTTTGAGATACCTTCAATGAACTTATAATAGGAGGGATGTGTAGTCCATCAAATTTAATAGAAAGTTCGATATCTCTGTTGGAGAACACATTCTTTGGAAAGATTATCTTTTTGCTGCGTTGTTTACTAATTCCACCACTGCCTTCACCAGGCCCCCCACTAATTTTTCTCTACCCATTGATTTCTCACAAAAGATATGCCTATTTATTTCCTTCCAGATTTCCCAACAAACTGTAGATGGTATTATTTTCCATATGTAGCTAAATACCCCCTTGTGAATTTTATTTTTCCATGTGGATATCCAATCCCATATGTTTGGTGATATAGGAGTTGAGAATTCTAGAAGTCCGAGAATGAATTTCCAATATTATTCGGCATAGGGGCAAATAAGTAGGAGATGGGACTTTGATTCTGCCTAATTTTGGCACATTACACATCTATTAGGGCCTCTGAATCCTAGCTTTGAAAACCTATCCTAAGTTAATATCTTCCCCTGAGTGGCTAACCAGGTAAACACCCCAGCTTTCTGTAGAACATTTTTCCCCCAACAAAGTCCATTTGTTCATATTTTCCCTTCCTCTCTCCTTTCCTTGATCTTGTATCCAATATTCACCTTATACTCACCATCTGTTGAGGCACTCCATCTTAGGAAGTGTTCCTCTTCACCATCGAGTAAGGTTCTAGCTTCTAATATCCTCTTCAGAGCCTTTTTTTGCATTACAGGGGCATTGAGTGTGTTTAGGTTTTTCCATCTCCACTTTTGGACTCCATTATCCCATACAAATTTTCCATAGTCACTTACCTTCTGGCCCCAAACCCTGGTAGTTTCTTCTTTGATGGCTGCCAAACCCACCACATTACTAAGCTTAGTGAGTCCATCCCATGAATCTTCCCAGAATGATAGCTTTCTGCCATTATGGACTTCCCAAGAGACATACTTATAGATGATATCCTTGCATTCATAGATGAAGTTCCAAATTTCCGATCCTCTTGGTGGATTGAGTACCCTGACTATACTTATTGGCTCATTTGAGTCAAGGTATTTTCTTCTCAAGATTCTTACCCATTTTTAATTGCTATTGTACATTTTTAGACCAATTTGGCACCCATGGTCTGATTCATTTCCTTTAGTTTCCTTATTCCTACCTCACCTGAGGCATGTCGTTTGCATACCTTATCCCATGCTAGTAGGGGGTCCCTATTTGAGTCCTCCGGTCCATTCCAAAAGAATTTCCTCATAATTTGATTGAGCTGGTCCACAATGCCCTCAAGAATTTTTAGGCATGACATTGAATAAATGGGAATTTCTGCCAAAATAGTTTTCACCAAGAGTAACCTGATCATTGATGTTAGCCATTTTCCTTTCCATAGTTCCATCTTCTTTTTGCAATTTCCTACTAGTCTATCCCAAAAGGTGATGCGGTTAGCTCCGACGAATAGAGGCATCCCTAGAAATCTCCCAGGAAGGCCAGCTTGTTTGATACCCAATATCCTTGCAAGGTCTCATTGTAGGCTTGGTTGGGTGTTGAGAAAAAATACTTTTCTTTTTCTCCAATTGATGGCCTGACCAAAAGCCTTACTATAATTGTTCAAAACCTCCTTGATTTTCCTTGCTTCCACTCTTGTGGCTAATCCAAAGAGGATGGTGTCATCCACAAATTGCTGATGGGCACTTGCTCCTACCCTTGGAGTTGCCTCAATTCCTTTCCAGGAGCCATCCCTCCTGCATTGACTGATTTTATTGCCCAAAGCTTCAACCATTATGATGAAGAGGAATGGGGATAATGGATCACCTTGACTTATCCCCCAGGAAGAGTCAATGAATCCTTGGGTGACTCCATTTATTATGATTGAGAATCTTGGGCCAATTATGCAACTTTTAATCCATCCCACTATATTCCTATCAAATCCAAATCCTAATAACATATCCAGTAGAAACTATATGTCGACCCAATCGTATGCCTTTAGGATGTCTAGCTTTAGGATCATGCTTGGAAATCTTAACTTACTTCTTGTGTGGATTGTTTCATGCACCACTCTTATCCCTTCCACAGTTGACTTGCCCAGAATAAAACCACTTTGCTCTTCTGAAATGATTTTGTTAATTACCAATTTGAACCTATTGGCGATAATCTTGGTGATTATCTTATATATTGTATTACAAAGGGAAATTGGCATGTATTCCCCCATGCAATTTTCCTCTTTCTTTTTCAGAATGAGTGCGATGAAGGTATGATTGATTGCCCCTAGCATTGCAATTTTCCTTCTTGATCCTTCCGCTGCTTTGACTAGGTCTTCCCAAATTATTTCCCAGTATGTCTGGTAGAAGGAGGTCGGGAAGCCATCTGGACCTAGAGACTTGTCTGCTCCAAGTTGAAATGTTTCTTTCTTGACTTCCTCCACACTGATGGGTTTGGTGAGTTCTTCATTCTCAGTTTCTGAGATCAACTTTAGAATTCCACTGATGAAATACTCCCTTGAGCTTTCATCCACTTGATCTTCTTTTTTAAACAAGGAGACAAAGTACTTCACTGCTTCCTGATTGATTTCCTGTGTTGTTCTGGCAAGAGACCCATCTTCTCTAACTAACTCTATTATCCTGTTCGAATTTCTTTTGATCATGGTTGAGTTGTGAAAGAACCTAGTATTCCTATCACCTTCTTGGAGCCATTGTTCCATGGATTTCTACTTCTAGTGGCATTCCATTCTTGCCAGGGACTCAGACTGGGCCTCTAATAGTTCTTTCTCCTTAAGGTATTCCTCCTACCCATGCCATTCTCGATTATTTTCTCATTTAGGGTTTTGAGCTCACTTTCTATCTTATCAGTTTCTTCAAAGATGTTTTTGAAATGTTCTTTATTCCATACTCACAATTTTTTTTTACATGAGCAAGTTTCTTCTGGAAGGAGTAAAGATATGAGTGATTACCAATCCAAACTTCCTTCCACCAAACCGAGATCTATTCGAAAAGGCTCGAGTCACTCAACCATATTTTTTCAAATCTGAAGGGTGATCCACCTTTGAAGATATCTAGTTGGAGTTAAAGTTGTATTGGAAAATGATCTGAGCCACTCTAGGGCAGAATTGAGGCTTCCAACAGGTTCGCTCCTTGATTCAGATCCCCTGACACCAGGAATCTGTCCAATTTTTCTACTATTACGGAGTGCCCCAATCTTCTATTAGTCCAGGTGTATATTCCATTCTTAGTAGGTATCTCCCTTAACATATTATTATCTATGAATTCTTGGAAGTCTACTTGAGATCTAATCAGGTTTTGCAATCCACCCTGCTTCTCTGAATTTTTTAGAGTGGCATTGAAATCCCCTCCAATTATAATCTTTTCATCTTTCAACTGACTCAAGAAGGTGAATATTTCTGCCCAAAGATGTCTTTTGTCTACTGGGGCTATAAGACTGTATAGATTGATTAGTTTGAATTCTGAATTGTCTTGATGGAGCTGTACTGAGACTAACATCCAATTCTACCTTGCCTCCATGAGATTGCAGCATACTGAGGCTGGATTCCATATTATCCCTAGACCCCCAAACGCCCCTAATGATTCTTTACAGCTTCCTTCCCACCCTTTCAACCACTTCAATCTCCTTTCCTATTCATCCTTACTCTATTTTATCTCCCGGATTAATATAATATTTGGCTTACTACTATCTATTTGATGCCTAAAGTGGTGCCATTTACTAGGGGCATTCAAGCCTCTAGTGTTCCAACTTATGATTCTCATGGTTTCCCAGGAAGGGGGAGTCCCTTCCCGTTTCTAAGGATTGTTTGGCCTTTAGCTGAGCCTGCCATTTTTAGTTTTTCTTTATTGGGCTTGTGGCCTCTTTGGCTAGTCAATTTGATCCTTGGTGTTTTCCTTGCCAAGGGTATTTGTTTGATTCCTCTTTCAGCCATTATGGCCTCCTAATATTCTTCAAAGCTTTCATCACACTCTGATTCTGAGTCCATACTGCCCAACTCCTGTCCTTCCTCCGGGCCTTCTTCTGAAACCTTGTAGTTGGTGGGTGTCTTCATATCTAGTGCCTCTAAGAATTTTTCCTTTTGAATTTCCTCTTCCTTTTCCATTATTTCTACCAACTAGTTCTCAGTCCTGATGTCTGTGAGATAAGGAAAGCCATCTTCCAACTATGTATTAGTTTCTGGGAGGATTAGCTGATCATATTGAGCTGGCCACCAGGTTGTCTGATTCTCCTCATCTCATGATTCTGATGATTTCTTATCTCCTAACTCAGCCTCCTCTGAACTTGGTTTCATGGATTCCACCAGTTCTTTTAAAAAAAACTCGATTGATGGTCTCACCTCCATTATGCAATTATTTAATTTTTCCAACTCCTTATCCTGCTCACTTGCGATGATATTGTTGTCCTCCCCTTTTTCTATGCATTCCTTTTTATCATGCTTCAATGATTTGCATTTAGGGCAGATTTGTAGGCTATCTTCCCTATTCACTTCCTGTCGCCAGGATCCTCCCTCGAATATGAGTTCTATCACCCTAGGCATCTCTAAACCCTAAGCTTTTGATCAACAAATTTGAAAATAGTGTCCTTTTTTCCTATCCTCCTAGATGTTGTCTATACCTTGGAGATTACCTAACTGCTTACCTATTTCCTTTAGGGTTTCATCTGACCAATACTTTGAGGGTAGATTGTATAGCCTCACCCAAACCGCACTCTCCTCAGTCTAATTTTTCTAATGATCAAAATTTGATCTCCATTCTATGGGATGTACTTGGGCACCATTCAAGAAATAGGTCCCTATATTTAAGGCCTTATTCCTCCTTTCTTGATCTAAGAATTTGATCAAGAACCAATTATTTTCCAAGGCTTTTACTATTATTTCTAACCTCCAGGTTACCTTACACCATTCTTCCATGGTTCTCCAATTTTTATGGCCTTCTCCCCCCATTTGACGAACATTCCTATCTTTTGCAGAGTTTTACCAATATTCTTAAAGGCTACATTATTAACACATAGATAGGGTATAGGAGTTGGTGTGGAATTACTTTTATTTGTTTTTTCTAGGTTATCTCATCTGGTGTCCTTGGCTGCCTTGGAGATTGGTGCCTTAACCTGATTCATATGGCGCCAGTTTTTGGTCAAGTCTCTTTCCACTCCTACCTTTTCCCTGAACCACCCATTCAATTTTTTGGAGTTTCACCTCCCTCTATCGTTGAATTCTTGATTTCTTTCCCACCTTCCATTCGTGAAGTGATTAGGTCTCACCCATGGAGGTCCTTGACCTTGTCAAGCTTGATTTCTCCTTCGCTTATGCTCAGCTTCTGCTTGATACCGATGTTGGTAGTAAGGGTGGCATTTATCCACCCAAATACCATTTTCCATCACCCATCGGGGCCTATCCATTTATGGTCCTGAGTCCTAGTTCATCCTTCCATACGCCATCCAACCCTTGTTGATTTTCTCCCTATATTCCTCAAAGGGAAGTGTTTGCTCTAGTTCTTTGCCCCATTTTTCCTTGCTCCTTATCTCTATTTTTGATGCTGGTTTCCACTGCTGGCTATTGCCCACCTCTGGCATGTCATGTCTCTACTTCTTCTCCTTCCACAACTTATGACCTTCTTTTTCTGTTCATCGCCCTTCTCTGACTCGTGAACTTCAATCTACACTACCTCGCTGATCTTCACCACCCCCTGGTTTTAGTCACCTAGCACATCTTCACAACATTTACGGGACATTCTGGTATTTTGTTATTATTATTTACTTGAATAAATATTTAAATTACAAATTAAAATGACTTATTTATTATTTATGAATTTAAATACTTCATATGTAGTTAAAATAGGAAATATTTATTAACATTTAATAGATAAATATTGTGTGTGTAATAAATTGTATTTATCTTACTACCTTCAAGATTCAGTTACTAGAAAAATTTGGGGAGAAACCTTTTAAAAAGGGGGAAAATAAATAATGAAAATACACAATATCTTTCATAATCCTTCTTCACTTCTTTGTAAAAGATAACTGAAAATAGGTGCCAAGGAGAGAGTTTCTGAAGCACAATAAATCAAGAAGTTGGAAAAGAAATTACATATACGGTTTTTAGAATTTAAGAATGAGAGGAAGGGATGCAAGGACAAAAAGGAGAATAGAATTGAAAGATCCATGTAAGATTTATCCAAAAGACATTGCATTATTTTTCCTAGGTGTTGTAAAGAGTTGTGGGGATTTTGGGAGAAATAGCAACTGCAATTTGGAGTTTGAATCCTGCAGCAACTCTCTCTACTCATTTATTCAAATTACTCCAGTTACCATAATTTCTTCTCAATTTTAATGTTGTTATGAAAATGACTATTTTGTGATCGTGCTGCTAGAGGAAAATAATAATTGGTTAATTGTGTGAGTACTCTATAAATTTTTATAGTCTCCCATTCTTACCAACAACTCTTTAGTTTGATAATTCTGGATTGGAATGGTATTCTTTCTCAAATGTCTTGGTGGTGCCATGTAAATTTGGTTTAATTGTTATTTCCTCTTGTTCTGGTTGCCACCATTACTTAAGTTGGGTTGAGCTTGGTTAAGAAAGCTCTTAGTTATCTAGTATATGTTTAGGAATCAACCTTTATAGGGTTTCAAATCTTGACATTTGAAATTAATTGAGAAATTCATTTTTGGCTCTGGCGTTCGATGCAATTTTCCCAAATTAAACATTTTCTATAAGATTCGGTTTTGGCTGAAGGCTCCATTTGTTTAAATGCCAGTTACTATGTTTTTATTGGGAACTACTATGAATTTATTTAATTTCATTCTATTCCAACTGATATGCATGTTGCCATTCTATCTTGGCGTCGACACCATGAGCATTCTCAGTCATATTGCTTTGGTATTTATATCAATGGTTTGAATTCTTGATTGGCATTCCCTATTGTATAATTCTATCGCTTATTGCACACCATGGCCTTGTTTCTACTCACTGCATTCTTTATATTCATCAGGATGCATTGATCAGTTGTTCAGGTAATTCACACCTGCCAATTATGTTTTCTTGAAGGTTTCTAAAGCCTTTTTCAACAAATCCATTTTGTGCCTATCCTGCAATCATCGTATACACAAACGACCACATTCCTTTGGGGCATTTTGTCAAATAATTCATGTGCTATGTCTTTACTTCTGCAATTCACATACATGTCTGCCAATGCACTTGCAACTACAATGTCTAAAAAATTGCTTGACCTCAATGTTTTGCGGCATGTTCCAAAGCTCCTATGTAGGCTCAATAGGGAGGATGTTGGCCCTCAAAATATAGAGTTGGCATCACACGTACCATATACCTTGTCTCGGAAGCTTCTTAAGCCTCTGTAGTTCAATTTTTCAGATTTGGTAGTTTGATATATTCCATGTTTGAAAGCTTAATTACCTTGCATTGGATCGATGTGAATGCACCTTTAGTTGCAACTAAATGTTTGTGACTACTAGATTATAGACAAGCAATTATATGTGATAGCCTTGAGTGCTGGAATAAGCCGAATAAGGTGACATTGTCTTGCTGATCTGATCACTTCAAGTTTTAGTTTAGGGGTTGTCATTCAAATGCTTGCATGCCTATCACATGCTAGTTAGAATTAACATATAGTATATTTCAAATGACGTTTGGTTTTCCTTATTGAAGGTGAATATTTATAATCTATATATGGAAAGATAAGACTGCAACAGACCTTCCCCATCCCTCATAATTCATTCTCATGCATGTAAATTTCATGAATATATATATATATATATATGTATGTATGTACTTAAATGGCTATTTTACTATATAATTATTGTTGTATTTAATTGATAAATTGGCATAGTATGTTGTGAATGACTATATATATAGATAGGAACATGTATGTATATATATGTGTATATGTATGCATATATGTGCTCATATAATAACATTATGTACTTTGAAGGATTGTTGTTACTTTTATGAATTTGTATTTAACTAAAAAAAGCACAAAGAATAATGTTGCCTTATTTATTTTAAGTCTACCATGATAGAAAGTGAATGTAAAATATAAGAAGATATAGGTATGGGAAGTTGATGTATTGTAATTAGAGTAGATGAAGATTAGTTTATTGTGTAGTAGATTATATTTTTCTCTAGATGAATATTGGTACGCGAATATTCTCTTATTACCTCCATGAATCAATGAGTTTAGAAGTAAGCATTCTTGTTATAATTGCATAGGCATATGTGCATTCTAGCAGGCTTAGGATTGCCTTCATGGAGCTGTATGTGATTGGCTTATGGATTCCAGTATACTTGTGTAATATTTGAGAAGTCATTGAAGGTAGAATGGTCTTAATTGAAAATATTTGGTAGTTATTCATGATAGTGTTGACAATTACTATAATTTCATATGCAAGGATGATGCATTGGTGAAACTTGAAAAAGTATCTTGTAGCTACATCCAAGACAGTGGGCTATTATATATTAAGATTCCAGTTCTTATGAATATTAGAATATAAAATGTGGAAATTTTTAGAAGATAATTGTTATGTTGAGGAACTGTGTGTTCATTTGTAGATGTTCACTTTATTATTCAGAAATGTGTATTGAAGTTGTTAATGGTCATGTTAGGAAGACATTATGATCATTGCCAGAGTGGCATCTTGTATCATTTCTAGTAAGGCATCTTGTAACAAATGAGATTCTATAGTCGTAAGGATCTTCCTGTGAGGCACCTTTACGAGTGGTTTTTCATCCCTATGAGGGATTTTCCACTCATGAAAATATTTGTGTTATGGTTCTTTGTGGTTGTAATTAAGACCTTGCTATCTCCTCAATTTGCATTTCAGTATTTGAATTTAAGTGTATTGCATATCTTTGTGTATGCTTTCATGGCTAGATTATGTAAAGGCACAACCTTGTGTTAATAAGCATTTGAACTCATTAATGCATAAATTTTATTTTTAAATAATAAGGAAGTAATTTAATTATTTCTCTTTTCCACACCTTTTCATAATTATTTTATTCTATTAAATTATTCTGGAAATTAAGGGTTATAATTAGTAAATGTGATTAATGAACCTTACTTTTTTGTATCAGAGCACTCAGGTTCAATGCTTGGGCCTTGAGTCTTCTATGCTTAGGTTGCATTATGGAATGTGAACCTGTTGTATCAAATAGAGAACCCTAGTTATGGGTCAAGATTATTTTGTTGAGTTGGCAATTATTAGATGGTTAGTAGGAACCGATTAGAATTTTAGAACATAGTTCGATCATTTAGGAACTCTAGAGGTGTGAGTCCCCTTTGCCTTATTCATGTTTTCATATGAATTTCTAGTAATAGTGATGGAAACTATTTGAAATAAGCTAAGATGGGTAATATATATTGTTATTTGAAGTGATCCAAGATGGAAAGTGTATGGTGACAACCCATGAATGATGATGTGGCAATAAAAGTGAATTAATAAGAGAGATATCTCTGATGACATAAATGATGAATGAGTTGATAAGATACAAGGGAAGAAGGAAAATAACCTATGAAGTAAATAAAGTGGATAATAACAGATAAATATTGGTTGAACCTTCTTGAAGGTAGGAGACCTAAGAAGGATGTTTTAAAGAAAAGAATGTTTGTATCAGTACCCAACTTTGGGCAAGTTGATTTTTGAGCAATGCCTTATTCTTACATATTTGGATCTAGTAGAATTCACAAGATCGTGTGAAAGCACAAGGTTTTGATGTCGTAAGAATCTTCATTGGTAATTCTTGATAGAAGTTGATTAGATAAATATCTTGATTTGTCTATTTGACAAGGGAGAAGTGATTGAGGGGATGAATCTTGTATGCTTGATTGATTTAGTGAAAGTATGTCTATATATGTACTATATGAGAATGATGCTATTGCAATAATGCACTTCTCATGCTCGGTATGAAGGACACATCTGTAGGAATGATTGTATGCATACCATAGAAAAAAACATTGCCTTAACCATACTTATATCTATACTTGAATGAGAAATGTTCACTATACTAATGTGAGTGATGCACTAGAGTAAGTTCTTGATTCCTTCGTGTGGATAAAGCACTTGAGTAATTATTGCATTCTATATTTTTGTGTGAGATATAATTTTGAAACTCATTTTGTTTATTGGATCGAGTGATGATCACTATAACTCTACTACTACAATTTGTGCATATTTCACTTTTTGTGTGAGCAATGCACTTGTGCAAGAGATGCACTTACCATATTCATTGCATGAAAACTTGAATGAGTAATGCACTTTGTGTATGAGACATGTTACATATTTGTGTAAGGCACTACAAGTAAATTATGTATTCACACCTAGTGTGAGTTAGGCACTAGGGGTTTATGTATTCTTGTTTGTTAATTATTCATTCTATGTGCATTTGAGGATGATATGCACTATTATATCATCTAGCCCTTATTCTATGCAATTTGATTATTCCTGTTGAATGTGTTATGTGATAAGCTATAAGCTTACCTTCTGGGATAGGATTCCGAATGTGGGTTAATAGAGAAGGTGATCTGCTTTTCCAAGATCAACCAAATTTTGTATATATATGCTTTGGCCAAAGCGAGTTGTACCATTGAAATAGATGGATAATGAATGCCTAGAAATTTTATATGTTTCTCTACCACATCCTGAATGCAAGAAATATGTTCATTCTAGTATAGAGTGCATATAAGGCATTAGACATGCATCAAGAGTTTCCCTCCTACCCTATTATTATTGGTTTCTAAGCACCTCATGCAGGGCCAAGTGTTCTTCGAGTTAGGGAGAATCTTGGGGAAGTGTTATGCTTTATGGTTGGGTGGGAAAAGCACCTTAACCATGCTCTTGACCTTCAGTTTGTGGAAGACCACTGGGTTATGGTAGATGAAGATTGATTAAATGTTTTATTATCTTTATGTAATTTAGAAACTAGATATGTATAATTGCATGGATCATTGTATGGCTTGTTTAGTCAATTGAGGTAACACATTTCTCTTAGATGCACTCTTTTTGCATATATAAAAAGGAAAAGGATTATACATATCACACATTTCCAAATACCTTTGTTAACAAAAAATTACTTTTCCTATTATAGATCAAAATTTACCTTTTAATGTGAAATTTAGTAATTGGTTGAATCAGTATTGAGCTCTTGATGATCTTCTCGACATCTAGTATTCCGAGTTGTTATGGTAATCAAATTGAATATTTTGTATTAGTAGTAAGTGATCTTCTTACCATTGATGCTTCTAATCATTTGATGATCTTTTTTAACTCATTTATCTTCTTATCTTTTATGTTATTGACTAAGATGAAGACCTTGTTGTAATTGTTTGACATTTTTAGATTGTTGAGACTTCTCTTTTGTTTAGTGTTTCAATTTTCTAATGAAGATAAAAATTAGAATGGGATGCTTGTTTTTCATCATAGAGGTGTTTGTGCTAACATCTCACGCAAGTAGGCATATTGACAAAATGAACATAATTTTTTTCTTTCTATTAGTGAATATCTGGGAATATGCAAAAGATTTGAATAAGATATAGAAGATTGTATGAGAAAAATGAATTGGTTGCATGCTTTTATTAGATAAGGTAAGTGAAGTACATTTAATGAAGCCATGACATGCTAATGAGATGTGCAAGTTTATGAATGCTAGCCACAAGAAATTTTGTTGTTCTAAACATATGGATGCTTGAAAGGGCGATATCCTTGTTAGGTGGGCTGATTGTGACATTAAGGTAAAACAAAATAAGGAGGTATGAAATTTTTCTTTCATTTTTTTTTAGTTAGTTTGATCATTGAGACGAGATTCTTTAAGGGGGGAAGGATGTCACGACCCCTATTTTCAATAAGTAAATTATAATTCAATAATACTATTTTGATGCATTAGTATTTAATTTCATGAATGATTATATTGTGCGAACTGTTGAATGGATAATTAAATTAATTCGTAGGAGAATAAAAGTACAATGAAAAAAAAGGAATTTATTATAATTTAATTATAGATTTTATTTTATAAATAAATGATAATGTGTGGTTATTTAGAATAATTTATTTAATTGCAATTAAATGAAAATACCTTGCTATTTAAGAAAATTATTTATGTGGAAGAGATATTTTGTTATTATTATTTACTTGAATAAATATTTAAGTTACAAATTAAAATGACTTATTTATTATTTATGAAGATAAATACTTCATTTGTAGTTAAAATAGGAAATCTTTATTAACATTTAATGGATAAATATTGTGTAATAAATTGTATTTATTTTACTATCTTCAATATTTGGTTATTGGAAAAATTTGGGGAGAAACCTTTTAAAAAGGGGGAAAAGCAATAATGAAAATAAAAAATAAACAATAGCTTTCATGATCCTTCTTTACTTCTCTGCAAAAGATAACTGAAAATAGGTGTCGAGGAGAAGGTTTCTGAAGCACAATAAATCAAGAAGTTGGAAAAGAAATGACATATGACAGTTTTTAGAATTCAAGAATGAGAGGAAGGGAGGCATGGAAAAAAAGGAGAATAGAATTGAAAGATCCATGTAAGATTTTTCCAAAAGATATTGCAGTATTTTTCCTAGCTGTTGTAAAGAGTTGTGGGGATTTTGGGAGAAATAGGAACTGCGATTCAGAGTTCGAATCTTGCAGCAATTCTCTCTACTCATTTATTCGAATTATTCCAGGTATCATAATTTCTTCTCAATTTTAATGCTGTTATGAAAATGATTATTTTGTGATCGTACTGCTAGAGGAAAATAATAATTCGTTAATTGTGTGAGTACTCCATAAATTGTTATAGTCTCCAATTCTTAGCAACAACTTTTAGTTCGATAATTCTAGATTGGAATGGTATTCTTTCTCAAGTGTCTTGGTGGTGCCATGTAAATTTGGTGTAATTGTTATTTCCTCTTATTTTGGTCGCCACCATTAGTTAAGCTGGGTCAAGCTTGGTCAAGAAAGCTCTCAGTTATCTAGTATATGTTTAGGAATCAACCTTTATAGGGTTTCAGATCTTGACATTTGAAATTAATTGAGAAAGCCATTTTTGGCTCTAGCGTTCAATGCAATTTTCCAGAATTAAGCATTTTCTATAAGATTCGGTTTTGGCGGAAGGCTTTGTTTATTCAAATTCTAGTTACTACCTTTTTATTGGGAACTACTCTGAATGTATTTCATTTTATTCTATTCCAACTGACATGCATGTTGCCATTCTATCTTGGCATCAAAACCATGAGGATTCTTAGTCATATTGCTTTGTTCTTTATATCAATGGTCTGAATTCTTGATTGGCATTCCCTATTGTATACTTCTATCGCTTATTGCGTGCCATGGCCTTATTTCTACTCACTGTATTCTTTATATTCATCTGGATCCATTGATCGACTATTCATGTAATTCACACCTACCAATTATGTTTTCTTGAAGGTTTCTAAAGCCTTTTTCCACAAATCCATTTTGTGCATATCCTACAATCATCGTATCCCCTACGACCACATTCCTTTGGGGAATTTTGTCAAATAGTTCATGTGCTATGTCTTTACTTCTGCAATTCACATACATGTCTACCAACACACTTGCAACTACAACGTCTGAAAAATTGCTTCACCTCAATGATTTTGCAGCCTGTTCCAAAGCTCCTATGTAGGCTCAGTAGGGAGGATGTTGGCCCTCAAAATTTAGAGTTGGCATCGCACCTACCATATACCTTGTCTCAAAAGATTCTTAAGCCTCTGTAGTTCATTGTTTTAGATTTGGTAGTTCGATATATTCCATGTTTTGAAGCTTAATTACCTTGCATTGGATCAATGTGAATGCACCTTTATTTGCAACTAAATGTTTGTGACTACTATATTATAGACAAGCAATTATCCGTGATAGCCTTGAGTGCTAGAATAAGTCAGATAAGGTGACATTGTCTACCTGATCTGATCGCCTCAAGTTTTAGTTTAAGGGTTGTCATTCAAATGCTTGCATGCCTATCACATGCTAGTTAGAATTAGCATAATGTATATTTTGAATGGAGTTTTGTTTTCCTTATTGAAGGTGAATATTTATATATATGGAAAGTTATGACTACAACAGACCTTCCCCATGCCCTGTAATTCATTCTCATGCATGTAAATTTTATCAATTTATATATATATATATATATATATATATATACTTGAATGGCTATTTTATTGTATAATTATTGTTGTATTTAATTGGTAAATTGGTATAGTATGTTGTGAATGACTATATATATATATATAGGAACATATATGTATATATATATATGTATGCATATATGTGCTCATTTAATAGAATTATGTACTTTGAAGGATTGTTGTTACTTTTATGAATTTGTATTTAACTAAACAAAGCACGAAGCATAATGTTGCCTTATTTATTTTAAGTCTACCATGATAGAAAATGAACGTAAAATATAAGAAGATATAGGTATGGGAACTTGATGTATTGTAATTATAGTAGATGAAGATTAGTTTATTGTGTAGTAGATTATATTTTGTTCTAGATGAGTATTGGTACATGAATATTCTCTTATTACTTCGATGAATCAATGAGTTTAGAAGTAAGAATTCTTGTTATAATTGCATAGGCATATGTGCATTCTAGTAGGCTTAAGATTGCCTTCATGGAGATTTATGTGGTTGGCTTATGGATTCCGATGTACTTGTGTAATATTTGAGAAGTCATTGAAGGTAGAATTGTCTTAATTGCAAATATTTGGGAGCGATTCATGATAGTGTTGACAATTACTATAATTTCATATGAAAGGATGATGCATTGGTGAAACTTGAAAAAGTATCTTGTAGCTACATCCAAGATGGTGGGCTATTATATATTAAAATTCTAGTTCTTATGAATATTAGAATATGAAATGGGGAAATTTTTAGAAGATAATTGTTATGTTGAGGAACCATGTGTTCCTCTGTAGATGTGTGCTTTATTATTCAGAAATGTGTATTGAAGTTGTTAATGGTCATGTTAGGAAGACAATATGATCATTTCTAGAGTGGCATCTTGTATCATTGCTAGTAAGTCATCTTGTAACAAGTGAGATTCTATAGTCGTAAGGCTCTTCCTGTGAGGCATTTCATTAAGCCAGTGAGGCACTTTTACAAGTGGTTTTTTATCCCTACGAGGGATTTTCCACTCATGAAAATATTTGTGTTATGGTTCTTTGTGGTTTTAATTATGACCTTGCTATCTCCTCAATATGCATTTCAATATTTGAATTTAAGTGTATTGCATATCTTTGTGTATGATTTCATGGCTAGATTATGTAAAGGCACAACCTTGTGTTAATAAGCATTTGAACTCATTAATGTATAAATTTTATTTTGAAATAATAAGGAAGTAATTTAATTATTTCTCTTTTCCACACCTTTTTGTAATTATTTTATTCTATTAAATTATTCTAGAAATTAAGGGTTATAATTAGTAAATGTGATTAATGGACTTTATAATTAATAAATTAAATATGATTTAAATAATTTAATTGCAATAAAAATGAAGAAATTGATTCACTTCTATCTTCACTTGCTCATATACTCGACCACCTTAATAATGCGAAATAGAAATAACAATTATGATCGCTTTTGGTATGCAAATTTTTTCACTTTCAGGCTTTATATTGTTAATTATTTTTTAAAAATAGAATTATTTTATAATCTATGAAATCAATTGTGTGTGGATCATTTTTATAGATGTTATTTTTTATACAAGTTTGAACTCTAGTAATTTTAGGAGCACATCATGCTTATCTTAATTTTCACAACCTATATTAAAATGACAATGTAGATAGATGATTTTTTTCCCCTAAAAATGAATATTAATTTTTGCATGTCTTCCACACAATAGATTTTTGGTGAATTTTAGCAATAGATATTTTTGGTAGACAAAAAATAGAAAAGAGGTATCTTTGGTGCCATGGTCGATTGGGTCATGTATGCATTTGGAGGGAATCTCAAGCAATTGATTTTTGGCATAAAACATTTTGATTGCAAGTTGGAGGGAAGTTTCGAAGTTTAATCAACAATTTGGTATTTTAGCTCCCATGTGTGTTTGTAGGTTTTCCAATTGCAAGTCTGACGAAGGAAATAACCATTGATTGCAAAGAGTGGTGGTTTCCATTTTTTTAGTGCCAGAGCTTGTTGAGCAGAATTTAATGAGTTGTAACACTAGTATCATTCAAGAAAGGGTAGAACATTAATCAAGGTTACAATCTAAAGGTAAGTGGAAATTTTGAATCCTGAAACCTCATGTTGATCTTCATCCTTTATGACATCGATCCTGATGTTGCATATACTGTTCTTTCTTTCCATTGCTTCATTTTTGTTACAATATCGTGCTTTCACTGATATAATGATAATG
Source organism: Sequoiadendron giganteum (assembly GCA_007115665.2). NCBI lineage: Eukaryota > Viridiplantae > Streptophyta > Pinopsida > Cupressales > Cupressaceae > Sequoiadendron > Sequoiadendron giganteum. The sequence continues at coordinate 659,634,509 of CM021102.1, forward strand.
CTCTTTGACATTGAATTAATCTCATTGACTTTGACCCCTTTTCACTCTGTTCCATGGTCTTTTACATCTTCTTTGTGCATGATATCAGGTCACATGGAATTCATAACAACTGCTATTATCTCCTTCATTTTTCTATGATCCTCTATCACTCATATGCGTTGATAAAAAAATGGTCATTTGCAACTATTTTCCCTCTATATATTGTCTTTAATTCCTATCCCTTACATGCCTTGAACTACTGTTATCATGCATTGAAAATTGGAACTCTTTATTCACTGTATTGATAACTCATTGGCACTATCATTATTTGTATTCACTACTATCTTATGATGATTGTTCCAAGGATAACTTTAAGAAACCCCCCCCCTCAACAAAGGTGTAAAATCCTAGCGAATTTTTCCTTTAATTTGAAAAATTATTTATTTTCCCTGGCGAATCTTATGCACATTATTCAAAAATTTGTAAAATCCTAGCGAATCTTAATGAATAATTGGTAAAAAAAAATAATCACATTGGCGAATCCTAGTGAATAATCAGTAAAAAGATTAATTACAATGGTGAATCTCTCCTTTAAAAATTTGCATAGTTGGTCGACGCAGTTTCCCCATATTTTTTTTTGTTTTTTTTTAAATATTGAAGTAGGGGCCCGGGGGCAGCAGCCACCGGCGGGGTCAAGGGGCAGCGCCCCGTGCAGGGGTCAAGGGGGCAGCCCCTCACCACCAAGCATAAATTCACTATTGAAACTGCATTGGAGCACACACAAATGAAGTGTTTTCAAAAAAACTCACTTGAAAATTAAGACTAAATGAAACTTGAAATTTTACCATCGATTAGCTTTTAAATAAGATGGCTGCAAGTTCATTTCATGAGTGAATATCAGTGTGAGTGAACATCATCGGTGGGACACTTAGGGATGTCCTGCCAATATAATGATTTTATATGCACCGTGAATTTCGTGACTTAGTGAATTCCATGACTTTATTAGCATGTGCCTTTTAAAAAGGTTGTTGAGTCCCAAAATTTATTTTGGGCCATATGATCAAATCTAATCGTGTGGCCCAAAACAAATTTCGGGCCTCAACAACCTTAGAAAAGGCACATGCAAATAAAGTCATGGAATTCACTTGTAGCCATTTGATTAAAAAGATAATCGATGGCAATAAATAATAAACCTATTCAAGGCTAAAATATCCCTAAAATGAAATGGTAAACTATTATTAGTGGCGATATTTCCCAAAAATTAATTGTAAGAATATAAAAATACTGGTGAATATAAGTAATATTTATATTTATAGTATAAACTACTAGCGAATCAGTTCTGATGATGCATTGTTTAAAAAATAATGCATTGGTGAATTAATCGAGACAATTTTTTTTTTGTAAAAACCTGGCGATTCGGCAACCTTTCTAGCTTGTATTATTCACCATTTTTGGAGGTCCCGATTTCAAATATTTTCCAATTGGCAAAGATTCACCACTAAAGTTTTCCCTGGATTGTTCTTCATAGTCAATCTTTAAGATCATTGTTCTCATAAAAACATAATTTTTCTCTTTTGTTTTTACATTATGATCTCATTGCTTTGAACCTTGTGCTTTGTGATTATCACATCTTTGTTACAATCTCTTCAAGGACTGACATTATTTCTCTATTGACTACTAGAGACCCCTTTGATCTTATAACCCCAAGCATCTTAAAGAAAACTTAGAATCAATTGGCCATAGTGAACAAAAAACCATCATAGCTAATTTTTTTTCTTTTCCAAGAGAATTCAATGAAAATATAATGGAAAAAACACATCACTCTGTGGAGTAGGGTTTATTTGATTTGAAAACCTACCTTCAATGTCCAAGTCAAAAATTCAACCTACCAAGTCTATGTTGAGTCCTCCAAGTCTTAAGTCAAAAATTAGCCTGCCAAGACTGTTTTATGTCCAAGTCTTGTATCTATGATACAAGTATGATAAATTTTTGAAAATACTATACACACTATATGATACAATGCATAAATTTGTATGATTTCTCATTATATAAAAAACTTCAAACTACAACTCACATAAATTAGAAATGAGTTATAAAAAAAACTTATTGTCAAGTACAATTTGCTCCAAATCAAAATTGCATTATCCAATTTACATAATTTTCTGTTTAATTGATTTTTGTGGGAAAAAAACACTTAGTGTACAAAGTAAAGAAAGACACTTAGTGTACAAAGTAAAGAAAGATTTTCTTTCCAAGATTTCAAAGGCTTGTTGTTCACAAGGCCAATAAGATCATTATTGACCATAGCAGAAACCACCTGCACTAATAGTGTTTAGTGAGAAAATATTCCACAGAAAGAAATATATTTTAGATAAACAAAGCGAGTTAGCCTTCTAAAATCTAGATAGCTGAATACAAGAGGGAGGGTAAAACATAAAACATTAAAAGACTTTAAGACATTACAAATTCCATGCAATTAGTATAGAAGCATAATATTAAGACAAGAAAAAATCACTTTTCTTAAATATTCATCACGAGTTTTCTCCCGTAAAGAACTCCCCTCGACATGAGGAATGAAAAGTGCATCTACCATCTTGTTTGCTGACAAGCATTGCATGACTTCTCCCTTATAATCACCAACAACTAAAGAAATTTGAATGGCTTCATCACATTCTTAGTAATCAGTCGAATCTTTAGTAGATTCATGTTGCACCTCTTCCCCATTGCCTAGAGTATCCTTCCCAACAAAAAAATCATTTTTAGTGAGAGGAAGTGAGGAATATTCTTTCAAACTATGAAGATTATCAAAAAACTCCTAGCCATTGTCTTTGGGGGATGTAACATCTTGTCCACCTTTTGACTAAACTGATGGATCTAGTTTTTTTGTATCATCAAGAGTGACATTGTTGATTATTTCACTGCTATTATCATCAATTTTGGCAAATTGAGTTTCCTGTAAGTCTTGATTCTCTATTGAATGCACTTGAAATCCAAGGTGCTCAAGTAGCTTTGTCCTAACATTGCCTTCATATTCAAACATGACTCTTAGTAAATTCCATGTCTCCCTCTCTTCTTCCAAACTAAATCAATGTAGAAACCAAAAATTTGCAAGTGAAATAATACAAATGAATGTAAATTATTATTAATCCCATTCAAAAATTATCCAGAAATAACTAGTCGAGAATCTTGAGACTTCTTATTGCACAAACCTCATAATGATGATTTTTCACCATCTACTATTGCAACTTCAAACTCTATTGAACGAAGCACCAACTTGTCCTCGATAATGAGATTGTGTATATGTACCTATGAAAATAGTAGAAAAATAAGACCATATATCATCTTAATGACATGTACCAAAGAATAAATTGTACTCTACCTCAGAAGAGCTTTCAAGAGTGCACCTGAAAAGGGAAAAACGAAAAGATAAACATCATGTATTTGCATATAGGATCCCAATTCATTGGGGGATGTAACATATTTTCCACCTTTTGACCGAACTAATGGATCTAATTATGTTGTATCATCAAGAGTGACATTGTTGATTATTTCACTGCTAATATTATCAATTTTGGTAGATTGAGCTTCTTGTAAGTCTTGATTCTCTATTGACCACACTTGAAATCCAAGGTGCTCAAGTAGCTTTGTCCTAGCATTGCCTTCATCTTCAACCATGACTCTTAGGAAATTCCATGTCTCCCTCTCTTCTTCCAAACTAAATCAATGCAAAAACCAAAACATTGCAAGTGAAACAATACAAATGAATGTAAATTGTTATTAATCCCATTCAAAAAGTATCCACAAATAACTAGCCTAGAATCTTGAGAATTCTTATTACACAAAGCTCACAATGATGATTTTTCACCATCTTGTATTGCAACTTCAAACTCCATTGGACGAAGCACGAGACTATCCTCGATAACGAGATTGTGTATATATAATTATGAAAATTGCAGAAAAATAAGAGCATATATCATCTTAATTACATGTACCAAAGAATAAATTGTACTCTACCTCAAAAGAGCCAACACCGCACTGTGATGCTATATTGGGTCGAAGTGTAGCAAGCTTTCCTCCAAATCCAAAATTGACACCAACTGGTCTCTTCAATCACTTAGGAGCTTTCAAGAGTGCACCTAAAAAGGGAAAAATGAAAAGATAGACATCATGTATTTGCTTACATGATCCCAATTCATTGGGGGAAGTAACATCTTGTCCACATTTTGACCAAACTGATGGATCTAATTGTGTTGTATCATCAAGAGTGACATTGTTGATTATTTCACTGCTAATATCATCAATGTTGGTAGATTGAGCTTCCTATAAGTCTTGATTCTCTTTTGAATGCACTTGAAATCCAAGGTGCTCAAGTAGCTTTGTCCTAGCATTGACTTCATCTTCAAACATGACTCCTAGGAAATTCCATCTCTCTCTCTCTTCTTCCAAACTAAATCAATACAGAAACCAAAAATTTGCAAGTGAAACAATATAAATGAGTGTAAATTGTTATTAATCCCATTCAAAAAGTATCCACAAATAAGTAAGTATGAATTGGGTATGTGCAAGATCATGATGGGCCAAAAAGTGGCGATATGTAAGTGATATGATGGCCCATGTGAATGACGAATTTTTTATTACCAAAAACTAATGAAACAAAAAATGTTTTTAAAGGATATTCTCAGCTTTCCACCAATATAAATTATGCTTTAATTTGAATTTAATAAATAATTATTATTCATTTTCTATTTGCATTACGACTAAAGTCCCGATTGATAGGTTGGTTGGAAAACATATATAACTTTCAAACGGTGTCACATTTTTTGAATCCAAAACATGCGTCACATTCTATGCTTTGCATACTATAGGATTAAAAAAAAATTTGAATTTCATGAATTTTTGACCAAGTTAAGGTGGTCAGACATACGAGTTTTTATATTTTTTAAAATTTGTAATAAAAAAATCATAATTAATTATTTTCTTGGGAAATAATTAAAAAAAAATATGCATCACATTGGGACATGAGTCCTCTACTTATATCTAAAAATTATAAAAAAATATTATCATTTTATTGTGGTTAGGGTGGTCAGACAAACACCTACTTCTTTTTTCTTCCCTGAAATTTAAGTACTGCTGCATTTAAATTTTAAATTTTCACCAAATAGATTTAAAAAAAAAAACATAAACCTAGTAGTTTAGAAAATAAGTTCAATTTGCTACAGATTCTATTCTTACATATTTTTGAAATAATATAGATAACTTATTCAAATTTTTACGTCAAGTTGCCTAACTCTGATTTTCTAAATTTTTATTGCCACTTAAGGGCCTATTTTTTCCATGATGATCTTGCACATACCCAATTTTGAGAATTATTTTTGCACATAGCTCAATGATGATTTCTCACCATATTCTATTGTAGCTTCAAACTCCGTTGAACGAAGCACCAAACTGTCCTCGATAACGAGATTGTGTATATATACCTGTGAAAATAGCAAAAAAATAAGACCATATATCATCTTAATGACATGTACCAAATAATAAATTGTACTCTATCTTAGAAGAGCCAACAACACTCTGTGATTCTGTACCAGGTTGAAACAAAGCAAGCTTTCCTCCAAATCCAAAACTGACACCAACTGGTCTCTTCAACCACTTAGGAGCTTTCAAGAGTGGACCTGAAAGGGCAAAACAAATATATAAACATCATGTATTTGCATACAGGATCCCAATTCACTGAGAAAATCTTATAAGTGAGATTCCCATTTCTTAATTAAGTCATGTATGGTTATCAGATAAAGCAACACTTACCACCGACTTTATGTTTGAAAGCAATTAAAGCGCTATACTTGGGTTATTCAACGAGAGTCATTAGTCAAGTACTGTAGGAAAAAAATCATGGGCATATCAAACCAGTAGAGCATAGATAATAATAGTGATGATGCATAAATCTCATGAACAAATTTGAATCAATTAAGGTAGATGTATTTCAAAAATGAAAAAAATCTAGATGAAATAGACCTACCTTCCTAACACTTTCACTTTTGCGTATGATTTTCATTAACACCAATGGTATATGTATATTGGGAAGGTACCGTTTGGATCTAAAGGCCCCTTATTGTGTGATTAAACAATATAGACAATTGGGGAAATTTCATTATATGTAATGACATAAGTTGAGGTTGAAGGTATTGTTTGATGGCAATTCAAACAATGGAGGCTCTTGTTGAAATCTACCTCTACCTTCTCATCATGGAAAGGACAATGAGATTTCGTTAAACCATGGAAGTCATGCATATATTTTGATTAAAAACCTTGGGCCATCATCACTAGTGTTAGGTCTCAAAGTGTAGGTTTTAAACCATAAGGGGGTGCCAATCCCTTAATACACCTCTGGCCCATGAACAAGGTAAGAAGGACTGATTACCTTCTACTCTTCAGGCTCTGCCAGACCTAGGTGGGTATACCTAAACAATAAGCCAGATTTGCAGATAGATATGGTTCATAGATTGAGAAATATACTTACTATGACATGTGAGATGAAGTGAATGCGAGTTTTAATGTCTAAATACTAGTGAGACTAATTGAGAGTTCAAGTTTTTGAGTTGTATTTTATATGTAATATCTAATTATTACCAGTGCCTACTTCTATTGGGTGGACGAAGTGGAGGGATGAATGATGATTTTGGAGATAGGGTTCTGTAAGATAGGAAGATTCACTCTTCATCATAACTCGAACAATTGGGCACTTTGAATGTTTTCACCTTATGAAAATGTGCAAGTATGTCAGTTATTTGGACTCTTCTTAGTAATCCTAGTGACATCCCCTTATGCTATTGTGAAGTTGTGAAAGGATTTAATTCAAATGTGAAAGGAAACCAATTAAGACAATCTATTCAAAAGGACTTTAATCCAAATAGGAACCTATCAAATTTGATTTCTTAAAAGGAATTTTAATTCTTCTGTACACCAAAACTAGTCAACAATGTCACACAACTACACCAAATGTGTATTGAAAAATTAAATGTATTTCCACACACTCAATTTGAATAACATAAAAAACCACTTTGGAGACAACCAAATAACATATAAGCATATAAATCCACACAATTGTTGAACACTTGAAATAAAATTAACAATTATGCATAACCTTCTCCATTATATTTATCTTTGAATAATATGCATTATAACAATAGTTTCACTGGTCAAATATGATGGAATCACTGGTTAATATGATATGTGAAATGGATTATAGCAATTTTGTACTCAAAATGTGGCTATCTTGTGGAGTATATGAATGTAAGCTGCTGAGATTTTGATTTTTTTTATAGTCCCAACACATAGATCATACAAAAAAATAAGAGAGAATAATAATCAATAATGGATAAATGAATAAAGCTTGTTGTCTCCAAGAAGACAAATACTGCATATATATGGTGTTCATTACCTAGCTTGGCCAAACCAATGTTAATCCTTTAATTTATAATATTCTTTACAATATCCCCATGTTACTACAGTTCTGCCAATGAATTATGACAAGACGAATGCTAGTTATTCAATAATGAAGATACCGTTTCAAGCTAGTTGCAAATTTGCAATGGTTGAAAAAACTATTTGTTAGAGAGAAAAATGAATCTCCTAACATTTCCCATGATTGAATACACTCAGCTACACTTGAAACTGCTAATGCATGCATATCTAGTCAGTGGAATTGTCCAAAGTACTTCTGCAAGAACCAACTCAGTTGTTTTCTGGACAACATATACATCGCATTCACTGAGCACACCTCCCACACCCTCCTATAACCAAAATTTTTAGGGGATTTCTCATGGTAATTTGGAAGTAAATTTTGGAGACACTCTTATAAAGAAAGAATGAATTCTTCATAGAGTTGTGTAAACATTTAAAATTCTTATCCCCAAAGCCACTCTACCAAATAGAATAAAATTATAGAAAATAAGGATATATTTTCCAATTAAAGAATTACTCCAAAATATTACCTGATGAGCCTCCACCAAACACAACCTCTCTAGAATCCATTTGACTGCAGGCTTGAAATGGATGCACATGAAAAGAGACAAACCCACATTAGTTATAAAGATGTTCCTTATGAACAAAAAGGAACAAAACTAAATCACCAAGGAAAAAACATAGTAGCATCTGGCATGCAATTCTAAGTTAGGTGAACCTAGAGATAAGCTTGTCAAGATATATTTGCAACGTGCTGAAATAATTATAGAAGATATATATCATGTACTTCTAAGAGATGATTTTGAACAAAAACACTTGTGAACCAAAATCAATTATGAGTGTATGGATATGTTAAGTTTGTCCTCTTTAACAATCAGACAAAATACTCTTGGCCTTCAACTCACTTATATAGAATAAATCCTTATGCCACATTTACATTAACTGATTAACACCATATGACTATTACTGGTATATTTAAATATTTTGTATCACCTCCACTCATTCATGACCCACAATGAACATTACATTCTAGAACTTGCCATAATGTTATTAGTGGATCAATCAACTTTCAAGGCTCAATCATGTTTTGGTTTTAAGTATCTAGAATTTGCGAGATTCACATCAATCTAGATAAACATTTGGACTTATATATTAAGACTCAAAAGTCAAATATCACAAAAAAAAGTAAACAACTAAAGACTCAAATCTTATCAGTAGGGGTAATTTCAAGTTTTACTTTCATAACACAACCAATGCAGAAGAAAGAAATACATAAAGTAGCTCAAATAGATATGAAAGTACAAATTACATGGGTAACAACCATGGAAACAAACTGAAAAAAATAGCTATATTAGTTGAACTCAAAAACAGATTATAAGTCAGAGATGACAAACCTTAAAATGCTATTTATCTAGTGGTTTACATAACTTGTCTATATTTATAGGTCAGACAACTTGTAAAATTTATAATTCTTGGCATGGGAATGAAATTGGATTGTTGTTGACATTTTTTATTCTCATGGAAAGTTATTGAAGAACATGCATGGGCGATAAAGCTTGTTTGGATAGGACCTGGAGACTTTTGAAAAGGTGGGAAAGAAATTTGGAGTTTGCTGCAATGAATTTAAAATCAGTGAGGCCCTTTACAGTGAATTCAGAGGTAATTCGAAACCCTCATTGTCAAAAGTAAGCTAATAGGAAACACAGGCATATTCCATTCTCATTAGGTAAACTTCAAATGAATGTAAGATAGATCTCAGAATAGTGACTCATTATATCCTCTTCTTTCTATTATGGTCTGTACTAAAAGTTAATACTTTCAACAATGTTTTGGCATCTCTGTTTTCATATTTATGTTTTCTTCTTTAAATCAAAAACTAAATTAATATGGGAATGCACAATATTATAGATGGATGAGCATTAAAGGTTGACTATGGATCAATATCATGCATATGATGAGAGAGTAGCTGATGAGAGGGACATTGACAAATATCCATGTCCATGTAAAAATTGTCTTGGTGGAAAGGTGAAAAAAAGAAATATGATTTATCGACACATGATAAGATATGGGAATAGTGGTATAAGCCCTTGGGCTTACAATTATTATGAAGATATGATAGAATGTAAGACTGTGAGAGATGAAGAGGCAAAAAAAATAGATGAAGTGGCACAAAACATAGATGAAGAGGCAAAACTGTTTTACAAAGGGTTTGAAGTTGATAAAATGATGAATGAGGGTCTAAACAATGATTGGGACAATTCAATGGATGATTAATTAAAGCATGTGTATGCTAATTGCAAGTTAAGTCATTTTACAAAAATCCTTCAAATTCTTAACTTGCAAGTGGTGCATGGTTCGAAAAATGAGAGTGCAAATCAATTATTTGCATTATTAAGTTCATTGTTACCAACCGACTCCACATTCCCAACAAAAATAAGTCAATGTAAAAATAAAATCAGTAAACTCAGCTTGGGGTATGAAAACATCCACACATGTGTGAATGGTTGTGTATTATTTCGCAAAAATATTGCAAATGAGAGTGAATATCCGAAATGTCATGAACTGAGGTATAAACAAGGGTTGAAATCAGTTGTGGTTCCTAGAAAGGTTCTTCACCACTTTCTGATAATCCCATGATTACTCTGAATATATGGGTGCAGAGACATTGCTAAACTTATGTAGTGGCATGCCCAAAATAAGAGCACTGATGGAAAACAATGACATGTGCCTGATTCTAAGATGTGGATGGAATTTGATAATAGATGACCCAATTTTTCTCAAGATCCTCATAATATAAGATTGGGTTTGGATCTAGATGGGATGAACCCATTCTTAGATCAAAGTATTAAATGTTCAAATTGTTGAGTGTTTCTAATAAATTATAACTTGCCTCCATGGTTAGAAAATACACCATTTTTCTTAATGTTATCATTGATTATACTAGGAAAGAAAAGTGTGACTTCAGATACAATATATTCTTACCTAGAGCCATTATATGATGAGCTAATGGAATTGTGGGAAGGAATTGAAGCAATTTAATCTTTAAGGGGTGGTCATTCAATAAAATTCACTTTAAGACATTCCTTATTGTTTACTATTCATGATCTTCTTGCATATGGCACATTGTATAGTCTCTCTATTCATGGATACCATGGATGTCCTGCTTGCAACTTTAAGGATTTTGTGAGGCACTTAAGAAGTTTTCATAAGTGTATTTATTGTGGACATTGTGCTTACCTTAAAATGGATCATCCATATCATCGACAAAAAACACATTTCAATGGTTAAGAAGAGATTTGTGAAGCGCCATTGCTAGTAACAGGTGATTACATTGTTGAGAATGGACAAAAAATAATGTCATTTTTTTAAAATGATGGGATTGCTGGTAGTAGATATGATCCATGTAATGAAAGCGGTGTAAAATGGTTGTGCATATCATATAAGTTGCCATGCTTTAAGGATATAACCATTAGGAATACTGTTGACTTTATGAATACTCGAAAAAATATAGCTTATGCTATTATAGAAAATATTTTTGGTGCTCTTGATACTATTTCATCATGTGAGGACTTTTGAGAAATAAAGATTCATTAAAATCTTTGGATTGAAAAATATGATAGTGAAAAATATAGAAAACCTAGTGCTCCTTATGTCTGGACAAAGGAGCAATGTGCACAATTCTTACAGTTGATGTCTCAGACTCGCTTTCCCACTAGATATGTAAGTAGCAACATCAAAAGCCAAACTGACATTAATAGCTTAAGAGGTCTCAAGACCCATGACTATCATGTCATAATCGAGAATATTTTACCTATTGTGGTAAATATATCAAGTTTGGCAAAGGGGACAAGATTGGCAATTATAAGGTTGGGCCTAATATTAACGAGAATGAATTTACATGTATTATATCCTTTGAACTTTGATAGTTTGAGGGAGGAGGTTGTTGAAGTCCTTTGTCTATTGGAATGAGAATTTCCACCAACAATATTTAAAATTTCTATGCATCTTTTGATACATCTAGAATATGAACTAGAGCATTGTGGCCCAATAAGAATGAGATGGATGTATTCTATAGAACAATATATGAAGGTTTTTAAAAAAATTATCCGTACTAGGGAAAAACAAGAAGGCAGCATGTTTGAGGGATATTCAATGCAAGAGGCCATGGGATTTTGCACAAAATATGTGAAGGATTTTTAAAATGTCAATCAACGTGTATAGGATGATGAAAAAGATGAGAGAGTTGTAGGTGAAGTATTAGAAGGCAATGAATGTCACTTCAAGCTATCATATCAATAAAGAAGTGCAATACATGCCTTTATTATTCAAAACACATCTTCGTTCGATAAGTGGCACGGTTAAAAAAAAATTACACAATAATTTATTTACTCAATTGTATTTACACATTTATATTATTAATCTTACTATTTTTATGTCATTATTCTATGTAGAAAATATGAATAAGAGAATCAAACTTGGATGCAACATCGACCTCAAAGGCACAAACGCCATGATTTGATTGGAGGTGATTCTATTCCAAAATTTGAAGAATGGATTGCTAATGCAATCAGTGATGCAAAAGAAGAAGGTCAAGATATAACAACAGAGGAAAGTGAGCTTTCACGACCTCCACATTTATGGGCTATGTGTTTTACTAGAATGTGGGCCTATGGTAGTCATTTAAGAGTGGAAGAAAAAGACAAAGGAAAGACAAATTGTGATTGTGTTGTTAGTGCTGAATTTATTTATGAAATTGAGAAGAAATTTTATGTTGGATTCATCCAAGAAATTATTCAAGCGGATTTTTGTGAAAATAGTCCTATATTATTAAAATTTAAGTGGATTCGACCATCCATAGTACAATTTGATGAGTATGGATTTGTACATGCAAATACATGACAATTTTTATCAGAGACAAATGATCCGTATGTTTCCCCTCTTAAAATTAACCAATCATTTCTAAGTGATGATGTAAGAAGCCCATGTTGGTCATATTACATGCAAGCAGATTCTCATTCAAGATGGAAATTGATGGAAGTTGATGTAATGCCTGATGGGAAATATGTTAATTTAAAAGAAACATTCAAAGAAGTGGATGAAGACAATGAGGGACTGTTTGAAGAAGAGATTTTGGTTACTAATGAAGAAATTGGGAGAGATAATGTATTGCATGTCACAAATGAGGATGAGGAAGAAAATCAAGTAGATGCAAACATGAGTGGTTAGGATTCTAATCTTGCTAGAAATGCAGATGATTATTGATGAGCCCCATTTTATGACCTTTTATGTAAGACTTTTATGTTGTTTTAAGACTGTTTTATGTTTTAAGGACATGAACCTTTAGACTAATACTTGTTTCAAAGCTTTAATGTTGAACAAAGTTGCTATATGAATGCAATATGGATATGTTTTCATATAAAAATGAGGATGCAATATGAATATATTTTCATATATAATTGTTGTATACAATATGAATGCAATATGAATATGTATACCATCATTGATTTACTTTGACAATGATCTTTTCTTGACAACTCCTCTGGACTATTTATTGATTTTATATATGTTCTTTATCACTGTCATTGTTCTAGCATCCTTTATAAAAGCCATCATTGAAGCATTGTTAAACATTGTTTCTATGTTTTATTTTACACTTTTTTACTAAAATAGCATTGTCTTCCCTACATATGGCATTATCTTTAGCCCTATTTTGTAATATTATTGTATACCATTGCCTTGTGAATTGCTTTAACACTTCTAGATTACTGTAACAAATTAAAAGGGTTTTAATTATCTAAAAGAAGCCAATTAATCACATCACACAAGAACATCAAATGTGTTTTGATAAATAAAAAATATCCTTGATATATCAACTTAAATAATAAGGAAATATTATGCTAGAGACAACCATATAACTGAATATATTTAACAAACAATTGATACCAATATGAAGCCACAAACTCAAATTTATTTCATTGATCTCCTCAAATCATACTTGCAACATAGTCTTTTGAAATGTAAACATCATAGAAGATTTTTACTGTCTATCTATCCCTATTCGCCTATCCCTTTTGTCACTATGTAACATGTTTATATATATCAAAACTTTGAAGGGACACATCCCTTCATGAAATATCTTTTGATAATAACAACAAATAACAATGATTAAACATGAATAATTAGGCTCTAGTTAGCCATAAGTGAACTTTTGACAGATGGTCTAGATAATATTGTCTTTTGTGAGTATCAACATCTCCTAACACATTCGTGACTGCTATCTCTGTGTTCACCATTTTATAATTCTGCTCGCATGCTTCATCCAATGTTGAGTCTTTACCTGTAGCCACTTCCAAAGTCTTTTGTAGTATCAACTCACATTCTTCAATCCATTTAGTCTTTTCTTTTGTTTTTCCATCATTTTCAAATAGTGTTGGTATTCCTTCATTTGTGGCATCAATTAATCCTTTTGCATCTCCTTGAAGTTCCTCATAGTAATCTCTATGCTTTCTTATGATATCCTTAGTATTAGTGATAGCTTGATTATCAAGAGTATCTCTCTTCTATATTTCTTGAAATTTCTCTTGGATTCTATCACTAATTCTTTTATGCTCCTTGTAATGCCCAGCCACGTAACCCTAAAGGAAGTTGCAATTTACTACTTAAGCATACTTTTTATTTATTTATTAAAGTGTATTTAACATACATGTTCACTTAAAATTGACAACAACCTCTAAGGCTACGTAACCGAGATTAATTAAACCCACACATACATCATTATACAACCATAACATTTAATTACAATATGAATTGAGAACTTAAACAAAATAAAGATACATCATAACATAAAGTGATACAAACAACACTCCATAATCATTAACTTAATAAAAAGGTTACATCACTCATTCCCAAAATGAGACAATAATACAAATGTGTTACAATATACATAAATCCACCTCGTAAACAAATGAGGGGTAAAATAGCATGATTCAAATTGAAATAGATACATCACTTGAATTAAAGATGGAATTGCAAGCTCTCCAATTGGATATCTTGCCACCAAGTACTAAAGACCAAAGGGGGACCCAATGGTGTATGGTTCATGTACCACCGAACCAAGTGGTACCCGAAGGCCCACCCCCCATGCTAGGAGATAGTAACAACATAAAATGGACAAACTCTACAACCACTAGTCACAGGCTGACTCATACTGACTCATACTGACACAACCAATCACATGTACAATACAAGTCCAACTCTAACATGGTCACATTGCTTCTAGATATAAAATAGATTGAGTATGTTAAGAAAACCATACACATACAATCATGTACCAACTATTGTCCTAGATAGAGTGTCATCACACAACTCATCATGGGATCTCCTCTGGGAATCTTCACAGGCTTTGGTAATCCTAGTGACCTCAACTGAATCCTAGTCCCCATACCCACTCATGCGAAATCAAATACCTCTCGTAAGGACAAGATAGATGACCTTGCCATTCTAGGCCTTCCCACTCATCCCAAGCCTAAACGAGCGCTTGTGTCTATGAGTGGGGCTAAATTATCTTAATTAGTGTGAAATACTACCTAATCTTCTAAGTACACTAATTTAGTTATCACTTGATTAAACTACCTCTGAAGGTTAACCAGTTTACCTCTTTGGGCTCTGGCGCCTAACATAAGCCACTCTTCTACTTGACAACATAACAAACAAAACCAATCACGAAGGGAATCCCAAGTGCATACAAACTAGATAAAACAACCACTCCAAATCTAAGAGACAACATATAATGAAACTCACTCCAAACACTTGGAGGCAACAAAGCACATAATCCACTCCTTTCAAAGGTGGCACAAATCATCCCTGTTCATGGAAACCGGGTAAATTACTGACAAGGCACCATGCACTACCCAAGGGATATACAAAATGGGCTAACATAATAAATCAACAACCCCCATCCTCTATGATCCTCTGGAAGACTTACAATATTTAAGACCCATTTCCCCAAACATGAACACAAAGGAAATAATTACAACAAAGCAATTGCAAGGAAATAATCTATTTTTGGATATACTAAATCCATTTCCCTTTCAAATACATTTCATAGTAAATAAAATAATTTCCCTAACAAAATAATTGATTAAAACAATTAATTGCCTCTTTAGTAAAATCAAATCCTTAGATTACTTTAAAAACAACATAAATCAACTACAAATTATTTCTTTCAATTTTCCAACTAAAATATATAATTCCTTCTATTTTTTATTGTACGAAACTAATTATTTAAAGATCATTAAATACACAATTAAATATATATATATTCATGCAATATATACATCACACTTATATACCCATATATATTTAATTATATATATATATTAAATATATCTATAAATATATATATATAGATAATATATATATATATATATATGTACATATATACATGTTATATTATATATATATATACATTTATTAATGTTAAATAAAATACACATAAAAATCAAAATCCGTGAATAAAAGAACCGACAGATTGAAACCTTACACAGTTTTTAAAGAAAATCATGGGAGAGAGAGAGGGGCATGACTGTACAGAGTACAGTCCGACCACCTCCCTTTTTGGGGGCAGTGCTCCCTATGGGGCAACGCGTCCCCCTGTGTGGTGGGCGCACTACCTCATAGGCAATGCTTCCCCCACCATCACACATGTGGGCGGTGGGGGTTTGACCTCCCCACCAACCACCATGAATATAAACTTTAACTATTTTAAAAAATAAAAATACACAACCCAAAATTTTGTCTTTTACCAGGATAATTCGCATACAACGATTTTTATTAAATTGCGGATTTTAAATCCAATTACCAGCAGTGTATATATATATATATGTATTTATATATATATTCATATATGTATGTATATATATAAAATATATATATAAATTAAAATAAATTGAAACATTAAGAATATTAAATAAGGAGAGTATTTTCTAGAAAACAACTCTACAGATAAACCTATAAATTTTCCAGAAAATACTAAAATTTCACAAAGGATTGTACAATTAAATCTTCCAAAAGCTTTCAAAAATCAAAACACAAAGAAAAGAAAAGACAACTACTAGAATCTTCTAATTTCTTTTAGAATCTTTCAATAATTTTCTACATTTCCTTTGGGTTTCTTCATGGTAAAATTTCCAAACATAGAGGTTTCTCAATTTTCCTTTTCTACTGAGGTTTAATTTTCTCTAAATCTAAATTTGTTTTCCTCTAGATTTATTTCACAGTTTAGATCTAATAAATTTCTCAAATAACACAATTCATATTCTTTGGTTTTCACTGTAACTAAAATTTCCTAAGTTTCTTCATGGCAATCACAAAAGCTTTAAATTTCCTTTTTCTAAAACAAATTAACTTTCATTAATAGATCTAGCATAACAATTAACTGCAACAATACAATTTCAATACAAGTTTAAAACAAATCTAATTACACAAGAAAAGAACCTGTATCAAGAAACTTCTGAAGTGTTGAAGTTTTGATGCCGAGCCTCTTCCAAAGCTTTCACAGCTTCTTCCCAGCAAACACAATTTTCTAGAACAAAATATGTATCCAATGTCACAACAAACTATTCCTAAATAATTCTTTTAACTTCCAACAGCAAAAACCTCCCAAATCTTTTGTGTTTTTTCAATTTTCATTCCCTTCCAAACAATATCTTCTCCCAAAAATATCCTCACACTCCCGTGAAGAAGCTTTCCTCTTCTTTAACCAAAAATCCCAAATTTTCTCTGTGAATAAATTTTCAACAGCTTCTTAATTAATTAACTCACACATGCTCGCAATTAACAAATATCTAAAATAATCACCTTTAATTTCTCAATATAATTTAAATAATTTCGAATTCAAATTTAATTTCCAAATTTATATTTAATTCCCTTTTACAACTTTCTTAATAAATAATTTAATTAATTAATTTAATCACTTAATAAATAAATTTAACCCCATGGATTAAATTTAATTTACTAAAAAAATTAAATTTAATTAATTAATTTAAATACAAATCTTCTATCAAAATGTCTAAAATTAATTAAATAAAAACCAACATTATTTAATGCATAATTTTAACATTTATTTTCATAATCAAGAACCCTTCAGAATTTAATAATATTAAAACAAGGCAAATGATGACACAACAAATACGACTGATGACACACTGTGGCTAGGGTGTAGACCTGACACATGTTACCTAGCTACTATCTCCCGTTCAACTTAACTATTGGGTTGACATGCTCAAACCTGTGAAACCAAGTGGAGTCGATGTCATGTACCTGCAAACCTATAAACAAGATAACAAAGATCATATATATATAAGAAGCATAAAATACACACCACGAAGAGGAAATCACGAAATCGCAAGGCACTTGCAAGTGAGTGATGCAATCTCGTCGCCTTCACCAATACACTCATCATAAACTGACAATTCATAATACTCAAATATGTCATGTACAATAAATATGTTATAGAAACAAGTATATTAACACCAATTAAAGCATGTCAAATAAAACATCAAATAAGATACATCACATCAAACAAATAATTTTTCGCTCTATAAATAACAATCAAATAACACACATGATAAAGGATGCAAAGTATCACAATAATTGTAACTAAAACAAAGCAAGGAATGTTGTCTGAACAAGAAGCTAAAACGGAGGGGTATTACACTCCTACTCTGCAACATAATTCTTTGAGTGAGTTCCCCAGAGTTTTCTCAGCCAAAACATCAAGTTAGCCTATCTTTTTCTAATCACTGCAAAAAGTGTATCAAATTTTCCTTGAGAATATAAATCTGATCCTTCCCACTTATCCTTTGTTTGAGAGCTTTCTCCTTGAGTCAACAACCTAGTGGATCCTTTCAATGTGTTTTCAATCATATCCTTCAGGCGATCTTTTTCCCTAAGTATCCTTACATTGTTTATTTTATACATTTCCTTTTCTTTGATCAATGTTTGGATCTAGGCTTTATTTAGCTTGGCAACATTGATGCCAATCTCAACTATAGCCACAGGATCAACTTCTCCAAGTTTCAGTGTCACGACATGTCCAAAATACTTTTCAGTGTCAATAATAATAGACTTCTTATGTGGTGGATACATGGCCCAGATCATAAGGGAACCTTCATCTGGGTTATACTCTGATCCTGTATACACTTCTATCACTCCCTCAGGGCTAAGCTTATGTGTAGCATTGTCATCCTTTAAGAAACTATCAAAAATAAGGGCAAAGTTTAGATCCAATCCTTGGAAAATCATGAAACCTGAATCATTTTCTCCCTCTCTCTAGGGTCATATCTTTCATTTCCTTTTCCACACTTAGCTTCAAGTTATTCAATAATTGATCCTCATTATTCGGTGTTACATTTTCAACATATTCTCTTATTGATTTTCCCTTATATTTGTACAAGAAGGATCTCAATTTTGGAGATTTCACAAAATCATCATCTACTACAAAGGATCTATAAGCCATTTTCCTCATGTCTATATCAGAATCCTCTTCAAATTTTGGTTCTCTAGGAGGAAGCTTATAATCCTTGGTTTTTAATATGGAGATTTATCAGTTGGACCTTGAGACCCCTCATCACCAGGTGACTCCTCACAAGAAGATAAAAACTCCACATCTTGTATCTCTTTTATTTTTTGTTCTAATCCCTTATTATATTCATCAACAACCCTCTCAGCTTCATTGAAATCCAAATTTTTGATCAAATTATCATATTGATAAGGTATATGATTATACCCACCGAAGTTCATCTTTTTCTGAACAAAGTCAATGTATTCCTCTAGATCAAACCCTTTTTGTGGTGGAGCTTTCTTCAAATTAAAATGCAATAACTTATCCACAATCAAATCATACCCTTCCTTCGACAATATAGTGAAATCTCTAAAGCACAAAGTGGTTGGCATGAATGACTGTTTTCCAAAGGAGCTTAAATTCATTAAACTTGAGTAATCCATTTGCCTAATAATTTCCAAGTAGGAAATTCTACCAGGCACTATTTTGGGCAAGATGAATGGTGTATGTTCAAAACCATACACTTTGATCATAGTAGCATCTTCAAAACAATACCAATCTCCCCATTTGTGACCAATAGGTCCATTGAAATATTTGGGTCTGAGGAACCTCTTAATCTCATCAAACAATGCATAGTCATAAGGATGATTAAAGAATTTGTACAATGGTTTAACAAAGTATTCTTCAAAATGCACAAAACTTGAATTGGCAAACCTGTTATCCCAAATAGCACTCCATAACTGAATTGGTAACAATTTACCCTCCCTATCAAACTGTGTAATCCTTAGCTCTTCTAGCCACATTCCCAATTCTTTTCCATAATACAATATTATATGCATAAAAACAAAGTATTGATTGAAATGTAAAACAGGGGATCCATTCTTTATTTCCATTAGCCCTGAATCAATTCCTTTGAAGATGTATGAAGCATAATCAAAGGGTGTGGCATTGTGATATTGAACATCAGCTGCAATTAGCATTGGTACAATTGACATAAGCTTAGGAGCTTCCATCCCTAACACCTGACATACTGATAAGTATGTATATTTCAAATAGGGCTCGAATAAGTCTACATGAAATGGAGGCCTGCCATTGTCATCCAGTGGAACCAAATTTCCATCCCTTTTAGGTCTATGCAATGGTAATATCTACCCCCTATAGGTGGTCTCCATTCTCCTAAATTATTTCTCCAAATTCTCATGCACAATAGCTTCGTCACATGTGCCTTCTAGGTTAAAAACTTCACAAATTGCAGCTTCTGACACATGTATGATAGCTTTACCTAATGAATTGTAGATAGCTTTGAGTTTTGGATTGTAATGGGAAGCTAAGAGTTTTATTAACTCCACATCCACAAATATGTTTGAGAAAACCAATTTTCCCAAGTTGAATTTCCAGGGATTGCATACTGGCTAGAACCTATCCCTCTGATGATAGTGAAACACAAATAGTTCATATGATCCCCGAATTGAAGTCCACACATCCCCTATGTGTTTGAATTTGTCCTCAAATCTATCCACATCTGCCCTAAGTTGTGCAAAACATCTGGCATTAGGTCCCGAGCTAGGTAGTTGCTCAATAAGATCTTGATTCAATTTCCTTTCAAATGTTTCTGATTCATCCCTAGTCTTAATATTTTTCTTTTTCCCCTAGGATGAATACCCTCACCCTTATTTTTTCTAACTTTTTATTTTCCAAAGCTCGAACCCTCCATTTTATTTTCTCAAATTGACAGAATTGAAAATAAAATTGCAGAGAATTCACAAGCTTACTTGAAAATCTCTGGCTGCACAAAATTCTTTGGCTTCTGTCCATTCTCATGTTACTTTTGTTGCAAACCTTGAAAATTCTCATCAATTATTCTCGTTTCACTTAGACAATTATCTATACAGTGTGTATCCATGCAGCCATTAATGTCCATCTTTGAAAATGTGTGTAGTAGATTTTTTGAATTTCCCACTATCAGACCGAATGATTATATCGGCATGAACTATTTAAACTCTAGCCGATCTATGAGTTTGAATCAAGCAAAGTGTTCATTAGACACCTTATATGGTTGGGGAGACGAAATATCATTCCTACCGATGTTAAATAGTTCATCTTTTGATTGATATCACCTTCAAAAAGAGATTTATTAAGTCACTTAGATATCAAAACTGTCCCCAAGTGTTACTTTGACGAGCTTTGATCCATTCGTATTACCATCGACAAGAGAATAAGGGGTATGTGCAAGATCATCATTGAAAAAACAGGCCCTTAAGTGGCAAAAAAATTAGAAAAATCAGAGTTAGGCAACTTGACATAAAAATTTGAATAAGTTATCTATATTATTTCAAAAATATGTAAAAATAGAATTTGTAGCAAATTGAATGTAGTTTCTAAATTACTAGGTTTATTTACAAAAAAAAAAGACTATTTGGTGAAAATTTGAAATTTTGATACAATAGTACTTAAATTTTAGGGAAAAAATAAGTAGGTGTCTGTCTAACCACCCTAACCACATTAAAATGATAATATTTTTTTATAATATTTTAGATATAAGTAGAGGACTCATGTCCCGATGTGATGCATATTTATTTGTAATTGTTTTCCAAGTAAATAATTAATTATAATTTTTTTATGAAAACTTTTAAAAAATATAAAGACTCGTATGTATGACCACCTTAACTTGGTCAAAACTTCATGAAATTCATGTTTTTATTTTTTAATCTTATAGTATGTGAAGTATAAAATGTGACACATGTTTTGGATTCAAAAAAGATAATATTGTTTGAAAGCTATAGATGTTTCTCAATCAGCCTAAAAATCTGGACTTTAGTCATAATTCAATAGAAAATGAATGATAATTATTTATTAAATTCAAAGTAAAGCATAATTTATATTGGTGGAAAGCTGAGAATCTCATTTAAAAACCCTTTTCATTTCGTCAATTTTGGGTAAAAAAATTGTCGTCAGCCACATACCCATCATATTGCCACTTTTTGGCCCATCATGATCCTGCACATACCCTAAGTATCGCTAAAATATTTGACAGTTACTATAATGTTATAAGTATCCTGATGTATCATCTTCCTCCTTCAGATGAATCAGAAAGATTCTCTCCGATATTACTTTTATCGGTGTAACATATGGAATCGGGAAGACATTTGAAACTCATTCTGACAACAAATGTCTCCCCAACATGTTTCTTTTTGCTTTATCGGTGAAACAAAGTGACCGTCTTATCGATGAAGTCCATCAACATGATATGTATGCTTTGTCTGACTTGAGGATCTCACTCTGATGGTAATGTTCTTTCCAATAAACTTTTCTTCAGTGAAACAATATGCTTTGTCTTCTCGAATATGTATCCTCCTTAGTTCTTGATCGATGTGACAATGTTGACCTTTCACCGATATGCCAGAAATGCTTGAATTGAAAGGTTATAACTTATGGGTCAGAGAGACATGGACATAGTCATGCCAATATGGATTATTTATTCAAAGGCTCCTACTCAATGAAGATCAGAGGGATTTTGGTGTGTCAAAAGGTCAAATCTAATGGGATCACCGGTGGATATGATATGTAAAGAGGATTATAGAAATTTTTCACTCAAGATGTGGCTACCTTGTGGAGTTTATGAATGTAAGCTAATTTTGAAAATTTTATAGTCCCGAAACATTACATGTTTCTCACATACTTTGTTGTCTTCACATTATTTTTAACAATGATATCACTATTATCAACATTTGTGGTTCTAACTTTATGCACTAGAAATCAATCACTGTCTCAAATGTATCTTTATATACTGTAAGGTCATTGCTTTATTTTCTTTGATCAAATGTTCTTCACTGTTTTGCATATATCTTGAAGTTCACTACTATTTGACTACTTAGTCCTCTAATCATGATGTTCCTTGCTTGTAACTCACTGTCCACTCCAACATATCTATTCTTTTTCATGAAATCTACCCCTTCATGAGTGTATCTAGATGTTATGAACAAATTATTATGTAACATAAGAATAGAAGTAAGAATCACCAAATACCATAGAAATTTCTTAGTGATGGTGCTATCACTTAAGAAAAGCATTGGTTTTGTTGTACAAGATTGTTGCCATCCTACAAGTTCATCTCCAATTAAAATTTGGTAATACAGATTATTTATTTAAACATGAATGAAAAAATTATTGCTAAAGATTTGATGGATTGATTCAAATACATTGCTAAGCTTTTTATGCAACTGGCATTTTTGTAGGAAACCATTATTTAATATATCCATTGAATGAAATAACCACAACATCTAATGACTATTGTTGTTTGCAGTGCTTTAGACTTCGTACATGTTTTAATGACTGTTCATTAAAACTGAGACCTCATAAACTTGTATTTATGCAATTTCTATTATGATTAATTATCTTTATATCTATACATTATTATTTTTTGGACATTAGGAAATGAAGAAAAATAATGAAAGGCACAAATTAGATGATAGTGATCACAATGCTGAAATTCCAGTGATAGATTACGAGTGCTTTTGTGAAGAACCTGTGGCCAAGAATAATGAATATTTATCATGTATTGGTTTTCCAAACAAGCAAGCTATAAATTCACTAAGTAGTAAAATATTTGTTTAATGTTGTTTAATGAAATTTTATAGGCAAGATCTTTATGTATATAAGACATGATATGATTTTTTTTTTTATTTTTACAGGAAAGAAAAATAGAGAAGAGAAAATGTAGAGAAAAAACAAAAAGAAATTAAAGGTATAGTGCTGCCATCTCGTAGAAGCCAACACTTTCATGATTCAAAAAATGAAGTTGGTGAAAAAAATAGTTGTGATGAAGTAAAATCTTCAGAGCCCACTACTGATCTACCTACTCATGCCACACATAATGTGGCCAAGGAGCATGAAGTTTTGGTTAATCAAAGTCATGAAGAGATTCCGCTTGCATTTGATGTTCCTGAGAGTGCACCTATCACATCTACAACTTTTGAAGGAATTAGTGGATCAGACAAAAATATTTGTAGTGGTGAAATAGAAGATGTGCCTACTTATGTTAAAAGACAAAGATTGAGTCAAGATTTATACAAATCTACATAGAGGAACGCAAAAGAAATAATATTAGAAGGGAAGAACCCATTCTTGGTTGAGGTGTCAAGAGATGGTGAACCCATTGGGAAAAATGTTGCAAGGTGGGCCTTTGAGTTGGGCATAAGATGTAGGGCCCATTTGGATGTCTGAAAATAAAATTTTGTAGAGCAAGATCCACGAAATGTGGAATATGTTATACAAAAAATGGAAAATGCCTTTGACACTATTGGTGGAAAAATCTTTAGAAAATATTACAACCACAAGATGAGACTTTTGATGAGCACTTTTAGATACATTTGCATAAAAATAATTAGGGAGGGAAAATAGATGTTAGACAACACTCTATCTCCCAAAGAGTGGAAGGCATTGAAAGAAAGTATGTGTTCCGAAGAATATTTGACAAAGAGTAACAGAGGCAAGAGAGCAAGAGATAATGTGAGGACTAAATATACATTTGGCTGAGGTAGTTTGTAGGCCAAAATGGACAAATGTGGAGTAAGTCTATGGATTTTTGGTTTAATTTACATTGTGTTATTTATTTCAATTTTTTATTGAACTGACTATACGTTGAAATTGACATTGTATTTTAGGTGGAAAAAATAATAGTGAAGCAAGTGTAGAAGATGTTGTCAATTATATGGCAGCACTAGATTGTACTAAATCTAATACTAGTATCATGAGGAAATATAGTTCATCAACAAATATTTCACATTGATCTGTTGAATGCCCAGTAAGAGCCTCTCCAAATCATGTCAATTCAAATGTAGAGTACTGACATATAATGAGTTGCTTAAGCTATTTCACTGAGAAAGTTTCATAGTTGGCTACCTCTATTAAGTGTATAGTTTGTGCATGAAATGACCATAATTCCATGGGTTCATATCAGGTAAGAGGCTATCCCTCAATATTTTGATTCTCAACTATATCATCTTTATATTGTATTCTAAATATGTTTGCAAATTTCATAAATGTTTTCCACAACATAGCTTTATAAAATTACTCTCGTGATCTCTAGGAAAAGTATTACGATCATATATAAAATAGTAAATCTATGAAATTTTTCCTTTTGTTTCATTGAAATCCATTGTGACTATCCTAAATTTTGTGACTCTGATTTTTATGAAAAAATAAAAATGAGATCAATGAATGATCTGTTAGGTCTCAGAAAAGGGGGTGCCAATCCCTTAATACACCATTGGCCTACAAACAAGGTAAACAAGACTGATTCCCTTGATTTCTCTGTGTTTTCTCCAAATTTTATTCTTTTGTACGAACTGTACAGGCTCATAAATGTTTTGAATTCCATTATTTAGTGTAGTATATTGTGTTATCTTTAAAATGAACTCATTTTGAGAGTCTAACTCCAATTTTTGTAAAAGATCTCCTTGGTTTTCTAGAACTACCTATGTGAGGATAGCAAAGGCTCCGTTTGGGAACTTAATGATGTAAATTTCCATTTCATCTACTTTTTTCACCTATGTCTTGATGGAATGGCATAATAAAGTGTTAGGATAGGTTTTATTTTGGTTTGAGTGTAGGGAATTTAGGTTGGAGTGTAACCCCAAGGTCTTAAAAGGGTGTTTGCATGGAGAAAAGGAGCGTACAGACCTGTAGAGTGGTGGTGTAGCATTTCCAAAGGGCATGTGAGAGTTTCTTAAGCTTGAGGAGGTCTAACATAAACTATCTGAGCAGTTGGTGTTGCTTGGAGGGGTTGGAAATATGCATTTTCAATAAGGGTTCTTTAAAACCCTAGGTTCCTAGGCTACAAGGAGGGTTTTTGAGTAGGGGATCAAATTAAGTTTTTAGGGTCCTAAGACTTAGTGAATTTAGAACATTTATGAGCCTGTACAGTCTGTACAAAAGAAGAAAATCTGGAGAGAACATAGAAAACATAGAGAAAACATTATCTTTTTTATCTTTTTATTGACAATCCGTAAAAAAGAAGAAAATCTAGAGCCTCTATGACATGATGTTGGACATCCTCCATGTTATGCTTCTTCAATTTATCAATTTCATTTTTCATTTGTTGTATTTGTGGATCCTTTACTTGGATAGGTGGGTGATAGACAATTACTTCATCTCCTCTCACTGTGGTGGCTTGCTACAATTGCTGCTTTAGCTTTACATTTTCAATAAACAATTTTTTCACCTCATCATTTGATAATTTCAATCTTTTGTCATATTCATTAATCATCTTTTCCATGTTTTCTACTACATCCTTGGTGAACATTGCAAAATGCATAGTCATAGTGGTTGCTTTTGTAGGAGTTGTGTCTCTCATTATTTTAACCATAGCTAACCCTCTCAATTCCTGTACTACATCCAAAAGTTGAGGCTTCCTTGTATTCTTGGGTAAGTGCACCAAGATGGTTCCCAAAAAAGGAAACTTAAGTGGACAACTTTTTTATGAAATCAGGAAATATTGACCTTGGACGTGAAATTGAGGATACTTAGACTCAAAATTTTGAGATGGAACAAAAAGAAGGATTCAAGTGCTCTGAGTCTACTTTCTAAACTACTAATTTATTTTGAAAATGATTGAGATTAAGGGGTTCAAATGAGGGACGTACACAAATTGGTGTTATTTTTGTTAGAAAAACATAACATAGCAACTCTTGTACGACCCTCATATGGTGAACTTTTTGTTAGTATTTTTAAAATCACAATGGTCAGAAGCTGGCTAATAGTATGTAGTTGATGCATGATTTTTTTGATAAAATATTTGATTTTTTACTAATTTGGGAAGTGGACATATCCTGAAAATAAAATTTTGGCCGTGCTACCCCTACAAATTTTGGAAACTAATTGATTTTCTTTTTTCTTAATTTTTTAATTTTGTAGAATGGAGTCTAGTTTCTAAAAATGTAATTTATTTGAAAAATTGAAGAATGGTTAATTTATAATGAAAAAAATACCGAACACTTCTTTTTGGCAAAAAAAAGACATATAGATAAAATAAATTATAGATGAAAGACTTAACATTTTCAGAAAGTGAAAAAAATTACATCGTTGGATAGCTAAGAGATAACCCAACATTACCCATGTGCTTGATTTTTTCGATATTGAACCACGTGCAATCATGACGCTGAGCACAAACTCGATTATGAGAAATATGGTGGATTAATTATAAACACGTCTCTGGTAGTTGGGAATGCCCTCCAAGCCTTTGGGTTGGTATTCCAAGGCAAATACCAAGCTTAAAGTTCGGTAATTCCCAAAGCAAGATATCATGTGAGCGCGTTATAATGCGCTCGCGTTATATCTCACTTTTGACATGGTTTTTGCTTATGCGGGGAACATGTCTACTAGCACATAACGTGAGCGCGTTATGTCTTACTTTATGTTAAATGCTAATATATTAATGTATGCTGATATATTTTTATGTACATGTATGTATGTATGCTTGTACGGATGTAAGATTATATGTACATACGTATTATTGTTGTATGTATGCATTTATGTATGTCTTTAGACGAAGGGAGAATTTAGAGAGAGTCTAGAGAGATGGAGAGGGGGTCTAAGTGAGAGTTTAAGAGAGAGGGAGTGGGAGAGAAGGGGTTGGATTGAGGGGGACTTAGCTAGGTAGGGTGGGAGGGATAGAGGGAGGGAGAGAGAGAGAGAGGGGGTCAGAGAGAGAGAATTGAGGGAGAGGAGAGAGAGAGACAAAGAGAAAGAGAGGGTTATGTAGGTAGGGTGCGAAAGGGAGAGACTTGAGAGTGTGAGAGGGAGAGACTTGAGAGATAGGTAGTGAGAGGGAGTGTGAGAGAGAGGGAGTGAGAGAGAGGGAGTGTGAGAGAGATGGAGTGTGAGAGAGAGGGAGTGGGAGAGAGAGGGAGTGTGAGTGAGAGACCTGAGAGAGGGAGAGGGTGTGAGAGGGAGTGACCTGATAAAGGTAGAGAAAGAGGGGGGTGGAGTGAGAGGGACTTATCTAGGTAGGGTTGGAGGGATAGATAGAGAGAGGGGAGAGAGACAAAGAGAGAGTTACCTAGGTAGGTTGCCAGAGGGAGAGACCTTAGAGAGAGAGGGGGTGGGAGGAAGAGACATGAGAGAGAGGGAGAGAGAGGTAGTGTGAGAGAGTGGGATGGAGTGGGAGGGACATAAAGAGAGATGGATAGAGGGAGTGAGAGAGGGTGGTAGGGATTGATTGAATGATTGGTACACAAAAAGAGGGAGACAGTAGATAGAGGAAATTAGAGAGGGTGGGAGGGAGGAAAGGAGGGAGAGGTGAGATGTATAGATAGAGAGAAAGTGATAGGGGTTGAGGGTATAGGGTTGAGGGATTAGGGTGGAGGACCTATAGGGTTGATGGTTTCTAGGGTATTAGGGTTTAAGGTTTGAGGGTTGATGGAATAGGTTTGATGGTAGAGGGTATTTGGTTGAGGGTATAGGGTAGAAGGTTTAAGGTTTAAGCATTTAGGGTTGAAGGGTTTGGGGTTAAGGTTTTAGGGTTAAGGGTTTACTTGGTTGAGGGTAGAGGGTTTAGGGTATAGTTTTGAGGGTATATGGTTGAAGGATTAGGTTCAGGGTCCAATGTAAGGGGTAGAGGGAGGGATTGAGGGTTGAGGGATTAAGGGTTGAGGGTTGAGAATTGAGGGTTGATTGTTTAATGTATAGGGTAAGGGGTAGAGGGTTTAAGGGTCAAGGGTTGAAGATTGAGGGTTTGAGGTATAGGGTCGAGGGATTAGGGTTGAGGGTCCAATATATAGGGTAGAGGTTATAGGGATTGAGAGATTAAGGGTTGAGGGATTAGGGTTTAGGGTAGAGAGTATTGGATTGATGGTAGAGGTTAGAGGGTAGAGGGTAGAGGGTAAAGGGTTTAACAGTTTAAGGTTTAAGGGGTTAGTGTTGAGCATCGAGGGTTTAGGGTTGAGTGTTTAAGGGTTTAAGGGTTGAGGGTTTAAGGGTCAAGAGGGTTGAGGGATTAGGGTAGAGAGTTTACTAAGTGGGTTTAAGGGTTGGGGGATTAGGGTTGAGGGTAGACGGTAGAGGATTGGCGGTAGAGGGTAGAGGGTTTATGGGTTAGGGTTTAAGGATTTAGGGTTTAAGGATGAGGGATTAATAGGTTATAGGGTAGAGGTTACAGGAGTTGAGGGATTAGGGTTTAAGGGTTGAGGGTTAAGGGATTCATAGGGTATAAGGGTTGAGGGATTAAAGTTTAAGGGTTGAGGGATTAATAGAGTATAGGGGTTAAGGGATTAGGCTTTAATGGCTGATGGTTGAGGGTTCAAGGATTAAGAGGGTATAGGGATTGAGGGATTAGGGTTTAAGGGTTGAGGGTTGAGGGTTAAGGGATTAAGGGTTGAGGGTTGAGGGTTGAGGGTTGAGGGATTAAGAGGGTATAGGGGTTGAGGGATTAGGGTTTAAGGGTTGAGGGATTAGGGTTTAAGGGTTGAGGGATTAAGAGGGTATAGGGTTTAAGGGATTAGGGTTTAAGGGTTGAGGGATTAAGAGGGTATAGGGATTGAGGGATTAGGGTTTAAGGTTTGAGGATTGAGGGGTTGAGGGTTGAAGG